>CALNHX010001948.1:0-198707 GCA_940337035.1 Agriotes lineatus
ATAAGACATACATGTATAGTAATAAACAACAATAATTAAGCAATATTACTAGCTGTAGACTTCGGACAGGTAAGTATAAAAATCCATCGGCTTACTCAGAACCCATTTTTTAATTTTGATTTTAAAGGAAGTAAGACTTCTACTAAGTTCTATTTCAGTAGGAATAATGTTAAACAATTTAATACTTAAATAACTGGAATTTTTTTGAGAGGCAGATTTAGTCTTTTTGGGAATAACTACAGCTGAAGCAGCCTTACCTCTCGTTAAATAATTATGAGGAAATTTATCAAAGGTCAGCTGCAGTTTAAAAGAAAAGGTAGCCAGCGTAGTTATGTAGAGCTGTCTAATAGAAAGGATATTTGCTTCTTGAAACAGTGAATCTGAAGGATAACGATTTGGTTTTGAGAACATAACTTTCAATATTAATTTTTGTAAGACCTCTAAAGGAATTAAGTGACAGTTTGCAGCACCACCCCAACCAATTATGCCATACATAAAAACAGACTGCACTAAGGCAAAATAGATACTTTTAATTGTAATAGTTTTCATTATATTGCGAAGTAATTTAAATTTATATATAGTTTTTCTAACTTTAGTAACAATTTCTTGGATATGTTTCGTCCATTTCAATTGTGAATCGATATAAATTCCTAGGTATTTAATATAGGGAACAGAAAAAAATTGAATTATTACAACAGTTGACTTTATTCGTTTTTAAACATTTTACTGAATGTACACAAATAGATTCAAAGGGTATGGGTGTTAATTGCCTTAAGGAAAAATATATAAATTTAGTTTTTGTTAAGTTTAAGGATAAGAAATCAATACTTAATTTCTGCATTATCAATGCCATGCTTTCTTCAACCTTCCTCACTAGATCAGTACAGTTCGATGCCTCAAACAAAACAGCAGTATCGTCAGCAAATGAGTAGAGCTTTCCATCAATTTCCATCTTAGCAAGATCATTTATGTAGACTAAGAATAAAAGTAGACCCAAAACAGTACCTTGAGGAACACCTATTTTTACTTCCATTTCGTCGCTCATATCACAACCAGAACCACCTTAACTTACAAGCCGGAGCATTGAAATGGCAACGTCGCACTTCGCGCTATTAGGGGGCCTAGAAAATGGCGCGAATGCAAACTCGTACTTGTTAAATGTGAGAGAAACGAATAATTTCTATAAAATCAGTAAGTAAAATATATGAACAACTAAGTTTATATATATTTATTTTAACAATTATACGTATAGGGTACAATAAAAAGAAATATTAATTGTTAGGAAAACAGAAATTAATACATAAATATTAAACTATTGATATGTAGATAGCTTTCTATTCTTTTTAGAATCAGATTTATTCAGATATTTCTTTATCTTTGCCCCTGTAGGTTTTGAATTGTTTTTTTGTTGACATTAGAATGTGCATCTTTTAGACTTTTCCTTTATATGGTGTAGTTGTTTAAGATCATATTAGAAAAAATCTAAATACGTTTTTTTAAATAAAGGAAACGATTGATGTGTACATGGCTTTTCTAAAAACCAAATTTGTGCATAATCATCTCCTTCAGCAAATCTTGTCACTAGAATAACTAACAGTAGTTTATGATTTTCACTACATCGAATAAATAAATCTTCATATTTAGAGCTAATTAAGCAGAAAAATATATTTAATGCCACAAGAGCTAAATTCATAACTAATTCAGATGGAATCACAAGACCACCCCTTTGTAGATCGTTAAAGTAGCTATCATTTATTTCAGTGTTATCAGAAAGTAAGCTACGGCACATACTACAATCTACTTGTTTTAATGCTTTTCTAGCAGTATAACCCGCAACATATATTATTGCTGACAAATCAAAGTTGTTCGAAATGTTCATAGAAGTAATATCACTGAACATTTTTATATCAATATCGAGCCCACACTTACTATAATCCATATCCGAGTTCGTATTAACAAGCAAATATGGATTGAATAATACTTTGCCATACCGAGAAGAATGTAAACCAAAAACACTCTTTAAGCGTATTTTTCTTCTGACTCCATAACCATCTGTACAGACACTTTATAACTACAACCAGAAAGTTGGCGATATCTACCGAACCGGCGTTCTATACAATCAGATTGAAATTTGCCTGTCAGAACATAAACTTATTTTTCCGCCAATCGTACTAGAACTGACACATTATTGACACAATTTTGTTGAGCAAAATCAAACATTCCATCACATCAGCCGTTGCTAGGTAATTTGCAATAAAACTGTACAGGAATAATTCAAACGTTCCATTACATCAGCCGTTGCTAGGTAATTTACAACAAAACTATACAGGAATAATATTCCCGGCCTAGGCAAGGAATATTCGAGTACTATTTCCTAAATTTTTTAATTACTCGTATCGATCGGCGGAAAAATAGTATGTGTATCTTGGACAAAAAGCAACATTCCCAGACTCCTGTGTTGTTGGGCTCGGCATTCGCCTCGCCCAACAATATTCACAGTCGTCTGGGAATGTTACGCTTTTCGTCCTAGATACACAATGTACTATTTACTGTAACAAGGAGAAATTGTAATACTTCGATTAATACCCGGGTGCTGTTAATCCCCAGGGTGCTCCAACATTTTTCCAACCAGACCACAAATTTGTTTAGAAACTCAAACCGTGGATCATCAGTGCTGATAAATGGCAAATGATTGCTATCTCGTTTACATAACCCCTTTATTTTACTTTTTATATTAATAATTCTCCACCATTTATTTATAATTTTAAAAAATGTAACTGTACTATTTTTATCTAGACTGCTACTTTGTAAAGATGCAATTGTTGTTTCATGAAAAACATTTTCTACTAGGTTAACCTTTTGCTTCCCAAATTTATTTGGATATACAGTTTTGTAATTTAATTTAGGAGCAGTCGTAATTAATTTAGTAGCCTTACTATGTTTTCCATAAAGGTTACGGAGATCACTGAAGTAAGCTTTCTGTAAATCACAATCATCAATATTGTCAAAAGAAGGAAATACGTATAAATGTTTTATCCCCATCTTTTTGATTTAACCAGTTATTTCTTATATTTTTAAAAACATGTATACCGTATCATACATAAAAAAATTGGTATATTTGAAACGTATGGATTAGTAACTTTGAAACAGTTACCATCATTAGCACCGCCTGGACTCAAATATTTGTATAATAATTCGAACATATTTACGTTAACTCGGTTACCATCAGACAAATGCAAATTACTGTTAGTCCGCTGCTGTGAATCAAACTTAAAACATTCTTAGTCAGTTCTCCAAGATATTCCCCTGTCAAATTTACTACATGAAAAAGAGCCACAACTTCCTTAAATGAATGAATCATAAATGCTTGAATGGTTTTCGGCCCCCGACGCGACGTTGCCAGTGTACCTATGCTACGGCTTGTAAGTTAAGGTGGTTCTGTCACAACCAACACGAACAGCTTGCATTCTGTTAGTTAGATACGATTTGATTAAATCATTTGCTCTTCCTCTAATTCCGATGCTGTCCAGTTTGCGACAGAGAACTTCATGGTTAACAGTATCAAAGGCTTTTAAATGTACGTAAATTTAACTAAACTTTAGTACGAGCTTTAATGCTTGGCACAAATTTGAATTATCGTATTTAAATACTCGAGTGTGTTTGATATTTAAACTGATTTCGTTAACGTGAAATAATTTCAACTAGCGAACGCCGATGTCCAGCCGTGCGCTAATTGAACCTTACGAGTTTCTAGGGGCTGCCGAAATGATAAACGATTCAAATTAATTTATTCCGATTTTCCCAGACATAAATTAATTTGCACATAAATGATCAGGATGGGACTCGCAACCAGTGGCGTAACAAGACGGTTTGGCGCCGGTGTGCAAGAATAAATGATAGCCGCTGTAGACAAGAAGTTTCAGAAAAAAGAGGGGGGGGGGGTAATTTTTGGTCATGCAACACTTTAAATTTATAAGAAAATTAATAAGCTCTTTTCTTAACATGAAAGGTTACTTACTGCAAAATAAAACACATTTAGATGTTTCAATCTTTTATTAAATATAACATAATAATAATAATAATAATAATCCCATTATTCCCTATTGGGACGTAGGGTATTCCTATATTCTCTCCAGTTGTCATTTTCCTTTGCTCTTTGGCTCAGTTGTGCTATAGTCTTTCCTGTCTCTTGTTTTACAGTTCTCCTCCACGTTTTTCGCGTGCGTCCTCTGCTTCTGAAACTCTAAAGTTTCCAATCAAAACTTTTCTGCAAATTTCAGTTTTATTTTTTCGCAACGTACGCCCTAACCATCCATATTTTCTTCTCCTAATTTCTATATTAATGCCCACCTGATTTGTTCGGTCCCAAAGATCTTTGTTCGAAATAATGACTGGCCACCTAACACCTATTTACAAACACCTGCAATTTCTGTTTTACCAGTTCTGTAACCGTCCACGATTCCGACCAATAAAGTAGAACAGATTTTACCATTACATCAAACACTCGCAAAATATAACATGAAACATAAAAATACATAGGAAAATACAAAAACAAAAACCACGTAAACGGAATACAAATTTAAATAATTCACAAGAAAAATAAGATACTGATGGGGCCACAATTATATATAAGAGCAATGAGATAACATGAACAAGAAAACACATATTGCTTGAGTAATAAAGAGATAAACATAGTAGCAAATATACGAGTAGGCTTGATGCTCACTTTAATTATGGCATATGTCAACTAATTGTGCCTACTAAAGTAATTTTGTTGTATGGTCATCTCTTTCTTACTCAAGCATTCTATTTTGTTGTTCGTGTTATATTATTGCTGTTATATATAATTATGGCCCCATCCGTATATCTTTATACATATAATTATTCTGTACATGTGTACGTGACTGAACTCCTCCTAAGCGGCTGGACCGATTTTGATGAAATTTTGTGTGTGTTGGGAGTGCCCCTGGATAGTATAGATTCACAATTGGATTCGGTAGGTGGCGGTGCAATCGGGTTCTAGGATTTTTTTTTAAAATTTTTTGACGAATTTCTTTTTTTAATTTTTTTAAGATTTCTCGCATGTCAGAAGATATAACTCCAAAATTTCACCCCTCTCCCACCACCCTCCAATATGTTTTAAAATTAAAAAGATCGAAAATTCGAATATCGAAAAAACGTTTGCTAAACCTGCCAATAGCAGGCAAACCAACGTTCGGGCAGGACAACGTCTGTAGGGTCCGCTACCCCTTAGGGGGTAATAAGCCTAAAAATCGATATGTGTGTCGTTATTGCGGTTTTTTGCGACGTTGATTGCGAAAATGGCTTTTATTTTTAAGTCCAAGACGATGAACATGACATAAAATTAAAACTCTATAGTGGTGAAACGGGGTTTCAGAGAAAAATTATTTTTGGGGGGCCGTTTGCCGGGCCAACTAGTAGATATATAAATGTGTAGGTAGGTATAGCACTTTAATTAAACTTTCTTTTGCGACACTTGTCTAAAGCTAACATATCTATCAGTGAATTAAAACTAAGGGTACTGGCTCTTACTTTCCCGATACTCAGTAATGCAAAACTCTTTAGGCGTATTTGGCTCATCTTACTTAGCAAAAAGTGTTTAATAATTTTTAATTTAGAAAAGATCTCTCAGTGGAGGCTGCAGTGACGGGATGTAAAAAATAGGATATAAGCTGTATATAAATATGGAAAGCTAGCCAATGATGTGTGATTAGACAGACATTTTTCTCCCACTTCCTTCACTGATAAGCAAGATTTAATACTAGTTGTGTACGAAGATCGAAATTGTACAATTTACTTTAGTAAGCCGTCATTGAGATCAGTTTCATACGTAGTTTGAAGTAATTTGGCACTTTCTATGACCTCTGCATCTGAGGCAATCGTCAGAAATTTGCGGTTTAAAACTTTGAATTTATAGTATGTTACTATGCACTATGCAATCTAATAATCACAAACACATACTAGAGCTGGCACTTCTAATCTACTCAAAAGGAGAAAAGACTGCGCACTCAAAAGAGCCCAGTGGCGCTCACGTATCATAGTCTGTTGCCGCTTTGAACCTCTATTCTAGGAAAACTTTTATTTTCACAAAAAACTCCGCTACCGCGGCGCCTATATACATTCGGCGCGGAGGTTCTTTGCACCCCCTGCACATATGATAGTTACGCCACTGCTCGCAACATATTAATCAGCCAAGTCAGTTTATTCCGATGTTCCCAGCCATAAACTGAACGAAGCTGAATGTTTATTCGGTTCACAAGAGAATATAACAATTCAAACCACCATATTCCGATCTCCCAGTCATATGGTAATTTGAATGCAAGCGGGTACCTGGGGGGAGACTAATTCGAGATTATCCCGAAATTTTCTGGTATGTTTCTGGTCTGCGAAAAGCGTGGCCTTCCGCGGCGGATGCCGCAGATATCGGTTGAAGGCCTGGGTTGGTTTCTCGGATTAATTCGCGAACTGATATATTTTGGGTGGCCCAGCTGATGTAGGCACGAAGCCTTCCTCAGCTGGAGCCGCGGGATCGGCCTAGAGAAGCGAGGTTCGCTTCCTCGGCATAATCTCCTCTATTCGCGGCGCGAATCCATTTTATATGTTGCAATCGGTTCCTTGGACATCGCCGCGCTTGGGAGAAGGTGTGCGTACTGGACGATCTGTCATATCATCCGCTTAGAACTATGGACTCGCGACTCGAGCGGGCTGGGAATTCTCGATTGTTGGAAACGCGAAGATTAAGTGCTTTTAATTTGAAATTAAATTTCGATAGCGCATAATCACGAGATAAACGTTACACTACATCACACGTTACCATACTTCTAGCGAACGTTAGCACTTCTAACATACACGCTTTCTTTTCAGATTTTTCCTCCAGCGCAGACCTTATATTGGACATAGGGTCCCCAGCAACGTTTACTACTCCCTTAACAACTGCCTCCTACACTTACAAGCCATGCTGTTGGAGATTTGGCAACGCGGATCGTAGACCAATTTTTGTACTGTTTATTTATAAAAATGTCTGTTGAAATGTGGCGTGTGATTAAATATTAATATGTTGGACTGCTCTAAGTTTGGCGAAATACATTTATTTATATTACTGTACTGTTCGTGATAAGTGCAAGTAAAATTGCTGCTAGAATTCATGGGGTTTATTAAGTATTTCACTGAGGCAAGTAACAACCTAACCTCATTTTTAGGGCATTTCTTGTAACTTTTAATTTTATATTTAGAATTCCACGAAGACGCTGTGTACCAACCACAACAGTACCTTAAAAGAACATCGTATGCAAACGCTAACAACATTTTCTTTTCAAATGAACGAGATCCGAAAGAAAGCATGGCTTCGTGCAACGTTGAACCCTAACAAAAAGTTCTGTCGTGTGTAAAATACATTTTAATGGAAAATACATTTGAAAACGTTAGAAATGAGAGTGGGGAAATGCAGAACTGGTGATACATTACTCTCAATTAGTTGACAAAGCTGTCCCAAGCGTATTTCCAAATTTACCAACATATTGTTGTCGAAAGCGCCTCAAGAAAGGACAAATCCTGAATGTAGAAGAAGACAAATATTGGAAAGACATACACAAACAGTGAAAGCGTTTTTAAGTGATGACACCAGCAGTTTTTTGAAGTTTATGGAACAATTTGCGTCACACAAATTTAGATGTTACCAAGCAGATAAGTTTATTATGTTCAAATAAGATTATTTACAGCTGTAGCACCATATTTTTGCATATATGTTGTACTCTCAATCAGCAGTAGTGTATAGAAAGTTACAAACTTTAAAATAATTAGAGAAATGTTCTTTTATACATATGTTACATAGGTTAGGTTGTTTTATTTTTATAAATATACTGTTACATGTTTGTATTACTTGACTATGTAAATAAATGTCACCATTACAGAAGCTATCTTTAGTTAATTAAAGAGTAAAATTTGATAAAGAGTAAAACTGTGCTCTTTAAAGCAAAATGATTTCAAATGGGAGTATTGTAATTTAGGACCACCAACTACCAGAGATGCAATGTTGCCAAGTCTAACAGCATGACTATTTATTTATAGAAACTCTCAAAGATTAACGATTTCAAAAGCGCGAACCGCAGTTCTACGAGCTTCTGCAGGCGCCACAGTTCCTCCACAGTTTTTTTCGCTAAGCACACCTCTGACAAGCGTTGTCTGAATCGATTGGAATACAATCCTCTTCTTTCCTATGTCCACCACAGACCAATGAATGTCAGGGCTATAGAAGTAGTTGGCAATCACTCCTTGATTTGCAATTAGGGCTCTCCAATTCCACTCCTCTATCTGCACTGCCTTGAAAGTGGATTTGATCTTGAACGTGGCCTTGACAGTGGCTTTGACCTTGAACTTAAGGCCAAGTTGTGGGGGTGGTTTCAGAACGGCCCACTCTACTCTACTCATATATTGTACTTAATAAGGATGAATATATCGTCCTTTTCAGTTGATTTTGATAGAAGTTGCGGTTATTAATTCATAAAGTAACTTTCCATCAAAACTTCTCAAGAAACCGTCAAGTCAAAATTGAAAGGAGGTGCTAAAATAAGTACATACGTTTTGATTGTCTACTTTAATAAATGAATTTGTATTGTGTTGATAACGGGAATACATTTTTTTCACGAGATGTTCATACATTAATATTTTTATAGTCGAAATCATATGATATTCCGCTGTATTCAAAAGAAAAGCCGCCGTTGTCTAAACAAAGTTAGATTGTTTAACTGACAAGTCGACCAATAAAACAAAGCTTGCGTATTCAAAACAAATTCCGTTATGAAATAATGAAAGGACGACTTTGTTTTCAAAATCGAACTTTGTTTTGATGATTAAAACTGTCACGCTGACAAACTTTCTTTTGACGACATCGACCTTACTTTTGAATAGAGCGTCCTTTTAAAATAATGATTTCAACAATTCTTTAGTGTGGTGACATACCCAAAAGCTGTATGAATAATACAACATCACAGAGAAGTTTGAGAGACTAATTATGCTAGTAAATTTAAAAAAAAGGGAACATGTGTTTTCAAATAATTCTATTTTACACAATATTATTTAGTTTTTCTAAAATTTAAATTTTCTTATAAAAATTGTTTACCACCCGTTTTTCCTCGAAACTTTAATACGCCTTACTCTACCTCTATACAGGGTCCGGCAACAAACCGGAGGCGGAAGATATTTCTAAAACTATGAAAGTTACATGGATATTGTGTATATAAAAGTTGTAGGTACGAAGGTAGTGCACATTATTGAAATAGTTTTGATTATACAGGGTGTCTCAAAAAGTGTGGAGAATCAAACTTACTTTTTTTAAAAATAGAATGTCCTATGTTTGGATAGCTTAGAAGTTTTGCATTAAAATACTCATCATTTTTATATCAAGTTGTGTGGGTCTTACGTCAACTGTATTGGAAATATTAACAATTTTATGCAAAAAAAATGCTGAACTTCAATCGACCGCTGTAAGCAATAGAAAACAATTGAATGAGAAAAGCGTTACCAAAAAATTATGGTTTTCGTGAACTACCTTTCAAGTGTAAAATGGTGGATATGGGTATTAATGTTATACAGGGTGCTCAACATTTGCAAATTTAATGATTTCGATTTTTTTTTCAAATGGTGCGCCCTGTATATTTTTGTATTTTTGAAAAGCCCTTTTAGTGAGCGTTCTTTTGATATGTTACTTCATACCTCCAAGTTCAACTATTTTTCAGATATGCGTGTTTGGACATAAAAACAATTGTTTTCTGTTGCTTACAGTCGCCGCCTGAAGTTCAGCATTTTTTTTGCATAAAATCGTTAATATCGCCAAAACAGTTGACGTTAGACCCATATAACTGTATATAAAAATGATGAGTATTTCAATGCAAAACTTTTAAGCGACCCAAATACAGAGCATTTAATTTAGAAAAAAGTAAATTTTATTCGTCACACTTTTTGGAGACACCCTGTACAATTAAAACTATTGTAGTAATATGCACCACCTTCATACCTACAACTTTTATATACACAATATCTATGTATCTTTCATCGTTTTAGAAATATCTTCCACACCCGCTTCGTTGCCGGACCCTGAATAGTAATATATTTCTGTTAAAGAACTTCAATTCTGAATCGCCGGTAGTACATGCTCATTCTTAGCCTTTAGGGATTATAAAACCGTTTCAGCAAGCCAGCTAAGTACTTCCGTTCTTTAAGCACTCGTGTCTTTCACGGCACATTTTAGCGTGTTAGCCGGCAAATCTGTAAAAAGCAGCACTTTCTACCGTTGAATCACTACATGTCTTTATTTTCACTCATTTAAACATCACCGATGACGGAATATGGGTTTCGCTACCACACCCAAACGCCGGTTCTAACTCAAATATGAAACTAATCGCGGTTTTACATCCGCCTTGCTATTATATTCACTTTGGACGTTTGTTGGCCTTTGAATTTTAACATTGTCTATACCATTACAATCAGGCATGCGGTTGCAGTTATTTCCGACAATTATTATTGTATAATGCGTTACCGACTTCCAATCACATGTAGCATAAAAGAAAGGGTTATGTAGTTAGGAAGTTAAAAATATTTTTTACGACTCCTACTAGCTTGTCGAACTAAAAATTAACTATTATGTAGATCAGCGTGCTAAAAGTAGAATCAGCTCCTTACTTTTACCACACGTGCTAAAATCAAATCAGCTGATAATAAATGTACACTGCTTGCAAATAAATCGCGTACACCTATTTTTTTGTACTAACTAGGTCTTGATTCTTTCATTTGTCGTTCTCAAAAACATTAAATACCAAGATTAACAGAAACGAGAAAAATCTTATCGTTGTTTCTAAGTTAAAGGAGGGATACTTGTAAGAGCAATAGGAAATAATTATGGCCTAAATAAAAGTACTTGCTTTTTAAAACGTACGCTATTGTTTTGCAAGCCAGTGTACGTCTTTTAAACTAAAAATAAGGTTACAAAGTTATTCTAGTTGCATCTTTCGTTAGATGTAAAGTGTTTTAAATAATTAAAGCAGTCACTTTTAGCACTTGTATCATAAATAACAATTATTGCCTAAGAAATAATTTATGCTAGAGTGACTATTGCACTGGCTACTCTATTTAAATTGAATTGTGCCTTTTAATATGCAAACTTTCAAATATTGATATAATAGCGCATGAAACTCTTTCAGGGTTATGTTCAATTATCTAGTTACTTTGTTCTGAAAAAGTGATTTTCAAATATTTTTAAAACTATTCATTCAAATTAAACGTCACTTCTAATGTTAACCAAATGTCAACCACAATTTTTAAATTTCAATGACAAACGCCCAATTCATAGAATGGCACACTACAACGTTAAATAAAAAAGTCTGGAATATAGCAAATATTTCAAAAACTACCGGAGCTGAATTATTCAAAATTGCCATACTTATATAGGTAAAAACGGTGCATCTAGGAAGGATAAAACCGTTTCTGGAACTGTACAGGGTTAGTCAGAAAAAATAGCAACTTTTGTATTTTAAATTGGATATCCTGTATATTACCGAGGAATCAAATAGTCCTTCAAAATTCAACGATATACGATTTGACGGATTTATCTGTCAAAGTGACAGATGTGGGGTGACTTAAAGAATAAGGTTTACAACAATAGACCGGTTAATATTGAAGCTTTAAAGGATCATATTAGAAATGAGATACGTCAAATTCGATGGGATACTTTTGACAACGTCTTACGAGAATTTAAAGACAGTATCCTATCGAATTTGACGTATCTCATTTCTAATATGATCCTTTAATGCTTCAATATTAACCGGCCTATTGTTTTAAACCTTATTCTTTAAGTCACCCCTCTCTGCAGTCGTTAACCTCTTAACAGAAGTGTCGTGATCATATGGTATCGTTTCGTAGGCTTATTGCTGTATTAATAGTCCAAGAGCCAGCAACGGGTTTGCTTACAGTATTTTTAACAAGTCTGTAACTGTTATGGAAGGTCCCTTTGAATATACTGAGAAGGGAACTCGAAGTCTGGCAAGCCCGTGGTGGTGGTTTTGGCCCCCTTGCGTCCTTGAAGGATGGAAAAAAATAATAAGAAAAATGTATAATAACAAGTCTGGCTCTTTGCTATGTTAAAGTAATCATATCTTATGTAAGTAACAAGATTGACAGACGCTTTCGCCGGTAGTAAGTTTACCCCAGATTCACATAAAGTTGCATAATAAACTTAACCATTTACTGTAAAATATCGAGAGATCCAAAAAAACGGATCCTCAGCGGGCTGTGGAAATTCAAACGTGTCAATAATAAGTTGGTGGCACTGTAAGTCTGTCAAATTCGAGGTTACCAGGTTATGTTTTCTGTCAGTTTTGACACAAACTGACGCAAAATCTAACCTGCTAACCTCGAATTTGACATAGACTTACAGTGTTACCAACATATTATTCCTAGGTTTTGTGTCAGTTTTGACACATTATTTTTTTCCGCCCTTTAAGGGCGCAAGGGGGCTAAAACCACCACCGCAGGCTTGCCAGACTACGAGTTTCCTTCTCAGTATATTCAAAGGGACCTTTCATAACAGTTACAGACTTGTTAAAAATACTGTAAGAAATCCGTTGCTGGCTCTTGGACTATAACTATTTGTCTTGATTCATTCCTATCAGTGACATCATGGGTGAGCTGGTGAAGAGGTTTTCCAGTAAGGATTTTTACTTGATCGATCCATCTCTTTGGCGACCTTCCGCGGGGTCTCTTTCCCTCGATGCGACCTTGTATTATCAATTTTTCTAAGCTGCTGCTATCACTTCTTGCAATATGTCCGAAATATTGCAGTATTCTTTTGTATATTGTAGAGGAAAGACGTTGTTCTATATTTAGATCCTCTAAGATAGAAGGGTTTGTTTTTCTTTCGGCCCAGGAAATTCTCAACATGCGGCGCCAACACCACATCTCGAATGCGTCGATTCTTCTACGGTCGCGCTCTTTTATCGTCAATGTTTCGGAAGCGTATAATAGGATTGAGAATACTAGCGATTTTACTATTTTTATTTTATATGTCGATCCTTCCATATTCGATTGAGTTTAGCCATTGCATCTTTGCTCATTTGTATACGTCTCCTTATTTCGGTTGACGAGTCTCCCTTATTACTTATATATGATCCAAGATAGATGTAGTGATCTACTACTTCATATTCTCCAATTTGGTTCACATTGGGTCTATTCTGACCAAATCTGTCTATGATCAGAATTTTGGTTTTCTTTCTATTAAGTTGGAGACCATATTCTTCGCTTATTAATGATATTCGTTGCATAAGTTGGAGTAGTTGTTCTTCTGAAGTTGCCAAGACAGCTGTATCATCAGCATAACGTAGATTATTAATTAGTTCACCGTTGATTCAGATACCTTCTGTACCGTTTTCCATAACTCGTCTCATAATATACTCTCCGTAGATGTTAAAAAGAAGGGGTGACAATATACAACGCTGTCGAGCACCTTTTCGTATTCTAAAATTCTCGGATAATTTTTGGTCAATCTTTACCATTCCCGTGGCGTTGTCGTATAGATTTTGAATAATGTAAATCAAGTGATCTGGTACTCCCATTTCCGCTAAGACTCTCCAAAGTTTTTCCCATTGAATGCTGTCAAAGGCTTTCTGGTAGTCGATAAAGCAAATGTATAAACATCGGTCATATTCTCTGGCTTTTTCGATTATCTGCTGAAAATTCAAAATTTGTTCACCTTTACCTTTTACGAACCCCGCTTGTTCTATGGGAATTTGCCGTGATAAGTATGTTTTCAGCCTGTTATTAATAATATGGAGTAGTATTTTACTAGCGTGCGGGATAAGTGCTATTAATCTATAGTTATCGCACTTTAGTGTCGATCCCTTTTTGTGAATTGGGTTGTACACAGAATTACACCAGTCACTTGGCGAAATTCCTGTGTCCCATATCCTTTGACAGAGAGCATGAATGACGTCCGCTCCTATATCTTCCATGGTTTTAATTGTTTCTGCGTCTATACCATCGTTAGCGATAGCTTTTCTTATTTTGAGATGTTTTATGGCTTGTTCAACCTCTTCTTTTAGGATACTAGGTTCTTTTATGTTGGGTGGGTCTCTCTTTTCCAGGGCGTGTTGTGTTACGTCGTCGAACAGTTTTTCACAGTAGTCCCGCCAAACTTCAAGGACTTTTATAATTTCTGTCGTTTTTTCACCTTTCTCGTTTAATATTGCCCATGTTTGTGGTTTAAAACTGTTTGGCTATATGTCTGATTATCTTGTATAGATCTTTGGGGTTATTCTGATCCTCATGAGTTTGTATTTATCTACATAAGTTGCTGTAGAATTGGTTTTTATCATTTCTGCAAGCTCTTTGGACATTTCTGTTAAGCTGGTTATATATACGTTGATCATTTAGAGTATTAAGACCACTGTTTTTCAATTGTCGTCTCTCTTCTATCATTTTCAATGTGTTTTGTGATATCCATTCTTGTTTGGGTTTATTATTGTTGTTTTTCTTTCCAGATAGGTTTGCCTCTGTTTTTATGGTTTCTTTTATATTTTCCCACATTGTATTAGGATCGTCATGTTTTAGCTTATGTAGTTCCAATGTGTTAGCCATTGCATTTTTGAGTGCTTCTTTATTTTCTACTTCCAGTTTGCGTTGTATTTTGTTGTTATTAATTCTGTGTAGTTTTAATTGTATCTTAGCTACAAGTAATTGGTGATCGGATCCACAGTCGGCCCCGGGGTAGGTCTTCGAGTTCTTAATTGACATTTTCCATCGCGTGTCAATGAGGATGAAATCAATTTGATTGCGATGTTTCATATCTGGGTGTTTCCACGTGTATAGCCTTCTTATGTGATGTTTAAATAGAGTATTTGCCACTGTGAATCTATTTTCTGCGCAAAAGTTCAACAGTCGTATTCCTCGTTCATTTCTTTCGCCTATACCATAGTTACCAACTATTTTTCTTATATGGTTATCTGTTGTGGTATCCCCGATTTTAGCATTAAAATCGCCTATAACAAGGAGCATTTCTCGCTTAGGTATTGAGCGCATGGCATCTTCTAGGTCATGATAGAAGTTTTCTATTACTTCTTCTTTCGCTAGTGCAGTTGGTGCATACACTTGGATAATGTTAAGATTGTGTGGCCTTGCACGGAGTTTTATAGTTATTATCCTATCTGTGAGTGTGTTATATCCCATAATGTATTTACTTGTTTCATAATCTATTAGAAAGCCTGTTCCATATCGGCTGTTGTCATCACTACCTGAATATATCATTAAGTTGTTTTGATTGGTTCTGAAGTGGCCGCGTCCTTTATAATGTGTCTCAGCTAGCCCCAGTATAGAAATCCCCAATCTTTCCATTTCGCTTTCTATTATTTGTGTTTTGCCAACTTGTAGTAGTCCACTTACAGTTACGGACACCTCAAAGTGCACGGTTTTTTGTTACTATGGTTATTTTTGCGATTTTTCGGCTTATTAAATGGGGGTTTCTCCAGTGGCGTTGCTTGTGGTTATAAGAATAGGTAGGTTTTATTTGGTGCAAAATCCCTGGTATACATTTTTTTAGTTAAATAGCCCCAAACATTTGCGATGGGATTCAAGTCCGGACTTCTTGCAGGCCATGGTAAGAAATTGATATTATTATCATCAAACCATCAATGAACAACCCCTGCTGTATGCACAGGACAGTTATCCTGTGAAAATAATGTTATCAATTACGTTAACATAAACAAAATTAATTAATTAGGTAATATCTCGCCCGTTGAAAAGTAAATTGATTAGGAAAGACCTCTCTTACAGATGGCAGCATCACATTTTGCAAAATGTTGCGATAATTTTCAGCATTCAGTCGACCATTAATTCTATAGCATGCCCCAGATCCGTGAGCATTGATTCATCCCCATACGTTTACAAAGAATCGTCCACTACTCCTTAAGGATTGAATATAATATTGCTCCTCAAATCTTGAATTTTGTGGTCTACACACCTTTAATCGTCAATTGGTAAATGATTGATCTCTGCTGCCAACGATGTTTAATTTTGAAAGTGCAGCTCTTGCTCACATGCAAATCTGTTGCGACTCGACTCAGCGACCAGTTCTCTTCCAGTTTTGCGATAGCTCGCATTTTCTCTGCTTCTGACAAATGTCTGGGAATTTTCCGAGTTTTCAGTTCTATGACAGTTGATGACAAACGTAAACGTCAAAACTCGACGTCTATGATTATAATATCGTATTACAAGCTAAAAATCTGCCGTGCACTTTGAGTTGGCCGCAACGGTACGTTCCATGTTCCTACTTTCCTAGTATTCCTTAGCTGCATGGTTTCTCTCATTACCGCTCCCCCCGGAGATCCGAATTGGGAGCTATTTATAACTCCGGGACATTTCGTACTGAGTGATACCATTATGATTCTCATGGGAGTTGAAGTTGTGTTGAATCAAGGTGGGCTCCCAGTTCCTTCCTTGATGGGATTGGGGAAGGGTAAGGTTGGATGTAGATGGGATAAAGGTTAGGACATAGCTCTCTCTTGAAGTGGGAGAGTAGAGAACCATGGCTCACGTGGGCAGGGTTGCATCCCTGAAGTAGACTTACCTTCACCGGGACCGTGAAGGAGTGTCTACCCGCTACCCACATCTGTCATTTTGACAGATAAATCCGTCAAACTTTATAACGTTGAATTTGTTTTTTGAAGGAGTATTTGATTCCTCGGTAATATACAGGGTGTCCAATTTAAAATACAAAAGTTATTATTTTTTCTGACTAACCCTGTACAGTTACAGAAACGGTTTTGTCCTTCCTAGATGCACCGTTTTTACCTATATAAGTCTGGCAATTTTGAAAAATTCATCTCCGGTTGTTTTTGAAATATTTGCTATATTCCAGACTTTTTTATACCCTGTACTGTATACACCGGTGTGTTGAGTTGGATCATTTTGTATAAGAGTCCTTCCAGCCAGACCTTATCCAAGGACCAGATCAAGGAAGATTGCTGTAGTGTATTTCTTTTCTTCAAATCCTTTCTCGATTACTTCTGATATTCTAAGAAGTTGGTGAGAAGTTGAGTGAGCCTGTCTAAATCCAAACTGATGCGTTGGAATAATTTCATTTTCAAGTAGAAAATGTTGTAGTCTTTCGAGGATCACCTTTTCTAGTAGTTTAGCTAGGGTTAATAGTAAGCTAATTGGGCGGTAGCTGTCAGGATTTTGCTTGGCCTTTCCAGTTTTGTAGATTGGTAGAATGTTTGCAGTTCTCCATGATAAGGGGAAGTATCCAAGTCTCATACTGCTATTATAAATTGAAGCTAGGTAAGCAACTGCTTTTTTGGTTAGATGCTTTAAAATTTCATTATTAATCAGGTCCGGTCCTGGGGATTTACGCTTGGGAAGTCGGTGAATATACAGCCTGAGTTCTTGAGTAGTCACCGGGGAAATGTCAGTGTTCTCCTGCAACCGGAAGTTGTCTATAGTGTTGGTTACTTGAGTCATGAAGAGGGTATCGTAATCGACTGTATTTGTTGTGAACACTTTTTCGAGGTGTGTGGCCAATATCTCTGATTTTTCTTCGTCTGAAGAGTAAGTCGTGTTGTTTGAATTTAATGGGTAAATAACATTAGATTGTCTTAGCAATCTTTTTGTTGCAAGCCAGATGGTGGGATCACCAGGATGTATTCCTTCAAGTTAATTATTGTACCTTTGTATTCGAAGGTTATCGAGCTCCTTTCTAACTAAATGATTTAATTTATTTAATAACGTTTTATAGTAGGGTAGTCGTGTTCTTTGCCACTCTCTTCTGTACCTGTTTTGTGATTTTATCAATTTAATAATATAATCAGGTGTTGCATTGTGCACAGCAGTTGTTCTATACTTCCGCGAAGTTGTGGCTGATTGTACGCTCTCTTGTATGGCGGCCGTGTATTGAGCTATTGTTTCGTCAATTCTCGCAGGGGAACATAGTGGTCCAGTCCAGTTGAGTTTGAGATTAAGAATGTTTTGAAATGTTGTCCAGTCAGTTTTTCCGTCTGCAAGTTTAGGGTTAGGTGGCTTTAGTTGAGGTAAGTAATAAAATGACATGATTACAGGAAGGTGGTCAGAGTCCAGTTCATCCGTTATTGTTTGTTGTAGAGGCTTTTGAAGATTCTTGTGTAGTACAACATCAAGTATGTCGGGCTGATGGTCAGGCCTATTATAAGGGTAGTAGGTAAATTTGTTTGGGGCTGAAATAAGTATACCATGGTCAGTCATAATGTTGTGTAGCCTAATTCCTTCAGGATTACTCGCGCGGCATCCCCATATGGTATTTTTTGAGTTTAGGTCACCTATAAGCATCGTAGCATCTGAAGTATCAAACAGCTTAGTTATATCGGAGGCTATCAGCCTTCTATTGGGTTGTTTGTATGCGCAGATTAATTTCAGCGAGCAACTGTTTTCTGTGAATGCTTGTATGACAATAGCTTCTAAACTTTCAATATCCTTAAGAAGGAGCGTGTGATGTTTAAGTTTCTTCTTTATAATGATTGCCACTCCGCCAGAGGCTTTGTCAATTTCTCTGTCATTTCGGTACACTAGATATCCTGGGACTCGGAACGTTTCAGTGTTAATAAAGTGCGTTTCTGTTATACACGCGATGTCTACGCTATATCGAGTTAAGGAATTTATGAAAATTGATCGTTGAAATTTAAGACCGTTTGCGTTCCAATTGGTCAAGGTTATTTTAGTTATAGTTTGTTGATTATTTTGATCCATTACTTAATAATGCAGGAAGTAATGTTATTAGTAATGGCGTTAGTTTTTCTAAGTGTGGTATGAGTAAATCAACGAGTTTTTTTTTATGAAGTCGGTTGAGTTTTGAGATTCGTCCGTTTGGTTAGGATTAGCGTGGAATGAATTTTCTTGGCGTGGGCCAAGATATAGTGGCTGATTTACGAGATTAGTCTGTTTAGATGTGGTGGATTGTGCACAGGTTCTGTTCTGCGTTCTGTGGCTGGACTTTGTTGACTGCTTTAGCTTAATGAAATAGGGGCATCCTCTATAGTTGGCGGGGTGTTTTTTAACAGTTGACACACTGTGAGTCTTCATTTGATTTTTTAGGACAGTTAAGGTAAAGATGGTTTCCTGTGCATTTAACACAGCGTGGTGTTGACTGACAGTAATTACGAGTGTGTCCAAATAATTGGCATTTTTTACATTGCGGGATTTCAGTAGATTTTCTTCGTGGTTCAACATCAATTACGCTGTAGTTAAGTTTGATTAGACCGAATATTTTTCTGCTTTTTTGCGTGTTTTCAAGATCCACAGCACAAAGAGGGATGGGATATCTATCTTTATTATACAGTCTGCTAACCTTTTTTATAGGGTATTTTAAGGTTGTTAATTCAGCTACTATTTCTTCTTCGGTTAAAGATACTGGAATGTTTCTAATTATTACCGAGAGTTTATTGACCGGGTCCTTGAAAGTATAATGAATTAGGTTATTTTCGTTGTAGCGTTTCGTCATACGCCGGTAATCGTCAATGCTTGTTAAGTTTATTCTTAACTGGTTGTTTTTGTGAACAGTTGTAAATTCGTTTTTAGCGCTGATATTTTAGTTTATCGGCATGGTGCAAATAAATAGGTGGAATTTTTATTTTCTTTTCGGCCGTCGCCGATGTGGACTGTGTTAGATTAGATGTATCCATCGCGTTAATAGCTGCAGCATGCTTGCCGTTGTCAATAATTTTACCGGCATTTTCAATTTGATTTTCTTTTAAATGGTATTTGTTTTGGGAAATTAGATTTTCTGGGTTGAATAGATACTTTTTATTTGGTTCAAAGGTGGTTAGCGATAAAACGCCGCTGCTTCTTTTATTATTTTTATTGTTCATATTTGTTATGGGACCCCTCCGCAGGGGTACCACATAAATGTTTAAAAAGACTTACTGTTCTATGAAAGAAGATAGATAAGCACTATCACTATCACTAGATAAGCCGCAACGGCTTAATTTTGCATAAATGTCGATGAATACTTTCAGGCGAACGAGCGGAGCAGTCTTTGCGCCAAGAAAGCCAATTCGCGACAAAATATAAGGCCATTAGGTTCAAACCCCCAAACTGGACATAATCTGCAAATTCAGCACGAGGTAGATGCGACGTTCACTACAGCCTTCTGCCTGCACGTAGGTTGACAACGTCCTTGTACAAACGTAGCCAAACAGGAGCTGCGAGCAAGTCGGCTACTTCGGAGACCTTCTACTCGAATCGATTAGCTTAGCCCGTAGGGTGAAGGCTATAAGTACAGTCCAAATTAGCAAATTAACCATCAAAGAGTAAAATGCTTTATCAGAAACATCTGCCAGTGCGTTTACAAAAACATGTGCTCGCTCAATAATTCGTTTAACCAGTTTTCAGGTCCAAATATGCCTTGATCGATTGTTTTGCATTAGCCTGACATTACCAGCAATTCAAAAAGCTCAAAAAACCATGACTCAGGATTTCTAAAGCGGCCGATGGCCGAGGATGCACACCAAGAGCCAAGAACGAGAAAAATGTCTCTCCATGAAATTTTTCAGACCGGAAATGAATCAAAACTATATCGCCATCTAGCGACGAATTACTGCATTTGGCGGGACCATTGCAGTTTGTAGGATACTGTACTAAAGCAGAAAACTGCATTCGATAAAATATACGTTTGCAAAATCAGTTGCCTATTTGACTCGGCGTTTCTATGCCCGTGAAAATTGCCAAATAATGAAATGGGCAACTAAATTAGTCTCACCAGGTACTGCAGTTTCTTTTTCTCATCGTGAGATGTGCTGCCCAACAGATAGGGGACACCATTGTATGGTTGTTTATCTTTTGAAAATTATTTTAAAAATCTTCAAGGATAGCATGAAGAAAATCCGGGCTACTTGAAAGCGAGGAAAGGAGAGAAAGTCCTGAAAATAAATTCGAGTAAACGTCAGACCACGTGTAGATAAAGATGCAGTCCATACATTCAATTTCGGGTGGGTAGCAGCTGTTTACTTCGAAATACTATCAAATCTTGATTTAAACAGGCGAGTGCAATAATCCATCAAACCAATAGAACCAAAGCTGTACCAGCTTTACATAACGAGCGATATTTTGGGATAAAACCGATTCCAAAGCAGTCACTAAAAGGCGCAACGGAAAATTTATTTTGCAGCATAGGGAGTAAATTTAAGACCCAATTTCCAAAACTGAAAATATTCCTGCACTGGAGTTGCGCGAGCAAAATTCCCAAAAAAAGGAATATCAATTGCGAATCCCAAAAATTACCAAATACTACACAGAACGACCCTTAAAGTGGCCGAGTGTCAAATTCAAAATCACCGAAAACTACAACGACGTTTAAAGTTAAGATAGGCCGGCGAAAAGAGATTTTAAAACCTTTTCATATTTTCTTTAAAACTAGTACATGTTACGGTGTAATAGCCAGCGTAGCCGAGATGTTAGCTCGATTGCGATGCCACGGTACGGGGTTCAATTCCGACAACTGGCGGTCGGCCCACCCAGTCGTTTTAAAAATTGGGTACCAAAACCACAGTTGTGGAAGTAGGGAAGTAAGGCAGTCATCAATGGCGTGATGCTAACCACATCGCCTAGTACGCTGTTAACGGTGTGCCAGATTGACTGGGTTTCGGAAAGAGATATTTCGGCGATCCTGACTCGTCTTGTCGCAGGCCATGTTTCTTCATGGAATGAAGTGCCCGAAATTTACATGTTACGGTGAATGACGTGAAACAGGAGAATAACGTTAAAGTTTGAGTTTTGACGTTAAGGCCTTATTTCGATTATTGGCTGGCCTAACAGGGTTTGGCAATGCTGGGGGTGGAAGATATTTATAAAAAATTAACACTATATGAGATTAGTTTACATAAAAGGTACTTGCTAAAAAAGTGCATTTTAGTAAAATTATGTTGATTATACAGGGTGGCTCAAGTAGCCATAGCAAACTAAACTTATTTGCGAATTGCCATCAGTGTAGGTTAATAACGACATTGCCCGGGCCATTAACGTGGATGACGTCTTTTACCGTATGTACTTTTGTTTTGTACGTCAGTTCCTTGTGAAGTCTACTACAAATTGTAAAATTTAGAAGGAAGGTTATTGTTATGTAGTCCTGTTGTATATGTTAGTTAATTTCTTAGATAAGCCCCACTTTTCTTACACTTCAATGAGTATTATGAACATATACGAGGATTGTTCAATAGAAACACGTTTAGAAGCTGTAGCATAATTTCTATTAACTTAATTTAAGAAAAAAATTCTATTAACATTAAGGTCCCACTGTTGTACTAATCTCCAGATTCGCTGCTGGTAAAATTCTTTCTACTGTTGACGACACTATGGCAGTCTGCATTTCAGCGTCCGAAGTGAATCGTTGCCCCTTTTGTGATTGTTTAATGGACCAAAAACATGATATTTGTGATAAAAGTATGCTACTCATCGTTGATCCATATATTTTTCATCATATTCTCCTTTTACATATTAGAAGCTGTTTCTCAGTGAATTCAGTTGTAAAGCATGTTTGACATTCATATATTGTAATGGGTCTAATCATTGCCTTATAGATTTTCATTTTGGTGATTTTAATTATCAATTTTGATCTCATTATATCTTTATAAGCATAAAAACTTCTCATTTTTGAATTATGGACTATATTATTTTCACTGTTTATCTGAGATCCCAAATACATAAATTCTGTCATTCCCTCTAATGTATAACCACTTATGTGGAGAACTTCTATTCGTACATGTATTATATTGTCTACCTTCCATTTGCCTGGCATTTCCTTCTCTTTCCAGATATGTTTAATTAGTTCGTGTATCCTTTCTTTTTGCGTCCTTCATCCATTATTTAGAAGTTCCCCAGTTACGCTATCGCTTGCAGGTGCGTTATAATTCTTTATGTTTTTTACTGCTCTGTATATTTCATCATACTTTCGCTCTTCTACTGTTATGTTGGCTCTCTTTTCTTCCTTCTCCTGCTCCTCTCGGACCATTAGTAAGTCTTCGAAATACTTTTTCCAGCTGTTTATAATTTTTGGTTTTTCATATATGACGTTCTCATCTTTGCCTTTGCATGTAGTTATTCAGGGGATATAGCCTTTAGTGTTTTCTTTAATTGATGACAGGATTCGTCTACTTTTTTCTGTACATTATTAACGCATACAATTTACTTTACTTTTTGAGATACCGCTTATGCCCTTTTCGGCCACACCAAAAATAAGAAATAAAAAATTGAAGTTTGAGAAGCTGTCGCTCCCTTAATAGTGAGTTATCAAAATTTCAGTGCAGAAGTTGTACAGTTATTTTTTCGTGTATAATTATTTCCCAATATGTATTATATCAATATTGCAAACGCTATGTTAGAAGAAATGTCTAAAACACAATAAACATATTTGTTTATCTTGACTAACTTTTTTTTAATGTATCACGCTGCCCCTTGTTACAGATTTCGGTCCTCCCCTCTACTACGAAGTCGTACCCAATAATTTGGAAAACGCTGGTTTAAGAAATATTAATATACAGATCAAAATTGTTCTTAGATGAAGGGTACTAATTTTTATTTGCAACTTATAATAATTACAATACAAGAAATTACTACATATTTTAAGTAGTAGCAATTACTAATTCCAACTGCCATAAAAAACCAAGAAATTTATTTAAGCTCATTAATGTTTCATAAAGTTAGCGTTGAAAGGTGGTTCAGTCTTTTACGCTACATTGTTGTTAAAATTATGGCATTGCTTACTAGTCTGGAGAAAGTACCTACTAGTTAAACAATCAAATCCAAAGATCGCATACTAAATGCACCTGTATCAACCTTATCTTAACGACCACACATAGTAGAGCATAAATACGTCAAGTGCACGTTACAGCTCGAGTTTTTCAGGGCAGTAATTATATAAACCGTCTTTTATGTCTGCAGTGAAATTACCAGCGAATACTGTGCGATTGGGTAATGGAGTAAGCTTATAAAGTAGAAAGCTCGCGTTGAAGAAGGGATCGTTTCAATCTCGGTTGGCCAGTTTTACCGGTGCAAGCGTTGAAATTATTTACCGCCGATGTTGCACATGGTTTTTGCGTATTTTGCGTGGGCCGCTTTTAACTTGATTCGCAAACGATTATTTATGAGCATGTGATGTGAGAGTGTATTATTGTTATTATTTGGTGGTGTTCAAGTGCAATCGGGAGTGGTTTTGTGGTTTATGGATGATGGGCTCATCTCGAATTGGAATGTAGCGGTAAGCACATATCTCAATTTGTTTTCAATGATATGTTTACATAGTTCAGATTTTACTGTATTTAGTTCTGTATACAGCGGTGTCATTTTAATAATTAGTTATTCTAATAATTTTATAATACAAGAAATCTCGTTGGAAATTCATTTAAGCTAAATTTATTATTTATGAAAAAGGTAAGTATTCGGGATTACTATAAAAAATATGTAATGTTCCTATTTGAAATCGATGCAATTATACTAATAATTATTATTAATAGCTGAGAAATGTACAATAATAAATGATTATTAAATAATGACATAATTATACGGTAACTAAAATAGTTTTGAAGTAGCTTAATATTGGGAAGATTATTATACAAGTAACTGCAATATTGCTGATATAACTTCATTGTGTTAATTTAACTTGAGAAAAATAGTCAATTATATTCAACTGTCAATTTATTCTAGGATACAACGTTTTGGTAAATTATGGGAAAATAAAGTATTCGTTTTGACAAACTAGAAAGTTATTTCTGAAGAGCACATTGTTGTATATGACTTACTGTTCTAATTTACTATTTTAAGAATTTTAGCACTGTAAACATAAATACATAGTGCGTGCACGTCATTAATTTGTGGTTATACAACAGGACACAATTTATAAGCTGTATTTTTACACTGTACGTCCGCATAGTAAAGTAAAAGGTGCATCTTAAAACTTCCTGTTTCTATGATTTGCAACTCATGCTTTGATGAATACCTACACGTTGTTATTTTTGTCATTTAAGTTAAACATAGTTTAATAATTAAATTGTACCTTAATTAGTTAGGTGATAATAATAATAATGTTATATAATTTATTAAATACATATGATGCCCATTTTTGTATTAAAACATTTATAAAAATTTTCACGACGATAATATATTCCAGACTATAACACTGAATTTTCTCCTTCAGTGTATGAATTTCAAATTTTATATATTTAGTTGTTCTATGCAACATATACAAACATACTTAGAATATGACAAAAGAATTTATTTTTAATAAGTTTCTAATTACCATAAAAAATATACAGGGTGTTTGAAAATTATGGCTTAGATTTATATTACAAGGCAATATTTAATTATGATTTTGTTTAAAATCAAAAGCGCAACAAATGACACTCGCTCCCAAGGTTGATTACTCCAAAAAAGTTTATTGTATTCACGTAAACCAAATTGTCTAATTACCTTAAATTCAGTTATGCATGTTAAAAGGCGCGATCAAATAAAAACGACCACAGGTTTCTAGATTAATACCGATTGTTAAAATAAACTTACGAGCAATATATTGCTTTAAAAAAATATTGAGGCAAGTGTGTTAAAGTTTTGTTTTATTGAACAGGAAAAAATATCAAATGAGCTGGACGTAGGGGTAGGTTGCTATTTAAAAAAGTGTAAGTATTATTTGTTACAATTTTCAATAAATACATAATGCTTTGTATTGGAAAAATAAATACTGAACAACTTTTATTTGAAATATGTTTCCATGAAAAGATATTTACTACGGTATAAAGCATGCCCGATACCTTTCGGACATCCTGTATACGTACATATATTTACAGTGCGCACAAAACAGCCAGTTCAGCATGATGATCTAGTTGGATATATGGTGAGATATAGACCTTACAAAGTGTGAAATTAGAGAATTTACTTATAATTATTAGTACATACAAAAAAAAACTATTTTCGGTAACGCAAACTTAAAACAAATTTTACAATTGTAATAAATAACGTCAAAATTGGTTTGTTGCCTTAATTGTGATTATAGTCTATTTACCTTTCATATCCTAAAATGGAAAAAATCTGGTATTTTGTATTTGTAGAACCAACCTTAGGAGACTAGAAATAGGAATCAATTGCACATTTAATAGCCCCCCCCTCAAGTATGGGTTCCACCTAAAATAAAATACAATTATCTATCATAGAACATAAAATAAAATAGTCTTACTAAACCTAAAGGGATCTGAAACGTTTTTTTTACAATTTGTTTCTAAGTCGAATGAAAGGAATTAAATTAAATTGATCAACATGGAATTTGAGGATGTGTTCCACGTGTTCAATTTGCCACCCCCTAAACCCTAAACGAAGGGAATGAGCGGACAATGCGACAGTTGCAGAGCTTATTTTCATTTCAACTTAACAATCGAGCAAAACTGTTTAACTTTAACTATCACCGAATAGAGAGCAGTTACGTTGCAGAAACGATCTATAATGTTTTTTTTGTGATGATTGTTGCAATGCCTTTAAAAATGATCTTATTGTTTTGCGGAGAATCGATGAACTGAATAGTAGAAGTGAAGAAAAAAGAACGGATACTATACTTACTGAAATGTATGGACGTAATAAATGTGAAATCAATTTGATAATGTGGTACCATCATCAACTGAAGATCTTCAATCCCAAATCAGAAAGGATACAAAGTTCGTCTCCGACAAATTCCTCGAATGCAATTGCTCGAAATCAATTGCTCGAAAATCAAATTGCTCGAGTGTAACTTTTCTCGAAATTCAAGTTCCTCGAACCGCAATTTCTCGAAAATGTTTTGTTCGAATTTATGTGGTCTTAACATCTGGAAATTTATTTCGGCATTAAAGAAGAAGCAGAGTTTGAACGAATTACGGATAGAACAATATGTCAGCGGTCAACAACACACCATAAGTCGAATAATATATCGTGATAGTGCACAGAGACTTTTAAGATTAGTAAATAATTATGGACATGACAGAAATATATATGAGTATGTCCGTGGAATAGCACATAATATAGCATATTAAAAACATATAATATTTGGTTTGTATAATTTTTAACTTAATCACATACCTATACCCTATACCTATTTTTTATTAATCAAGGTTATAATTTGTAATTTGTGTTTTTTTTACATTTGATATTAACTGATTCGAGTTAAGGCTACTTCACAACTTTATTTTTTTCGAGTAACAGATAATCGAGAAATTGCTGTTCGAGAAACTTGCAATTCGAGCAAAGTCACATTCGAGCAATTGACTTTCGAGCAACTGATTTCGAGCAATTCGTTTTCGAGCAATTGTATTCGAGCAATTTACCTAGAACCTACAAAGTTAGTGATATAATTAAAAACCGAAATTCGATGTCAAAACGAGGAGATAGTTAAAGTTTTCTGTGGAGGTATAAAAAACCAAATCTTAAAAGTCCTTTGAAAGTGATTTTTAATAAATCTGAAATGCCCAAATGGGTGGTAAAAATGGCTTTAAACTGAAAACCATGGGTTAATGGAGTCAACCAAGATAAAAATAATAAATAAGTAGTACCACTCTTCATGAAAGTGCCGACGAGGTGCTAGTAATGTTCAAAGATCTCTTGCCTACAGACCAAGTTGAGTTTGTTGAAATTTGCTTGAAAAACACTTATTTCAATTGGAACAATAAAATATCCGAATAAGTTGAAGAAGCGACTATGGGTTCACCGCTATCACCTGTTATCGCTAATATTTACATGGGGGTATTTGAAACTAAGGCTCTCGAACAACAGCAGTTAAAACCGACCTGCTGATTGAGATATGTAGATGATGCCTTTCACATCTGGTGACGACGCTAGACATTGAAGCTGTTTCTAAAACACCTGAATTCTGTACGTTCCAACATACAATTCACAATGTAAGTAGAGTAAAATGGCAGTATTCCGTTTCTAGACGTCCTGGTAAAACGTAAATCATATGGTAGTTTAGGACATGCAGTCTATAGAAAGAAAAGGCACACGGACAGATATCTAAATGCTAACTCACACCATTATCCAATGCAAAATGCTACAGTTCTCTTTGGTTACCAGAGCCGTTCGTATCTCAGATGCAGATAACCTATAGGGAGAAAAGGTACATCTATTTGACGCTTTACAAAAGAACGGATACACAACTACCGCCATACGAAAAGCGCTTGACAAGACCATGACACAAAAAGCTAAAGAAGAATCCCCACCTCTGGAAGGCTTAGCATTTTTACATTACGTTAAAGGCTCGACTGATAAGATAGGACGTGTCCTGAAACGGTGCAACATCAAAACTGTGTTCACGACCAATGAAACTGTGGGTAACGGCTCAGATCAGTAAAAGACAAAATTCCAGGTTTAAAAACCGCTGACGTAATCGCACTCTTGTTCTTGCGGCTCGAGTTACATTGGACAGACTGATAGTTCCGTTGATCTAAAACTTCAAGAACATAAAGGCGATTGCAAATACAAACGCATCACAAAATCAGCCGTAGCTGAGCATACATTTACAAATGAGCAAACCTTAGAATTTGAGCACACCAGAGTACTTGCCAGAATACTTTACTACTTCCCGCGAGTGATACGTGAAGCCATAGAAATAGAAAAACATTCAAATAATATAAACAGGGGAGATGGTTTTAGGCTTAGTTTTTACGAAAAGTTAAAGAATATGGGTGCATAAACAGCAACAAGGCCAAATCTGCCTAAGTATCCTCTTTCTCAAGGTACTCAAACAACATGAGCCACCAAATAGCATGGCCATCGCGTGAATTCTTGCTCGAGTTCACAAGGCGCAAGGCACATTAAGCCAGAAAACGCTGGGTGTTTATCCACAAATACTACGCGGTCTAAGCCGAAATTCTATATTAACAAGAAACATTTTGCTCTGAAGAAATATGTCTCGTAAATTTTCCGCCCGCCCAAAAATTCCGCAGTCGGGATTTTTGTGACACGGTAAATTTTCTTCACGAATAGATTCTGGCAAAAAACGTTAAAATTTAATCAGCTATTTAATGAGCTAGGGATATTACTGTTGATAGAAGCTCAAATGTCATTATGTATTTGGGGTTAAAAATTTGTCAGGATTTATGCGTAAGAATTTAATCACTTTGGTATAATTTTGACATCATTATCTAATGTACTTCACCAACTGAATTGTATTTACTTATTCAGGAAATAATCATGCTGAATATCCCGCGTGCATGTAAACTATCCTGAATAAATTTTGACGATTTTCTGTTTTGCTGTGAAAAATGTATCTCGCACATTTTCCGCCCCAAAATCCCGCGTGCTACCTACTCGGGATTTTTGGTGCGCAGAAAATGCACTTGACAAATTTATTAACAAAACTTTCTCACAGAAAATGTCAATATTTAATCGGCTATTTTACTGTACTTGCGATTACTGTGAAGAAATGATCGTTGATCAACAAATAACAATACCATTTTTCCTAACTCCTATATTTCTTAACCAAACTTAGCTGCCGCAATGATTGTTGATAAAATTGTCAGTCTTTCCAATTATGTATTTATTGGGCTTCGTGGTTTGCCGAATATATGTTTTTTTTAAATTTTGTGTACTACTTATCTTAGCCACTCTGTTTATTATTTAACTATTCTCTAAAATTGGGTATATTTCCAGATGTGTGAAAACTCAGCTTCGCAGTGCCTATTTACAAGTCGGGGATAAAAATTATCAATCTGCTTTGCCAAAAATATTTATTAATAGTCTAATTAACGATAGTTTCAAATTCGATTATAAGTATCTTAAACTATTGTCAAAATGGCTTTATTCGTACTACGTCTACATTTGCAAACTGATTTATGAGACTGAAATATTGGCGGTAGAGTAGGTTCTATGTATATAGACTTCTCCAAGGCCTTTTAGGATAATAATATAGTATTACCAAAAATTACTTTAATCTAGTATGGCCATGGAAAACTTCCTAATTTATGAATGCAACTATAAGACACTTAAAAACCAAATGTCAAGTTTGACATTTAAGTATAAATGTAGTTGCATTCATAAATTAGGAACTATTCCATAGCCATACTAGATATAAATAATGTTTGACCATACTTCACATTACTGTTTATATGGCATAAATTCAATTTTAATGCTGATATTGTGAAGTGGTTCTCCAGCTTCCTATTTGATTGTCGCGAAAACGTAAATATAGGATTTTATCTTTCTAATGAAATTCACTGTGCTCTTTTAATAATGATATCGGTAGTTGTTTCTTGAACTCCAAATATTTACTTTTTGCCGACGACTTTAAATTATTCAGGATCTGGTCCATTCTCACAATGAGGTGATTCAGTAAATTATTGCAAAGTAAACACTGTCTTCCTCATAAAAATTAACATATATTTTACATATGCTACATGTTTCGGCTTATATATTAAACCATCTTCAGGCTAAAACATAAAGCTTATAAAAATACGGGGAAAACCCAAAGAGCAAACACCTCACCTAATGTCAAAAGTGGACAGTCACAACTAAACCAACAATTAAAATTAAAACAAACACAAGACAACATGACCGACATGTTAAATGAAATAAATTATTTGTTTATCTACAATGGTCAGCCAAGGTGAGAACTTTAAATACGTAACAAAGCCACAAAAACCGATGAATGGAATAAGTTAAGCAATTAATCAAATTTTAGATTAAGGAATATATAATTGCTACTTATTGCAAACTCTGTGACCTCATTGAGGCATCGGTCGTTTAACCGGGAGACAATTTCGAAGATTTCGTAAAAATTTAAATTATTACCCTTAAGGGCAGACGTGAAGAATTTTAACATTGGAGTCCCGGTCAAATTTATGATTATTTTCAATAATGTGAGAAGCAAAAGTTGATTTATTATAGTCAAGATGATGAATGTAATTTGGTTTTATTAAAGAAATGTGTTCAGACACGCGCTTTTTGAAGGATCTCCCGGTTTGGACCACATAACAAGAGTCGCATGAACCACAATTTAAAAGATAGATACCTGATTTGTTAAGGAGGGGGGATAGGATAGGATTAAGGGAAAATGGTGAGGAAAAGGAAATTGTAATATTGAAGCGTTTAAAAATGTTTTTTAGAGAATTGACAAAAGGGGAAATGTAAGGTAGTGAACGAAACGTGGTGAGCTCACTTTTAGTGTCAGAAGATCTAGTAGATAACAATTTGGTTTGAGTTAGTGAATGTTGTAACCGATGAAAGATAGGCATGATAAAGTTAAGTGAGTAACCGTTATTAAAGGAATCTGAAGGAACTCAGTTTTTGAAATAAGGGATGGTGAGATGAGAAAGGAATGACAGAATCGGTGAAAGTGGGTTTCCGATAAATTTTAAACTCCAGTGAATGTGAGGCTATGTTACGGGAGATCAAGAGATCCAGGAATGGAATAGATAAATTAGTTTCAAGTTCATAGGCGAATTTGATGTTCGGATGAAGGGTGTTAAGCCACTTTAAATTATTGCGGCGTATTAGTTCTTCAAATGATTCAGCACTATTGCAAATTGACCTAAACAACTTATTTCAGTGATACTGAAATAAGGCTTATAAATTGGTAGAAAAATTATTTTGTTTTCATAACTATCCAAATTCTAAAAAACGTGTGAGTTGTTCTAATTCTAATTAATGATGATATGGGTATTCGCTACACTACAGAAATATTTACTATTAGAATGTTTCGGAGAAAGCTGTATTTCCTTTATTTCAATTTATTTTCCTTTGCTCTTTCTTCTTTTACTTGGCGGTGTCGGAGTACAGAGTCAATATTTGAAGTTTTTTCGATATCTGGCTTACGCACTGGTCTATTCGATTGTCTTTCGTTTTTTTTTCCTGGATATTTTTTTAAGATCCACCCTGTTCGAGGTCTTCCCTTCACTACTTTTTTGTGTTATAGCCCTCATGTAGAGTATACAGTGTGTCTGACGGTATACGTAACTTGGGAAAGTTTTTTTTAGTAAATGAAATGGAGCTGTTAGCGAATTATAATATAGCTAAAATTGAGTATTCTATGTCGATAAATAAGTTTAGCAGAACGATTTAAATGAAAGCATTTTATACGCGTCAAGTATCACAGACTACGCAAAAGCCATGTTGATTATTAATTAAATTTACTATTAGGAATTTCCTATGTTGTGTACTCTGTCAAACACACTGCATAAGTGTATGACTTTGTCGTCTAAGACAAATTGCTGCTAGTTTTCTTGGAGGTTGTCTACTATTTCTGCTCTTAGTTACTTTTCTATTATGCCTTTCAACGTCGCCGAACACACATTTTTTGCTCGGTAGAGTTCTCATATTGTGAAATCCCTTTTTTATATCAGAATGATGCTGTTCATCTACCATTTGTCTGATAGTTTTCAGTGACTATGCTCTTCGAAAGTAGTGTTTCATCCAAATGAAACAAAATCATAATAAAAAACTGGTTTTGTAGAAAAAAAGTCAGAGCGAGCTAAAACTTCATTGATACGAAAGGTTCTGCCAATGTCCACGGCCTACTAAACCAGTAAAAGCTACTCAGTGGTTACAGCTATTTTCATGGAACATCTTTCTCTGTGTTTTTAACTATGAGATTTTGAAAATATTAAACACGATTTACCTCAAAGTCATATTAAAAGTAGTGATAAATACGAAATGTCTATCAGGGCATCTCCTATTGAATGTTTCGTTTTGGCTCCACCCATAATTGTGGATTTGCATTACATAATATGTGAAATACTTCACACGATTACAACGTACACCACTGCAATCAAAAGTTTTGTACGACACCTTCTAATGGTTTTACATTTTTAAATTTGCTATAAGAAGGGTATATAAATTAAATGTGCAATTGTTTTATTTGAAGTAGCCTCTAGAGACTCTAATCAACATATTCTCTATTTATTATATTCAAAATTACATTAATTATTCAATCTTCATAGTTAGGCTAAAAATGTTTTGAGTTGGGTATAACAATAAAGGATATCGATATGGGTTTTTTTAAGAAATGCCGTTCATTCCAAACAGTTTTATGATTACGGGGGCGTATATACATACAGTAACTATGATTTCACTTTGAATTTCTATATCTTTTAGAATTGAACTAAATAGTAAAAGGCTTGTTTCTTTAGAAATTTTGCTGCAAGAAAAATTGCTTATGAGGCTACGAGAAATTCCTTGCATCGACAGCATCATGCGTACAAGGGTTTTTCACCTAAATTCATATCCAAGCTATGAGCTATGAATAGTAAGGCTTAGCGAATAATATTACAAGAAAGTTTTTAGTTGTAAAAATATAGGAACGCCTCACAGCAGGATTCGTGCGAGAAAGATGATTATATGACATGAAAGTGAATTTGACATTTTAAGTTTTCGCTTGCTTTTGAACACACCGCAACTACCTTCCTGCTTTATTAACTGGAACGTTGTGAACACAAGATGAGTTAATTACGAAGTTCTTAGAAGAAACCGAAACGGCGCGGCGGCCTGAGTCACTGCAAAAATGCAATTTGAACCTGCGAGAGGGCATTCACTGCAGTCGAGCAAGTGCGGTTTGCTTTGTTTTGCGATGTCGTGATTTACATGCACGAGGAATTTGGTTATAAGAAACGACACCTCTTCCTTTTAGGATGCGGTTTCTAAGCATTCTGTTCATAAAAACCAACTAATTTCAGACTATGAACAGCTTTAAATGATGCATCCCGTAATGTTTTGACGGTCATGCTCGGCAATTTACACATTTCACTTATTATGTGAAGTGTGAAACTGAAGGAGTACATTCTTATGCAGTTAATTACACTTAGTAATTCTGTTGGCAAATAGTTGCTATGGAAGCGGCTCATGAGGTTTTCAATATCTATAAAACTGTTACTGCTTTCTTATCCAGCGTGATATAATATATTATACCTTTCACTTAAATTGGATTAAAGTAATATTTTGCTATACATATACAAATTGATTGTAAATTACCCGACTTGCGCTTAAGCCCGAAGTGTAATTATTTTTTATTTTTCTTGTGAAGCATCCTGTATTTTATTAATTAGTTTGATAGTTTATGAAATTATCTTTAAAAAACTATGAATCAGTTATAGGCTTGGGGTTAATAGGTACTTCACGGGTTATTAGCGTTTAAAGCTATGTAGCCAATAGCACTTTGAGATGAAAACATTCTTAAGAGGCTACGAAAAAATGACCATCACCAAATAACCAATGTCGCCAGCATGGCCGAGCGGTTAGGGCGTCAGGCTGCAGTGCCACGGTACGGGGTTCAATCCCCACATCTGGCAACTGGCGGGTGCCCACCCAGTCGCTTTAAAAATTGGGTACCGAAACCACAGTTGTGGACGTAGGGAAAGTAAGGTAGTCGTCGAAGGCGTGATGCTAACCACATCACCCAGTACGCCGTTAACGTGTGCCAGATGACTGGGTTTCTAAAGAGATATTTCGGCGACCCTGACTCGCCTCGTCTCAGGCCATGTTCCTACATAAAATGAAGTGCCCGAACTTTACTTTACCAAATAAACAAACAATTTATGTTAGTTAATTTTACATTAGTTTTAATGGATACCTGCCTTATTGCAGTATGTGGATTTTCTCTGAAATGCGCCAACACAATATCTTGATTAGAAAATTTCCTATTCCTATTTTGCCTACGTCTAGGACTTCCTTGGTTTGTAGAAAAACTTCCGCAAGTGCGGCTGTCGGTTATTTGGGTAACAATTTCGATGTATTTCTGTAGATCGTTGAGAATTTTTCTGAAACGTAAGATAAGCACTTCCACGCGCTTTTGATTGAAAAACGAATTCAATTTTAACAGATCTTATTCAACACAATCGTAGTTTAATAGATATTGAGCATTTGTTTCTTTGTTTGTCTGTCAATTTGTGCATGGCCGCATGCAATTAGTTTTCCTTTGATTAGTAATACTGTTACTGTATATATAGCATACTTTTAGTATTAATATCTCGTCAATTATTTTGCTTATAGTTAATTAATAATTTTTTAAAGACGGTTTTCTAAAGTATCAAATTAATTTTAAAAAATCCAAAAGAAATAACAAAAATAATTAAACTTCCGATTTAAACGCAAGTTGAATTTGTGTTCGTACTCTTAACATATTATTTGTCACATAAACTGATATCACCTTTCTATACAAAACTGGCCCTTAATTTATAATCAACCTGTATAGATGAAAACGTGGTATTTAAACGAAAATTGGTAAATATAAGAATCTTTGAAGAAAGAAAAATATAGAATTAGCTATGTACGTTTGAACATGACTAGAAAATAGTCCTTTACTTGATTGATGACAATAATAGAGGGCTAAAACATAGGAGTACTTAAATTCCGAATATGCTCGATAAATTGTACGTGATACATTTAAAAATGTATTTAAAAACTCTCCAAGTGAACATTTGAAACCTACTAGTTTCAATTAAGTAAAAATATATAAGTAATATTATTCAAGTAGTTATTTTAGAAACTCATATTTAATAACAGCAGTGGACTACCAAATGGAAATAATTTTCGGTTGCAATAAGTAATAATAAACAAATTTTAATTATGAATTTGTTTCCTAGAGTAATTCAAAATGGAGAGTTAAAAAACATTTTAGTACTTTAATGGCTAACTAAATTAAATGGAAATATAAACAAATGATATCATTTCATGCAACTATGCATTCATCGTATAAAATGTTTGGCATATTAAAGTACAATTTTAATTATGCGTAGTATGTGTTTCTACGAAATAAGCAAGTTGATAAAGTTTGATGAAACTATTGGTTATATTTACTAATATTGTCCTTTGAATAATTTACAACCATACGTGTACTTCAGAGTTGGGTAAGTTACTCTAAAAAAGTAACTAAGTAAGTTAATCAGTTACTCGGCAAAAAAGTAACTGAGTAAGTTACTTAGTTACACAATTATAAAAGCGACTTGAATAAGTTACTAAGTTACCATAAAGTAACTCGTTATTTTTTAAGTTACCTCTTCTTATTAGAGGCTACTAATCTACATGCAATTACTATCAACTTAATATAAACAGAAACACATATTTATAAATAATTGTTTATTAGCAAATATTCTATAAGATATAATCTTTGTTACTAGTAAATTAGATTCCTAGTTCTACATTTCTGTCTGATTGCTTATGTATAAAATTTGTTGGTTTTTAATAATAACTGCATTTCAAAATTTTTATGAGTTAATTTTGTACGTTTGAAGTGGAGAACGTCTTTTGCAGTGCTGAAGAATCGTTCTACTGGAGCACTGGAAGGGAGGGCAGTATTATATTTAATAAATATATCCCTAATCGTTGAAAATTTATTTAAAGTTGTTAAATTAGATGAATCGCACTTCATATATGTTTCAGTTTTGAACGAAAAAAAATGGTGTTCTCCTTTGTCTCCATCATTATTTTGTGGACTGGGAAGTGGACGAACTGATGAAGTAGAAGCACGATATTTACTTCATTTTCTAATAATGTAACAGCGTTTTGTGTCTTTTAAGCCGTTGAGCGTCATAAAAATATAAATGCGGCAATTCAAGTCTCCAGTTATGCCGTTACGGTTATTGTTAAATAACTAGATTAATAGTTTTGTTCTCAATTTTGTCATTTTAAACTGGCATTATTATTATGATGTCTATAGTAGCAACCATAACTAACTGTTTATATGTTTATATGCTAGCAAGTTTTTCTTAAATCGCTCGTGAATTAATAGTAGATTGTTCTACAAGTTAAGAAAAGTGAGAGTTTTTCAGCGAATGTAAAAGTTTTACGTGAGCATGGAAGAATCACATTTTCAATGTGTTGAACATGCAACTTTTTCGTGTAGTTGACAAAAATGTATTTTTAAGTCATTTTGGTCAAAGTATTGAAGTGCAATGTTTACTGTACTGTAAAATATAAATAACCATTATACATTATAGACCTAACTTGAAAATGAATGAATCTGTTATTATTTCATGTAGTTTAAATTTAAACTACAGTATCCTATAGCAGCTACATCGCGTATTCGGTTACTTATTTCAATTTTTTGTTAAAATATTGTAAATGCATTTTCGTCTGAATTAGACACCCCCAACCTGCGCACAGGCGTTAGGAATGTACTTTTCAGTAATCCACATACCTGCTCAGACAGCTTCTAGTTGTTAAAGGATTAAAGATTACTGGAAAAAGCTGTCGCCACTCAAATAGGATCCATCAAATATTATTTATGATCGACCAAGTACAAGAAGGTATTCCTGTGGTCGGTATTAGCATTTGCATACTAAAGCATTCGAAATTTCCACAAATTCTTCAGCTTCAGGTATAATTTCTTAAATGTTACGCATTAAAAACCGAACATTTTAAAATATTTTACATTTGTAGCATAAAAATGTAACTTGTCATATTCAGTTACTTAAGTTACTAAATAATTGTAACGTGTTATAGTTACAATTACTGAAAACACAAAAGTAATTAAGTTACTATTAAGTTACTGAAAAGTAACTAGTTACCAGTAACGAGTTACTTTTACTTAGTTACTACCCAACACTGGCTGTACTTATTTCAATTTGATCTCCAGCAAAACCACCAATTCTAAACGATAATTTCGTTATTCCAAGTGGCTTGTTGCTTGAGTGAGATTTGGAATGCAGTGAGACAACATTGATTAGTAATTTTTAGTAAATTGTTGTTTACTCGAAAAACAAACAAGATGGCGCAAACCCCTTGTCCATACTAAGATTACTAAATACATATGTATAAAGGTACCGCGATTCCATTCCCCCAAATTAGAAAGGACAGAACATTGTAAGAAAGTGAGAGTGAGAGTGAGACAATTGACAAAAATTCAGCCTGATAGGTTTTGCCGTTCACAAGTTATCATGTTAACATCCATCTTGCGCGTGACATACTCGACTTTTTTTAATTTTCCGACTTCCCTTTAACGGCAAAGCGGTTGCTGTCTCCACAAATGTTATGTAGTTTCTTGAGAATTTTAATATAATTTATTAATTGGGAAGTAGCGACAAAATGGAAAGTTGTAGAATGTTATTGAGGTTCGAAACAATACTTGGTTGTGCCAAAGTATTTTTAGAAATTACTGCATATACAATGATACAGCATCAGGGTAAGAATATGTATGTCGTTATGATATTTATTCTCAAATTTTCCACATCGTAAATATTATAGATTCCATATCCAAACAGTACATGTACTTGACATTTGTAGAATTGTTTTATTATATGTAAAGCAGACTCTTTACGATTTTTTCATTTTTGTAATGATAATAATGGAATTTACATAATATATTGTGTGCTCCAAAGCTTTAAATTAAATTATTAACTTGCACACATAATATACAGAATAATTACACATAATTTTCCTAGAAATTCAATTTAAGCAAGGTACAATGTATCTTACGTATCGTCCTCATTAATTTTTTTACTGTGTATAGGGCTCTACAATATGAAGAATGATTTACGTTGAATAAACTAAAAATATCATAACATATTTATAGCCGAATTAACGAATACAAATAGTAAACAGTTTAGTAGGAAAATTTGTGTTCATTAATTTAGAATTACCAATATTTATTGCACAGCTATTTGTATGATGGCTAATGCTTGAAGTTCACTCTGACGGTGACTCTGATCTTTACTAACTCCCTTTAGAGAAATATCCTCTATTCATAGTATAAAAACCTGCCATGTATGTGGAATGTTCAGTTAACCATTATGTTCTTATTCTAGAGCATTATGCTACGAGTACAGCATATTTAAAAGTATTCCATTTTCCTTTTCTTCAAGTGTAAAGATATATTCTTTAATTTGCCAAATATACTGCTGATATAAGTGTCTGAAGCTGAAGTATTGTTTCATTTACTAAATTAAACATAAACTAAAGACCATTTTCATTGTTTTATTATTGTTGATACAATTACTTTCTTTATTAATATTACTTTCTGTCATATGTATTTCTTAAATTAATATTAAGCAATTTTGAAAATTTGTTTGGCGTTTGGATTTATACGATATAATATATGATTTTACATGCTACAATATTATTATAATATTAAAAATTAAAGATACTAACTAACAAAATTGAGAACGCGACGTGGAGTTTACTAAGGGTTGTATATTTGATGCTGTTTTGTTGATGTGGTGTTAGCTACAATTAATACAAATGTATAGCATCTTATGTACACACATTTTGAGAGTAGCGATATGTTCCATTTTTATGCTGTAACTAGGGTGACCACCTCTCAGGGTTTCACCCGGAGCCTCAGGGTTTCTACACCGCGTCTCCGGGCTCCGGGTTTTGTAATAATTTCTCCGGGTTGCACTAATTTTGTAGTCATGTCTAAAATTAACTTAACCGTCAGTTCTATCAACAAAATTAAAATACGTTTCATATAATAGCCCCAAACTTCGCGTGCGTATCATGCTAATTTAGATTATTTCTAGGTTCAATCGTATTCAGCAACAAGGAGAAATATTTGGAAATTTCATATAATTAGGTACAGAATTTTTGAGTATTTGTTTTGCTGTTATCTAATTTCATTTGATACTAGAGGTAATTTATTTTTGTATTTCTCGTTATTTCGTTGTTCTTATCTTTTGAGTCAATAATGGTTAAATTTTTCTTTTCAAACCTCGTTGTTTGTTGTGTTCGGAGTATTCAAGTGTTTAAATTGCCATTTTAAAGGCAAAATTTAGAATATGATTTCAGATATTAGAAGAAAACTCCCTAGAAGGGGTTTTAAAAAATACAGAAAATTCCGAAATTATTCAATTTGAAAATTTTGAGCACTCTATATAACATTAACGCTCAAAAGCACTATTTCTCACTCATAAAGTCATACACAAAAAACGTAATTTTTAGGTAACGTTAACCGTTAACTTTAGAACAGCTGTTCTGAACCCTTCTTCTTGACGTATACCTTATCACGTTAACTGTTTCCTAAGTACCCTCAAGACTATTGAATCCATAATATTAGCAAGCTTTATTATTACAAAATAAAAAATCTTCATTAATCATTGAGAGAGGATTTTATAAAAATGACAAAAAAATCTGGTGTGATACACGCACACAACTTCCTTTTACAGTGATCTTATAATTGGCCAAAAATTTGATTTTAAATTTTTAAGCATTTGCCAAAAACTTCTAAAAATTACAAATTCTACAAAAACGGTGCAAAATAGAGCGTTAGGTGAAGAGACAAATTTTCTCTAGAATTTTAAGCTGAATTCAAAAATGTAATAATATACCGGGTGTTCTATTTAAAATAGGAGTTGATAAAAAATAGAAAAAGAAACAAAAGAAACCCATTTTAGAAGTATTCAACTGGAAAATATCTATCTCACATCAATACACATTAAAAATGTAATAAAAATGAGAAGTTTGAAAGAAATCGTTAGATCCGTTTTTGAAAAACCCAAAAAAAACTGAAAAATCACAAGAGTAAACACCTACTTCCGGTTATGCGATTTTCTTCAAAAGCTTGCTGTCGCATCTACATAGTACACAAAACTTATATATGAAGTTTCAACCCCATACCTCCTTTCGTTTTGAGATATTCTGTTCACAGACACACAGACAGACCAAGGAAAAAAATATGTTTTTTGGGTTCAGGGGTCTCTGAAACGTGAAGAGCTGTTGAAAACTCAATTTCGAATTTTTGGGGTAAATCCAATACTTCCTTTATTGTAAAAGGAAGTAAAAATACGAAGAATGCCTATACTGTGTATATTTTTTGTAATTTAAATCACAAAAATTCTAATAAGTAATGCTCGTATTCAAAAAAAAAAATAGTATGTACATTTTTTTGGTAAATCAAATTAGAAAATATATGGATAACAGCACAAAATTTAATGAGACACTAGTCAAGTTATCAGCGATTTTTTCAAAATTTGATTGTCACGAAGTAAACTGGCACTTAATACCCACTGAAGTGTCAAGGATTACAGTTTATGTGTAGCAATATATTTGGCTAAGAAACACTCGCATAAGTCCGTACTTAATTAAGATTCCAGTAGGTGTTCCCAAAATGATGCTGGAGACACAGAAGAATTTTTTTTCTTTGTATGACATATCACAAGAAACATCGATCAGTTCCACTATTCTTTTGGGGCTAAGACAATTGCTTCGCATTGTAGAAAAAGGGTTGGTTACCCACATTATAATTTTTTATAATATAACAAATTAAGTTTGTCGTTTTGTATAAACAATCAGGCGTACCCCTTGGAACCACCCCGTGTACCCCTAGACGGAGGCCTACCCCTGATTCAAAATCCCCATACAACTTTATATTATACCTCACTATAGGTCATTCTATTTAAAAAAAAAAGAGTAGGTTTGGTTCGCTACACTTTTGTGAGCAACCCTGTACAATAAAGACATTTCATTAATGTGCACCATTTTAGTACTTACAACTTGTATCCAAACAAATGTTACTTAACTCTCTTTAGAAATATCTTCCACCCCCGCATAATTTCGGGATTCTCTATGAATATGGTGTAACTGAAATGCTTGGCATTACTTTAAGGGCGGATTTTACGTCACAAATTGACAAAAAAGTTAATTTAAACATAGGTTTAATTTTCAACCTTTAGGGAGATATTAGGAGGGGGGGGGGGTGAAATTGGATTTTTGTCACCTTACTAAAAATTGGCAAAGGATGTTCAAATTATTATTACTATTATTATTATTAATAATACCTTTATTATTATTTTTTTAACTACAAAAAACGTTATTGATATATCTTAATGGAAGTGAAAATTGAATAATAATCAAAAACTGAAAAAAACCAAAACATTCTGTTTTCTTATTAAAAAAAAATACTTTTTACTCAGGAAGGATCTTAGGGTTTGTATAAATTGAAAGGTGGTCACCCTAGCTGTAACCAGGCAGAAGGTATATTTTACTGACAATAACAAACAATTATGTGTAATACATATATCTTGATTTCAATGCGAAAGTAAAGCATACATTAGAACAGTTGCAGATTTGATAGGTAGTAATTTACGAACAGAAAGTAATTTAGAAGTGAAATTTGTTATCTTGCTTTTAGAATACTAATGATTATAGACATATGGTGCTCCTAATTAGAAACAATATTTGTGGCAGAGCAATTGTTTGCATCTGTAATTATACATTACCTACCGTTCTGCATTCAAAGCTATGCACAGATATCGGCTATATTTATACAAGTGTGAATATTGTAAATACTAAAAATGTTATTGCACTGCTAATGAAATGTATACGTTGTAATTTAAAGCAATAAAGTCAAATAAAAAGCAAGTTCCCATAAACCGAATCGGTTTTACAAACAAGTTTTGCCGTATCGACATACATAAGTAGAGAGTGCGGAGGAGTGATCAGGATCTCGCTTTTAATATGGAACGCATTATTTAGACTGCAAGACATCTGCATGGCTTCTGAAAGTAAACCTGCGTTCATTGCAACGGATTCTATTGATATATGAAACTGAAAGTGATGTTGAAAACCGTGAGATAGTTATGTTATGACGCCAAGAAAATATGTTTTCGTTTAGGTCAATTTGAAATTGTGTTCGAAATCGTTTAAAACTTTCTCTAGTGCTTTAATGTTAATTATATGCCTCTATATCAGTTTCGTACATGTTCATTTATTTCGTAAGTATTTAATGCCCACTTATAAAGACGCGATAAAAAGGAATTAATAAAATTAAAGTGGATTACTCATTACTATAATTTTATTATTTTACAGTTTACTATTAGCGACATTTTTGTATACAGTGCGTTTATTGGTGGTTTTAAGTTAGCTTTTGCGAAATTATTAAAGTTACACATATTAATACTAAATCACTGGTACATACCTAAACTAAACGAATTGAAAGGTTTAGTATATGAAATGATATTGACACCCATCGTTTCAGAGATTTAGCTAAATCAAAAAGCACCAGACGAAGCTGTTAGCAATCATGTCTTTTTAAAAATATTTGAAAAATACGAGGACCAAGCCGAATTTACTGAGAATCTAATAATGCAAATAGATTTGGAAAACAAATGCTGCACTATTATTTGATACCATTATTTATATAGGTCATTCAGTAAACACAAAAACATTTGCATTTTTTTTAAGTTGGTATAGGGATACAAATTTTGTATAAGGGATTCTGTATTATGCTTTGCAAATGTTTCCACACCTGCGTAAAGGCAGGTTTAATTTTAAAAATGACAATAGTTGACAATTAATATTTTTCATTATTTCAGTGTCAAAGTCAATATTTTTCTGAAATTTCTGAACTTCTATAAAACGTAATAATAGTATATTATGATACTAGTGTATAAGTACGCATTTAAAGCACGTGCGACGAGTTTAAGAGCACGACGCGGAGTGCTTTTAACGTCGCTATTTTTTCTACGATCGTAACAGAAATATAAAAACTTAGTTTCGGTGCCACTTTTTCCGTCGTATTGTGTTAGATATTCTAGGTTATGTTGACATTAAAATTTACGGCAAAGCGTGTTTTAATAAATTATTAAAACACGCCTCCAACGGCAACGTGCGAATAAGACGTATTTTGGGCGCTAATATTAAGAGTGCTACAAACGTCGCTCTTGACACTAGAAACAGTGCAAAAAATTGTCATTTTGACACGATCGTAGAAAAAAATAGCTATTAATAAACGTCAATAGTATCCAACACAGTATTTGTATAATATCCTTAAAAGTAGTTATTTATAACATTTGTGACAGATGCTAAGTAAATGTCACAGCTTTAACCTATTTGTTTTAGTAACTTTTTGTAAATACATTCCTAGACAAAGATGAATTTTGAAAGTACACACATTTTGGAAATGAAAGGCCACTTTGTGTTTTTATGTTTCCTGAACAGACTATATGTTCTTTGACGTTTAGTTCATAGCTGAACTAGATTAGATTAGATTAGCTTAGATTTCACGACTGCGTTTTGCTGGCATGCGCACGTCAGCCCTTAGAGCTTTTTGTACTGTCGGGAGTTTTCAAGTTAGCAAGCCGACATCCGTATCTTTTACTAGACTTGCAATGTCCCCTACTAGCTTGTGGTTGTCAATAGAGCTAAGGCTCCAATCGAGTTGGTGTCTTTTACGCTCTAATGCTGGGCATTCAAAGAGGATATGATAGGCTGTTTCATCATCCTCTTGGCATAGTCTGCAAACAGGTTCATCTCTATAGATATTGATCCTGTGCATAAATTTTCTGAATGCTCCAGTGCCTGTTAGTAGACTGACTACTTGCTTGATTCGAGTTCTGTTCAGTCTCAACAGGGTTTTGGTGGTATGTGGATTCGGAGTTTTTAGCAATCTTTTGCAATGTGTTGCTTGATTGTAGTTTCTCCACCTTAGTTGGTGTGCGGTATTGACCCATTCATTAATGGCTGAGCGGGCTTGGTTTTTCTGAATGCTTAGACCAGGTTCTGGACCGGTCATTGCATTACGGGCTGCTTCTTTTGCAAGCTTGTCCGCCTTTTCGTTTCCTTCAATACCTTGGTGACCTGGGATCCAGCATAATTTTACTGTATTTCCCTGGCTTAAAGTTTGAAGTTTGGATTTGCATTCCTTGACCAGTCTCGATGAAGTACTGAAAGCGTTTAACGCTTTCAATGCTGCCTGACTGTCTGAGAGAATGTGTATGTCTCGATTGAGCAGCTTCTTTTCTATGCTGATGTTTGCGCATACGTTAATAGCTTGTACTTCAGCCTGAAAGATGTTACAAAACTTTCCTAGACTGACTTTTTCGTTGGTTCTAGGATTGGTACTGTACACACCGGAACCTGTACCCCCTTCAAACTTAGATCCATCAGTGTAAAAAATGATGTTCTTATTTGTTGGAGTTGGTAGTTGGTCCGGATTCCAACTTGTGTGTACAGTAAAGTTCTTTTCAAAGTCATAGGCTTTGATTATAAGATCAGAACCCATTTCTAATATTGGGTTGTTGATGTGTGACATGATCTTGCCATGTCCTAGATTATTAGCTGTGGTCATCCAGTGACCTGTACTTTGTAATCTGTAGGCTGCCATTCTGGCTTCACCTTCCAAGAAGATGTGCAGAGGTGGCAAATTTAAAATAGCATTCAGTGCTTGTCCTGAGGTGCCTTTAAAGGCTCCAGTGATGCACCGATTAGCTAGATATTGTATTCTGCTGATTTTGTGGATCGCAGTTGCTTGTTTTATTTTGGGCCACCAGGCGATTATTCCATATGAAATTATTGGTCGAACCATGGTTTTGTACAGCCAGAGGGTCAGTTCCGGTTTGAGCCCCCACGTACTACCTATGGCTCTTTTTCCAATAACTAATGTTTGTATGCACCTGGTGATTGTTTTGTCTAAGTGGGAGTTCCAAGTTAGTTTGGAATCGATGGTTAGACCTAAGTACTTAACCTCGTTCTCCCAGTTGACATTTGTCTCAAACAGTTTTATGTTCATTCTGTTTGTGATGTTCTTTCTACGAGTGAAAGCGACGAGAGTGGCTTTGCTGGGATTAATTCTAAGATTATTCTCTAGACACCACTCTTCGGTTATCTTTAGTGCTGATTTCATTACATTGTCTACGGTTCTTTGGTATTTACCTTGAATCAGTATGACAATGTCATCAGCGTATCCTTGAGTGTAGTAGCCTTTGTTATTGAGTTGGATCAGCAGTTCATCAACTGTGAGGCACCACAGGAGTGGAGAAAGAACTCCTCCCTGTGGACATCCCCTTGTCGCCTGCACTGTCTTTTCCTTGTCAAATAACTTGACTTTTACAACTCTGGTGTTGAGCATTGCCATAGTCCATCTTATCGTGGTGTTATCGATCTGATGGTTTGTCATTGCTCTTTCAATAGAGTGGTAGGAGGTGTTGTCGAAGGCACCTTCTATGTCTAGAAATGCTCCGACTGCGTACTCCTTGTACACCAAGGTTCTCTCAATTTTCCCCACTAGTTGGTGTAGGGCGGTTTCACATGACTTCCCTGTTTGGTAAGCATGTTGATATTTGTGAATCGGGAGTGAAGTTAGGGCTTCCTCCCTCCAGTATCTGTCTACTAATCTTTCCAACGTTTTAAGGAGGAATGACGTTAGGCTGATAGGTCTGTAAGATTTAGCTTCTGCATAGCTGCTCTTACCAGGCTTAGGGATAAATACTACTTTAGTCACTATCCAGGATTGGGGAATGTAACCCAAGGCAAGACTTGCTTGGAACATGTCTTTGAGTGGGTTCAGCAGTATATCTATCCCTTTCTGCAGCATTACGGGTTGTATGCCGTCGTTTCCAGCAGATTTGAAAGGACTGAAGAGGCTAGTTGCCCATCTAATCCTTTCTTTGCTGACTATTCTCTTAGCTGTTTCCCAGTCTTCCCTCCTAGGGGTATGATTGGGTTCAGCCAGAGTGGGTTGTTCCACTGCTCCGGGTAGGTGAGTTTTTATCAAAATAGATAAAGTCTCCTCTTCCGTTGTAGTGTATTCTCCGCTTTCTTTTTTAAGAGTGCCTACTGGGTTCATGGCTTGCTTTGAGATGATTTTGTGGAGTCTAGCTGTGGATCGCGTTGTCTCCACCTCCTGGCAAAACTTTTTCCAGGCTGCTATCTTAGCTGCCTTGATCTTTTTGCCATAGTCTGTGAGAGCCTTGTGATAGTTCTCCCAGTTACTTGTGGCTTTAGACCTGTTAAACAGACGTCTGACTTCTTGTCTGGTCTTTTCTAGGCCTTTATTCCACTAATTTGTGTGTTTTTTTGCTCTTTGCTGACTTGGGTCTATTAGAGGACAGCTACTCTGAAAGGAGTCAATCATGGCCTCTTTTAATCGGTCAGCATTTGAGTCTAAAACTACTTTATTGGAAGATCTGAACTTTAGGTGTTCTATCTTCTCTTGTAGTTTTTGTTTATATAGGTCCCAGTCTGTCTTTCTTGGGTTGTAGTAAACTCTTTGGCTTACTTCCCGTTGAGACAGTTCAAAGGTTATATAATTGTGGTCAGATAGTGATGGTTCGTCTGAAACTTGCCATTTATTCACTGATTGACTAATTCTCATTGTGGTTATGGTAATATCTATAACTTCATGTCTATTAGTGTTATAAAAGGTTGGAGTGTTACCTTTATTGACTACTACTAGATTGTTAGTTAAGATAAATTCTAAAAGTGACTCACCTCTTATGTTGCAGTTGGTGCTGCCCCAAATGGTGTGGTGCGAATTTGCGTCGCAGCCTAGGATGAGGTCTAGATCGTCTTGGGAGGCAGATGATACTAGGTTCTCTAGTTCCTCGCTAGGCGGTGGGTCCCTGGAATCGGATGGAAGGTAGACGGAGCTTATAATGGCTTGGTCACAACCTTCATCGTTATTCCATTTTATTTTAATTGTGGTTATGTCTCTAGAACAGAATTCCATTAGTGGTAAACAGTCTAGATTATTTCTTATAAGTATGCATGTTCTAGGACTTGCATGATTATAAATAAGCTTAACTTTAGCACCCCCTAATCCACGGACTTGTCCCTTAACTATCCATGGTTCTTGGATCAGTGCTAAATCGATGTCATCTGCTAGCAGCTTTCTGCTTAGATTTGCAGTGGCTGCTTTGCAGTGGTGGAGGTTAATTTGCACTACTTTCAGGTTCTTCTTTCCTATCCTTGGAGCGGATAAGGAAAGTGACCTTGTTGAGGCCTAGGTGCGCTACGCAGTTGATGGATGTTAGTGCTTGTTTTGCCCTGTCATCTATCATTGCTGCGAACGTTCTACCGCCATCTTCTAGTGGAGTGACGTTGAGTATTCTCCAGGTATCGGTTTGGAGATCTGCCTTCCGTTTGTTCTGTTTTCCGATCAAACGGAGAATAACCTCGGGTTTCTGTTTGTCGTACCACTTGGGGACGTTGAACACTACCCGGACGGAGTTAATAACTTTTGCCCGCTCTTTTACCTCCAGCTTGGCATTGGTCCACGGGTGCAGCTTAGGTACTTGCTCACTTAACCAGTGTTTTGTGAGTTCGTCCTTGCACGCAACCACGTATGTACCAGCTTCGAGATAGTGGCTGGTAAAGAGAGGTGTGTTCTCTTCTTCTTCCATCTGGAAGATGAGATTTATCAGACTGTCTCTGACTAGGTCACCTTGTTCCTTTGTCAGTTTGACGTCTGGATATGCAGCAGGGTAGATGGCCATCTTCACCGTAGTGGCTGCCTCAGCAAAATCAAGCTTGCTGGTGCCTGCCTTTGGTGAGGTCGGCTTGTCTACTTTCTGCCTCGGCCTCTTTTTGGCGTTTGCCGGGGAGGGAGTGGCTTCGTCAGAGCGTTGCCTCTTTTGTCCCTGGTTGGTTGCAGGTTTTTCAGATTTCGAAGCTGGGTCTGCTGCCCTCTTCTTCTCCATCTTCTGCTTTCTTTTAAAGTTTGGGTCGTACTTAATGCCCTTGGCTTCGCAGGCTCGCTTGGCGCGTTCTCTGCGTTCCTTGGCTGTAAGTTGGACCTTTTTGAGGGACACTTTGCCTAGTTTATCGGCTATGTCCGCTCCGGTTGCGGCCTTTTCCTGCTCGGAAGACTGTCCTTGACTGGAAGTCTGGACTGTCAACTCTGCAGTAGAGGCACACTGTTCCATTTCTATCTCGGTCACCGAAGTCTGAGCATCAGTGGTCGGAAGCGGTGATGACTCCATCAGTGTGTCGTCTTCACCCTGTGAAAAAGCAGTTGTTAAATCCATACAAGTGAGTATTTAATTCAACTGTAAGAGGTTTGGCTAAATACTTCTGGAGGGCGCCTGGTATCCAGAAGGCTCCGTTCATGACGCATATTATAAGCCCCTGCGCCTACACCTGTTGATGCTCTGCTTTGCACGGGTCGCATAACACATTCGAAAAGGGGATTTTGGAACCAGAAAGGCTGATCTTCTAGACAGCCATGCATCTCTTGAGCCTGGTCCCCCGCCGTGAGATTTAGGATTTTTATTGAGGTTTTCTCCTCTTGGTCCGGGCGGTGAAGCCAAGACCCCCAGCACAGATATCTCCCGTAATACATGCCTACAGCAGAGATATCCATGTATGGTATAACGGCAATGACGTGATCAGAAGTTCGTCTTTGCCGGCATCGTTATCCCAAGTGCAGACCCTTAGCCACGACACGACAGCTGGGCTTGGGGGATGTTTATTGACTTCCCAGTCTAGATCCGCGGGGTTCAGTCTCAACGGGGCCACCACGAGAAGGATGCAATCGCTAGGATCGCATATCACTGATCGTTGCCAGTGATACCCTGCGGTCTTCCTTGTTGTTAGGCGGGAGGTGCAAGACCTGAACAACTTGGCTGCGCTGCCTCGGCATGAATCTTCACAGCGTTTATAGCCTTTCAGTTCAGCTGGCAATGCTCGACCCCTACGTATACGTATACGGTGAACAACACTCATCACAAAATGGAGCATTATCTAACGCTTTTATCACTTTTCTTTCTTCGATTATTTCATTTTCCACCTGCGTGTGGCATCTCCGATTCTAATAAACATTGAAAAGAATATGAAGAGTTTTAGTATATACTTTAATATTTGTTAGAGCTTGATGTCTTGTATCCTATCAAAAACTATTTCACAGTCTACGAAATATAAGCAGACGCGGTTATTTATATCTCGCCTTAGTTTTGGCCTGATCATTTAAATTATGGGCTATTGAACGAATTTGAAGTGATCTTTGCAACTTCGTTTGATATCTTTCGATTGTGACAGCATCGTGGACGTAACAGAATATTTTTATTACTGCTTTATAATTCTGCAATCTTTCCTATTTTTTTAGTTTCTTTGTTTATTCGATTTGTAACTACAGTAATAGGAGAGCACTCAATGTAACTGTTCATCATATACCTGCACTTAAAAACTACAGGGTTGAGTTATGCGGGCTTTTCACCGGTTCGCAGTCGTACGAAGGAAAAAGTCGCTTGAACATTTTGGAGAGAGGTAAGAACCAGCGCAGCTTCATCGGACATCCAAAACAGCTTACAATTTTTTTTCAGGTGCTTTACGTGGTGGTAACAGAACGCAGAAGTGAAAAAATACAAGGCGAAGTAACAAGAAGTCGAGGTTGGAGAGCGGCCAGAGGCAAGTTTTGCTTCTAAAATAGTTTCGAATGCCGGGTAACCAGGCCAATTTCAACACACAACTTTTGATCGGTGCGGACCGGCAACGTGCTAACAAGACGGGACCCGGCTCTAGATTTGAATACGGCGTAAAGTGCAATCACTGTTATCAAATAAAATTGTGTGAAGTGCTTATCCCTAAATTGTCACTTTAGACTAACTATACTGTAAGTACAGTCTAAATCCTTAATTTTAAGAGTAATTCGATCGGGAATTCGACCGATTATTACACGCGCTATACACATCGGTGAAGAAGCGCTCGCCCTAATCGCGAGCGCCAGCTCCGCTGTGCTGACTGCAAATGACATCGAACTTTAAACATAAAAATGAGTGATAACCAGACAGGGTCTCCTGACTACAGGAGTACCCAAAACCTATGAACTACTGAGTCCTCACTTGGATCCAAATCGTACTCTACCGCATTAACACAACACCGATTCCCAACCAAAGAACAGGCAATAATATTCAGCTCCAGCGATGGCATTGAACTACAAGAATACATATTTGGTCTAGGCACCATTATCGGTCCGAAGAACATCATATTTTCATCAAGGATATCAAATAATCGCATATGTGTCTACCTAAGTAGCACAGAATTAGTTAACGATTTCATGGACCAGCAAGGTGCGATACAAATTAATAGTAATGTCCAACGTATGTCCCACGATCCCGCACAAAGCTTTAGAAATAGAGTTACAAAAACTGGGAATAAAGTTAGTGTCACCAATCACATTTCTAAAAGTAGGCGTGTCTAACCCCGAGTACAGCCACATATTTAGCTTCCGGCGTCAAGTATTTTTTACTCCAACGTCGAGCCCCAATATTCCAGAATCCATCCTTGTATTCTATGATAATATCTCCTACCGCATTTTCCTATCGCAAGATATGCTATCTATGCAAGAAACCAGGACATCTTGCAGTGCTCTGTCCAAACATCTCACAACAAGAGTAGACACCTGAAGTCAATAACCCAGAAAAAACCCCAACAGAATCAATAACCCTCGCTAATGAAATAGAACCAATGGATGCTACTAGTCAGAACCAAGCCAAAAGACCATTCTCAGAAACACTGTCACCACCTATAGATATTCCTTCTAACAATCTTGCAAATTCATTCTCAATTCCAACCAAATTGTTGATTTATTTGGAAATGTTCACGGTGCTGCAGAACCCATAAATATTGTATTTAATTACACGGAGAATCTTCAAGCATTAATAGTAATGATACAGAAAATATATCCTTACTTTACCGAAAGAAGTATTAGAACTCGTTGCACAAACCTGAGCAAGAAATTATTGAACCATCTCGACATACAACCACTAGAGTTAGAAAGTGACTCATCCCAAGACACGTACTAAGACAGCTTTAACATAGTATACCATTGCATGCTGTTTATATTTCCAATGGCTACTAAAAACCAAATTATACAGTGGAACATTAACGGATATTATTCACACTTAGAAATGTTAAATTTACTCATATACGATCAAAAACCTAGCGTTATCTGTCTCCAGGAAACTCACTTCCGGAATAATAAAACACACGGTCTTAAGCACTACAAATGTTTCTCTCGTAATAGAAACAATCAAGAAAGAGCAAGTGGCACTCATTAATCAAATTCCGATACCACGCATTATTGTTGGAGATTTTAACGGACATAATATAATATTGGGATGCACTCACACTAACCCTCGAGGCAAAATTATCACCGACGTTATTCAACAGACTAACTTACTTTTACTAAATAACTTCCCAATAAAAATCACGAGCATTCGAGACAGACCGGGCAATTCCAAGCCACTCACCAAATGGCGAATAACTAACGCTAACTGGACAATGTTTGCTAATATAATAGAGGACAACCTGCAAAGATTGGACAACAATGAAGATATCGACAGAAATTTAAATAATTTTATTCATACAATAAACTACGCTGCTGAACATGACATTGGAAAAACATCTCATATCTCCAAACATACAGCAGTACCGTGGTGGAACAAGGGCTGCAAAGAGGCTATAAAACTAAGTAAACAAGCATTCAACAAATTTAAAAAATACAAAACAGTTGAAAATTTACTAATTTTTAAAAAACTAAGAGCCAAAGCAAGATCCACGATCAGGAAGAGCAAGAGAGACTCTTGGGTAAATTATGTTAGCAACATCAATTCATCCACATCAGTGACCGAAGTATGGAATAAAGTAAGGAAAATAGCCGGAGCCAACACTTACAATGCCGTAAACTCTTTGAGACATGAAAACAAGGTTATATCGTCCAATAAAGAAATAGCGCAAACCTTTGCTAAGACCTACGAAAAATATTCCAACAACACCAACTACAACATTGCTTTCATGGAACATAAACTTAAGGAGGAATCTGATAATCCACTTATCATAGGAGACGAACATTCTGCTTTAAATCTACCCATAACCAACGCAGAGCTCAGTGAAGTACTTGCAGACCTGAAAAATTCCAGTGCAGGTCCGGATGATATCCCAGCAATATTTCTTAAGAAGTTACCAGAAACTGCTAAGGAACACCTTCTTAACATCTATAAGATTATATGGTTACAAAGAAAATTTCCCCAACTTTGGACCAAAGCAATAGTTATCCCGATTTTGAAGCCCAATAAATCTAAAACTTGCCCAGAATCATATAGGCCAATCTAGTTAACCTGCACCATGTGTAAACTCCTGGAGAAAATTATCAACAATCTAGCTCAAGAACAAAGTGGCTTCAGGAAACATAGGTCTAGGAATGATAACAGCATAAACCTAGAAACGGATGGACAGGGAGCTTTTGTGAATAAGCAAAACTGCATTGCTATATTTTTCGAGTAAGAGTAGGATGTTATTCACAGATGGCAGTTCAACAGAATGGAACGCCGGAAGGGTCTGTACTCAGTGTAACATTATTTCTTGCGGCAAATAATGATATCGTAGAGAATATCAAATTACCTGTTAAAAGTCAATTATATGCCGATGATATGATCTTACATATCAAAGGTAAAAACATATAGACCATGACGTCACTTTTACAAGATCATTTAAGCAGCTTGGAGAATTGGGCAACTATTACCGGTTTTCACCTGTCAACCCAAAAAACTATATGCATGCTTTTTTCTAGAAACACTGAAGGAGTTCCTCCAATTTTAACTTTATGTGGAGAAAACCTAGAATTTGTGGACAACATCAAATTTCTGGGAATGATATTTGACCGTCGACTAACTTGAAAACCTCATATTAGGAACCTGAAAATATCTTGCCAAAGGGGTTTAAATTTACTAAGAATCCTATCAAACAAAAGATGGGGATCAGATTCAGTAACGCTCTTAAGTTTATATCGTTCCCTGATAAGATCCAAGATTGACTATGGATCCATAACCTACTCATCTGCGAAGAAATCAACACTCAAATCGCTAGACTCTCTGCACAACACAGCATTACGTATAATACTGGGAGCATTTTGCACTAGCCATGTCGAAAGCTTATATTGCTACCCGCCTCTAAGCTGTCGAAAACAAATGTTGAGTTTTTCATATGACTCGGCCATATCTTCAAATACAAACAACCCAACATACAAAATCGTATTCTCAACCCGATATAGAAACCTATATGGAAGAAGAGCAGGAACACCCCCATTGCATGAAAGAATAAACAGATATCTGACAGACCTGCAAGATTCTTTCCCTGTCACTCTGCCAATAACCATATCCTCGCCTCCTCCTTGGATAGTAAACATCCCCGAATATAATTTAAACCTTACACGCTTCAAGAAAACAGACACAAACCCTGACCTAATCGTTAACCACTTTCACGAAATTATGGCCAATAATCCTAATTATATGGCGTTACACACTGACGCATCCAAAACGGAAGAAGGAGTAAGATCAGCAGTTGCGACACCAGAATCAATCCTGATTTTCCGTTTACCAAAATGCAGTAGTTCATACACAGGGGAACTCTACGCAGTATTTCAAGCTCTCGTATATGCAAGGCAACAGAACCACCGAAAGTTTATCGTAATCACCGACTCCCTCAGCTCCATACTAAGTCTGCAACATATTTACGCAAAACATCCCGTTCTCCTTCTAATGTAGCAAGAACTACATGGCATGCAGGCATCCAACACTCGTGAAATTTTTATGGGTCCCCTTCCATATTGGAATAGCAGGCAACGAAAAAGCGGACGAAGGTGCAAGAGAAGCAATTACGAATCCGGAAGCTAGAGCAATAACAAGAGCGACATAAGATCTTAAAGGATTTTTTAAAGAAAAAGTAATTCGCGAGTGGCAAAATAGGTGGAACGAGGCAACTACTAACAAACTTTTCTAGGTGAAAGTGTCAATTAAGCCGTGGAAAAGTGTACCAAAGTGCCGCCGAAACCAAATTTTGCTATCACGATTACGCATAGGTCATACGAAATTCTCATACTGTTATTTATTAAATCGTGAAGAAGAACCAAAATGTGAAACTTGTCAAACAAAGTTGTCCGTGAAATATATTCTGGTGGACTGCCCAAGACTATCACCAGTTAGACAGTCTTACAACTTACCACTGTTATTGTGTGAAATTTTGGAGGAGCAATGTAATTTAAAGAACTTAATAATGTATCTGTCTGTGCTTGGCTTAGCTATTTATATTTAGTAGAGTGTTGTTGATTGTTCCGGCACTAATAACCTTAGTGGTTGATGCGCCTGTATGTTAAATAAAAAAAAACTATTTAAGCGTGCCTTCTAAAAATTTAACACAAGCACCAGAAAAAGTTCCTCTATCAATCTGCCCAAGATGACTATAGAAAATCGCTCCCTCTACACTCGTATTTTTTCCAAAACTCGCCAAAGTTTTCCTAGATTTCAAGGATTTTCAAAATTCGCGCAAAATTACAAAAGGAGGTTAGTCAACGAGATACACACCAACGAGAAACTAACGATCCAACCCACATCATAATAGTAATAATGGAAAATTCCTGAAAATTCCAGACAATCCATGAATATTAAATAAATGTTTAACTAAAGCATAATTTACACGCAACAGCATACCTAAACTTTAAAAAAATCATACTCTGTTTGGTCCCATGTAAAATGCGTTTTCAATATAAGTGAGTATCGAATAATTATATTTATGTTGACACATAATTATTAACCTCGTTTGTTATATTTAACCTTTTTGAAAAAGTCAATCTGACATTTGAATTTGAATTTGACAAATGTTTTCCAACTTTAATAGTCTAATCAAAGCCTGCTATAATTTCTTTTCTATCGCCCGATATCTTTGAGTGAGTTATGGCAACAGTGACATCACGTGACCATAAACAAGTGATACGATGTTGCTAAACAGGTCAGTGTCGCTGCTGTTATCCACTACAGACTTCAGGGTGTATATAGAGATGTGTGCATGGGTGCTACTAGTGCTGACCTATGGGTAAAGGACTCTAAAGCAACCAACAAAGAAAGAGTTGATGAGATCGCTAAGGAAGACAGATCTGTGACGGTGTACGTATTTGTAACAAAATTTGGAATACGGCACAATGCTGTTCAGGAGGTGATTAGAAGTTTAAGTTATCGGAAAATGTGTGCACGCTGGATACTGCGTTTAATAACTCGTTTGATCTTGGAAAATATTGATACCTCCGATTACCTTCCTTTTGGTTTTGTGAAGAACCAGATGCAATGTCATCATTATGAAATGAACGATGCATTCCAGACAGTCCAGACAACTGCCCGTCAGTATCTTCGTTTAGCTAGGATCGAGTTCTACCCCAAAAAAATGTGCATACTTTCAGAACGCTGGGCAAATGTATAGTAATAATCAGAGATTATGTAGAAACATAAGCAGAAGTGCTTGGATGGATTCAGATTATGTACTTGCTTTGTACATAACAATACATTTTAATTAATAAAAAAAAAGTGTTGCTCATTACTTTTGGTATGATCATCTTGTATCTGTTGACACGTACATACATCGTTGCCGAATCGTTTTGATCAGCCTCAATCCATTCTCCGTAATAATTGCGCTTGTTTCTTACAGACTTTTTACTCTTCTTAGATGTAGGTAGAGCGTAGGGGAGGGGTGTAGCCTCTTCAAGCTATCTTCAATGGTGTAAAAACTGGTAGGTCATTTGTCCAATTTACAGAGTTACATAATACATTTGCCTTCCACCTTGTATAAATATTTGCTACTTCAATAAATATATTCAATTTTTTTATTAGCTGTGCGGTCATAAAGTTTAGGTAAAAACAATGCTGCGTATCTCAAATCCCGGAGTAGGGTACGACTTTTTTATATTTAAAACACGAGAATTTATTATCATTCCGGCTACTTCCAGGTATTAAAGGAGAGCAAGCATCTAACAAAGTTTCTTTCTGATTTATTTAGAAGCTTTCCGAAACTTATTAAAGGTGAGCGTGTAAACTGCAAACTTTCGGAAACTCTTATATTACGAGTTAAGCGACCTAATATCCAACTCGGCGAAATAACTCTGGGGAATTTTGCATCACTACTTAAGCATTATGCGAAGTGCCAAATATTTACTTGCGGTGCACGCACATAAAGCAGCTGCTTGTTTGCTCGGGGCTGAAAATTTTGGTTTCATCCTGGAGCTTTTGCTTCGAATTTGCTGTACGGCTTTCTTCGCCATTCCCTTGCGTAAATACTCTTTATTTCGTGGCTGAGAAGCTTTAATTCTAATCTTGCAGCCACTAGACTTCGCTTCGATTTAATTTAGAAATCTAATGCTGCTGCTATCCCACAGAAATACAGATATTTGTCGGATTCAACTTTTGATGTGTATACTGCTACTCTGCGATCTGAATAGCCTCTTAATTGGACGAGAATTGAGTTCCTTCGAGGTTTTTCTTTCAATTGACATGTGCAAGGTCATATGTTCCAAAGATTCGAAACCCAATAAAATTTTTGGGAAACAATTATGAGCTTTGAAGAGGCACGACACCTTTCGACAGTTTTTTCCTCTTCTTGCTTCACATTCGCGTAACATATTGCTGTGATTGCTATTGCAGATTGTGACCTTGTTTATAAATGTTTAATCTCAGGGCTATTATCAAATGAAAAGCTCAATCCCTTACATGTAGCACAATGTTAATAGCATAAACAAAGATTAACAATGTTAACTTGACTCCTTCTCTAGGGTTACTGTAAAAAAATTACTTGTAAACCAACCAAATTTTGCAATTTAATTTAAATCAATTAAACCCTCAAATTGAGGGCAAAAATAAATATATTTTTAATTGCTGTTCCGGTGAATCAACACAATATAAGACAAAATGCGGGTAAATAGACCAATAAAAATCGTTTATGAGTTATAATCAAGTTACTTGTTTAACGACTCCTACAAAATATTTTTCTCACCATGGATGTTTGGGGATTACAAATAAACAAGCAAATAAATAATTTTAAATGAACAATTTCTACTTTTTAATTATTAAACTAAAACGTACCAGGACTTTATTACTTAATTGTAGTCGTTTTGATTTCGACTCTTTTTGTTCTGTTTATTCTGTACAGAATATAATAATTATTCGCACTCACGTAAAACTTCGGCGCGTTCTACCGGATTCTCAGGCGATGGACGCTGACCTGCATTGCTACTTCCCTCGATGCGCGTGCAATATTCTCGCTCCTGCTCTGCTTACAAATTTTTTGAATGCGATGTACTGCACATGTATTGTAGCTTAAATCAGTTGTATTACGTTTTTCGACCTACATCTTCCTTTTTGCGGGTTCTTCAAAGTGGCGATATGCTGCACGGCTTGGAGCAACGTTTACCTAATTTTTCACTTTTAAAATTGTTAAATCGCTTTTGTATTGACTCCACAGCAAGTGGCACTAATTTTCGACGCTCGACGTACGACTAATTTGCTGCGTCACTTTTTCAACGGTTATTTTCAAAGAGACAATCGGAAAATCGCAAAGCTGTTCGACTTGCCTTTTCAATAAATTTAGTGATTACCTGGCAACCTTGATATGGGCTTATTCAAAATACAACACATATAAATGGACAGTTCCCTCGTGTTGAACTACAACTCTAATGCTGTGAATCGATTAAGTTGGTATATCTCATCGTTATACTAATATGCGCTAGTAAAACATTATTAAGAAGTATTTTGGTTATATGAGAGATATAACTGGTTATTTCATACGCTCCTATCTGTTATGATGCCAATGTAATGCTGTAAGACCGTTAAGAAGTAAGCTTTATTCATGATCAGTTTTTTTCTATAATTTTATTTAGTACATAAGCTATTAACCTTTAAGTTGTTCAATCCTTGTAAAAAATCATAACATATATATATAAATTTTTTGTTTTATTGAAAGATAATCTGTTGTGTTTTCTCTATTAGTCAGGTTCTTTTTGCAGTCAACTTACATTAATAACGTTTAAGTGATGTACAATTATAATATCTTTAACTCTGAGACGTTTTTAACTTTATAAACTTTTGCTCTGTGGGACATTTCAATTCCTGGGGGCGAAAGAGCGCTGCTTCATCAGATAGGTCGAATTTTGTTCACTTTACAGTGTTAAAAAGAAACCCAACTTACGGCTTACGTAGACCGTTTTATTTACCTATGTGGCTGCCCTCCCGGTGCCGTGACCGCTAGAAGTATTAAAGCAGAGCATCAGGCTTGTTTATATTTGTCGTTGTAGAGCAGTAGGGCCGCCACATCGCGCACTGTTGACGTGGGGCTCCGTACTCAGGCTCCAGGTTCCTCTCTCTCGGTCTAGCAAAAACTAGAGCCGCCTCCAGGAGTTTAGAAATAGGTTCTAAAATTGTCAAAAGGGTAGTTTTTTCCATGAAGTAAATAGACAAAGTTTCAAGAAATGGTTCTAGCGTGGTAGTTTTTCCATCTACACAATCGACTAGGCATAAGCAGGCTCAGGAAAACGGTTTCTGCGGGGTAATTTTGCCATCGAAAAAGTCGAATAAATTTACGTTTAGGGTTGATTTCTATAACGAAAGCTCCGGGCTTCCAATTGTCATGTTCTCAGACTGACGGTGACTTCTTTTTTGGGGAAAAACATAGTCCGGATTGGTTCGGCGAAACCAGTGGGTGGCGAAACTGGTAGAGCTCAGGGTTTCTCTGAAGATACCCCCTTAGAGCTTCAGCAGCACCAAGTACTGTAGGTTCAACTCACAATTCTTTTGACGGCGGGGCACATGTATTGCTCCCAACCAACATCAAAAGGATAGGGGGCCGCCAGCTGACAGACGGAAATCAGAAAAAGAACGCTCTGAAACCAGCGCACATTGAAAAAACTTTACTCACTTACTTCATGATAATTTTTACTCACTCTAAGCACTTTTGCTTTGTGTACGTTATTTGTACTCCAAAGATGCGAAAAATACACTTGTTTATTAGTAACCATAAATAAAGAGATAATACATGAGAAATAAATACAAAGAAGGATAAGTAACGATTAACAAGCCCTACGCATGTAAACCCGATATTATGGCATAAAAATAGATAAAAATAGAACAATATATTTCCATGATGTCCCCTCTAAAACCCAGCTAATTAATTATTTATTAAGCCCTTGCACATAAGGAAATGCCTAAATGAGTTCTACACCTATAATAAAAAGGTTCACTGGCCCGAAATGTTGCTATTAACCCAGAATTACATTTTCCTTACTTGCAATTTAGCTTACGAAGTGCAGTGTTGGGATACCACAATCAGCTCTTTTTCTTTTGTTTAATAAATAATATTGCATGTGACTCAAGTTGAAACGAATTCTTCTCAGGGTTATCGAGTTTACACAAAAATTGCTACATTTCTGGACAACAATTTAATGTTCCACCGCGGGTTCTTAGGGGTCAATAAAATCAAAGGGATTATATTGCTTTGATGTAATGCTAGTTTCAAATCATTCCTTACGTGGGTGTAACGGCATTAAAACCAAAATTCGCGGGCTATTTATTCATGCAGCGACAGAGTACTACACATAACTTTTGTCAATTAACCAAGTACGGTTCTGGGTTCCCTCAAAGTGCAGTGCGACCTCGCCGATCACATTTTTCTCCGCGACCGGATGTGGAATGCGACAAGTGTCGTAAAGGGTTGCTGCCAGTTGTCGTGTCCAATGATCTACTTGTGTTTCCTGTACCTAGGAATGCTTCATACGCTTGTTTTACCAGGTAAGTACATGAAGCCGATTTAATTTCACTCGCGTAGTATCAAACTCAACACTTAGAAAAACAACTTCTTTATTTTCGACGCTAATTTCGATGCAACACGCGTCGTGAAACTTTGAAACAAAGAAACGTTTCACCAATAGGTCAGTCAGTTAGTTTTAAGTTAAAACAAAACAGTCTCCTTCTAAAAGCAGCCAAAACCTTATATAGGCCCTGGAGGGTTGAAAACACACCCTAGACCTGGGCTAGTAACCTAATTGGGCCACATACGTCATATGACGTAATTTTTGACCGTTGGAGGAATTGGCGGGAACAAGCTTCAAATGTCCGTAAGGAAACCCAGTTTTCGTTTTGCGGGGTTCTGACCATATGTCAAATTTGGCGGGCTTTGTCCAAACTACGCCAAAAAACGAGGGAAAAATAACTATAGGAATTAATTACAAGCTTAAACGTATGCTAATTTAGTTCTATGTACAGGTCGCCCTAATTACCCTACGTCCTTGACATACCTTCTTGGCCACCTCTGATGTAGGGCCGTTAATGAGCACTCCTTTCTGCATGGATTTTGAGGATTCCTGACTAGCAATTCACCTGGCGTTGATATTCCAGTTCGACCCCCATGTGTGATTCAGGTACGGTTGCCTTTGTTGATATTTTCTGGCTTTCACACGTAGTTGTTGTTTTCCAGAAAAGTTCACCAGTGTTTGGAACTGGTTTTGAAACTGTTCCGCGAGCCGTCCAGGTGTCATACCACCTGCAAATATCTTCTCCAGCTTGCTGCGTCGATGTAGGGTTGACGCAAACACACTCCGGACCGAATCGTTCACCAAAAACACACTTGTTGCACTTCACAGTTGTTTCAGGAACGTTACTCTGCCTGCATTATGCCCATTCATAATTTGGTCTAATCGAATGCTCGTTTAGTGGATTGATTTGAGACTATATCTGCATTATTGTGTATTCAACATAGTTATAAAAATTTAACCCTTTGGCCTTGCTATGAAATATTAAATTGTTGTATTTGTTTATGAACACTGACGTTTAAATTAATGTTATAATCCTTTCACATCGAGTCCTATGCCAGTAGTATTTTTATGCATCAATTAATATTAATTTGAGTTTTTAACCTCTCGCTATTTGCTAAAAAATTAAAATGTTTGACTTTAAAAGGCTGTAATACTTAGTGACCTGTTAATAACATAGCAATATACAACACTATAATAGAAGGTACTTCAAAGTACGAAACAGAAGTATGAACTTTAACAAAGAAAACGAAAAGTAAATTAGTCCTTGAAATGGATGTATGAAGAGGATTGACAAGAAAAGCAGAGCGAACAGAACAAAAGAACTGAGACGATTAAGAATCATGAATGTGGAAAAAAAATCACATAATAAATAGTAAAGCAACTACTAGCCTGATGTACATGTAACTCAACGGGATGGTTCATTCCTACTTCTCCTAGTTACATGTCCCTGGATAGCTCTCGGGAAGGTTCATGGACTAAACCCAAAGAAAACAATCAATCAAAAAAAATATTAATTCTAAGTTTACAATTCAACAATAATCCTTAAAAATAATTGTCAAAATACAATGTATCTGTACAGTATGTAACTAATATTTCCAAATTTAAAACCCGGCTTTCTTGGCTTGTCGCGCCTAGCCTGGCTGAAGCTTAAATCGGGAGGGTTTCGCTATCTACCAGCAGGTGGCGTTGCCCGACTGAACCTTGTCTGCGATGGTCGCTTTTATGCTAAAATTAAGAAAAATTTACTTGCACCTGAACTTGGTGTCGTATCGGTTTATTTATAAATTTATAAAGATGGTTAATTTTCCCGAGACCCACAGGAGGACTGAATTATTCAGGTTTGTACATCTTCGTAACCTAAACATTTGCAGATTGCTTTTGACTTATAACAGAGCGTACAAACTTTGCCGACGGGCTCATCGAATTTTGCCGAAGGACTGTTGCATTCGTTTTTCAGGCGGTTAAAGCAAATGCGTGATGCTTCATAGGGAAGCTGGAGACGTATTGTGGCCAAGTTCTACGGCGAAATTCGGAGTTCTTACAAGCGATGATTATATATGAAGAGCTTTCAAGCAGATAAATATATAGTGCACCGAGACGGTGCCTACGAAATATAAGGCGCTCGGGGAAATGTAATCTTCGTTCAAAACATAAGCGTTATCGAAAAGGCTTTGACTACATGTCGGTGATTATTACATCGCTCTACCCAAAATTCAGCGCGCTGAGGCACTTGAGTTGTCAGTTGTAAAAGTGAGGTTATGTGTTTATACGTAAATTATTACATCGCTCTACCCAGAATTCAACGGGCTCGGTCACTTGAGTTGCCAGTTGTCAAAGTAAGGTTGTGTGCATACGCAATCCATAAAATACACTTGATAACGGTTTTTTAACGCACTTTAGCTAGCGCACCGCCATTGAGCCACATAGACACTACGGGTTTTTACAGGATTCTAGAAGCATAGTTTTCGTACTGGGATATTGGGAAAATATATCTAGTGCATCGAGACGGTGTCACCTAGATACTACGGGAAGGTTCGGGCAGTGATTATGCACTTCGCTAAGCCAGCGCCGGTGCTTAATCAGAACAGATTTCTCTAGTCTAGGAGAATGTTTGAACTAAGTGAAGCTGGATTTGCAAGATGGCAGGCTGGAGATTGATTCTTTTCTGGCTAGCTCTTGGGGCTCTCAGCCTCACCTGTGGTTAAGACTTATTCGACCGGAGACAGAAGAACTCAAATTCTCCTTTCTAGTCGGATTTTAGTGCTTTTATACAGTTTTGAGCCACCTTGTATCGAAAAAACGCGAGCTACATGGCGCCGCGCATGATCCCAACCTGAATCCTGCATCCCAGAAAGGCGTGATATCTAACTAATATGTAACAAGATGGCGATATGTAAGTTCCTAATAGTTCAAATTATTTGTATGCAAAATTTGCATTGGAGAAATAGTTACATACTGATCTGAATTTCAAATATCAGTGACTCCATTCGTAGTAGACGTTAATAATAGATCACCGGCCTCCAGCTTTCGACACCAAGCAATTATGGCTTGGGGAGATTTTGTAGCGGTAACTGCGCAGTACTACTACTGCGCAGTTACCGCTAAGAGTAATACTGCATTTATTTATTGAATCCAGTACTAATCTTTGCCAAGAATTCTGACTTGCTATTGCGGCACCATTTGAGCTCATTAAATTAAATTAATTGTTGAAGAATGCTACTAACAATATTAAAGTTTAACACGATTAAACGCCTGATATGAACATACCGGGTGCTGACTTGCGTGACGCACCATAGGAATTTGCATAGTAAATTCTTTATGTTCAATTATTTGCTCCCCTAATTATTTTAGAGCTAAAGTGTAAATACATTTTTTGTAGAGAAAAAAATACTGCATCCATTCATACTGTTGCTAACAATTTTTCATTTTCCAGAACCGAAGGAATGCAAAAAATGAAACTACCATTTTTACAAAAATCAGTGATGCCATGGAATTATTGAAACAAGCCAATGTCAACGCAAGTGCGTGCGGGGCGATCATCCAGTCACTGCCGTCAAAAGATTGAACGTATTGTCGTTTTTCTCGTTTTGGTGTAAGTTCTGAAGCTCATTATTGCACCTACAATTATTTAATAACTTGCCTGTAATATTAAACTTAATGAATCAGTCTATTAATGGTTGTACCGTTTGGAATTGGACGATACGGAAATTTTACAATAAACAAGGAGCTTACTTGACGAACGTCCATCATACTCGTGAAACCATTTTTGTTATGGACAAGCTCTAGGTACCTTAAGAGACATTAAGCAGAACATAATTAGTAATGAATTATTATAAACGTCAAACATTAATGACAAACAAACAAACAACACATATTGTCGCTCCGCACGCATTTGCGTTGGCATTGGCTTGTTTCAATAATTCCATGGCATCACTGATTTTTGTGAAAATGCTAGTTTGTTTTCTGCATTCCTTCAGTTCCGGAAAATGAAAAATTGTTAGCAACACTATGAATGGATGCAGTATTTTTGTCTCTACAAAAAATGTATTTACACTTTAGCTCTAAAATAATTAGGGGAGCAAATAATTGAACATAAAGAATTTACTATGCAAATTCTTATGGTGCGTCGCGCAAGTCAGCACCCGGTATACCTGTTATGCATAATAATCGACTACCAAAACAGAGTTTGGGTAGAACAACCACCTAGAAAAATTTACCTGTAGGAAACTGAATGCGCCATGCAGCAGAAGGGAATTGATGAACGCTTGTATATAAAGTACACTTCCAATATGCAACAAGGGCCAATCGTTCACCATATGTGCGGGTGGTAGGAATAACAGGCTAATAAATTCTTACTATTCTGTAGAATTAACAACTAACCGATCCGGGAACATTATATGATAGGCGCCTACGTTTTCGCGAAAGTCGAAGTGTCTCAGTAAAAAAGCACCCGGAGAATCGCAGCTTCCTTTGATGTATTATCATCTTAAGAATCGCATTTTTTTAAGCACATTGTGAAGTAAACTCGAGTTATCTTGCCAGAATCGCACTCTTCTCCCTTCCAGCGCGGGATATTTTTCACACGCTCCCCGACGGTTTCGGTCCCGCGGGAAAAATATTGACGTCGGGATGCATTTCCAAACCAAACATAATCGGCGGATCTTCGTCTACCAGCAGCTTCGGCCTTTTGTTTCCACAAAAGTTTCGCTCACAAGCAACAGGAGCAAAACGGCTTCTGCTTTGCTCGGCAAATGCACCTATGCTGCCCCGTAACCTAATTAGCTCGGCAAAGTGCATCCTGTTAAAAATGCACTTCCGGATATTATAGGAGCCGGTGCAGAATATTTGTTGCAGTACTAAGTTAAGAGAAATATCCGACGTACATTTTTAATGCGGCTCTTGGTCTGATTAAGTTGCAAATGCAATCTTAAATTAATTCAGCAGGTTCACTGCACAATGGAATTTAATACTAAATAGCAATTAATTGGTGCTGATGTTCAAATCGCTTTAAATCAATATAATACTGAATGCTGTATTTATTCACAAATTAACAATATCCTGTAACTATTTAAGCCTCAGGCTCGCATAGTGTACCACTCTTTATCGCTTCATCTATTTGGTTTAGTTAGCCAAAATTAGTTATTTGGAATGCGGAAAGCAGCTTCCAACACTTTTTTTTTATCATATAGAGTGTGTTCCGCTTTATCACTTAACATTTTCTGTTACAGATTAAAACTCGCTTACCAGATAATGGAATGGGCGTGTTCTTTATTATTGGTGAGCCGCCACCATGATGAATCATTAGCCGGTGATGTCATGAAAATATTAGGAAAATGAGCTCTATCGATGTTCTTAGCTATCTTACTTCCCTGAAAACGGAAACTACATTTGGCTATAGAATAAAACACACGCGGTGTAATCTAATACGGTTATATTACACACATAAAATACTAATATAATTTCCGGCAGGCTCCAAAATCTGAAAACCCGCATCAAGTTATTCCTAAAACACTTGACATCACCGCGCCAATACAGACTAAGCAAAATAGTATTCATGGATAGACATCACGTCAGGAAGAAGTTTCAAGTAAAATACTAGTAAAATACTAGTATAATTTCCGGCAGGCTGCAAAATCTGAAAACCCGCATCAAATTATTCCTAAAACACTTAACATCACCGCACCAATGCAGACTAAGCAAAATAGTATTGATGGATAGACATAACGTCAGGTAGAAGTTTCAAATAGCTATTAGCACACCCAGACAGGGATGCCCTTCAATTGAGTTTCATTAAGCGAAAGTTTCTTAAACCTCAAACATTTGCAGGAAATATTATATACATTGTGTGCCATAGTACCACGCAGTGACGTAGATATACTTAGCATTGAAAAAAAAACAAATGTAAGGCAGCTACGGATCGGATGATAATTTCTGGCGCCCAGAAGGAGAGCAGAATCGAGCGAAGAGGTAGGTTGATGGGGGTCGACTTGGGCAGTGCGATCCCTTAAGCTCGTTCATACAAGAATGTAGTCGAAATTCAGTGATATTGGGGCGGAACACAGTGGGATGGTTGTGATGTCTGACATAAATCGGAACTGAAATTCAACGAACTTCAACAAAACGTGAATTGAACTTCAAGTAATTTTATGCCTCGAAAGATGTTTATATTCGAGCGCAGCACATCACATTCAACACGCACGTTGCTAGCGTAGGAGATATATAGCCGAAAAACGATGGTGGCGTTGAAAATTCAGAAACGATGCATGTTGACTCATATCTTTGTTCTGTTATTTATGTTTACTTTTTAATAATTTGCGTTATTATATATGAGGTATGATCCTGTTTCAGTATATCCAATATGTGCTCTAGTCTGAATCTGTCAATGATTTTGACCATATTAATAACCGTTACTGTTCTTTTTGTGGAGATACAGTTCGTTATATTATTGCTCCTACATACCTTTTGATACGGAACAAACAAAGTAATGCCAAACCAATTTTTCTTACCTTTTCATTTCCTTTTCTAATGCGAGAATTGTCACGCTATTTCTCCTTTCACCCCATTCAAGCCCCAGCAAATCCCAAGATGCATGGGTCCCTATTTTTTCATTGGCCCGCAGATACACGCCTCCGAAAGCCCTCCAGAACGCCTCCTGTAGCTCAACCGCTGCGAAAAACGCCTCCAATTTAGCAGTTGTCTCACACACTGCTTCCAACTAAGGTCGATGCATATCTCTAACCTACAAGACTACAATTACTCTACTCGAACCTAGTACACAATCTTGGAAAACCAGCCAACACTCGATGCACAAATTTCACATTTTTTAAACTTCTGCAAAGGTGCTTCGAATTACTGCAACCTACTACAGTGTACCCAAAATATATAGGATTAATACTAAAACACGCTGAATTGGGAAAATATTTACGTATTAACAATTTTTTATTGAGGAAGCCAAAATTAACACCAATTCACAGTTTGGCTTAGTTTTCCCAATTGTTCGTCTTCAATCTTACATTGTTTAACATTATTCAACAGTCAACTCTGATAACATTTTATTCTAGTCAAGGCTAACACTATTTTTAATAACGTTTTACAAATTATTATCAAGGCCAATCCTGTTTGTTACAATTTGCAAAATTAAAGTAGCACATTTCTGGAACATTTTGTAAAATAATATTTGATATACTTGAAATATTATTAATTGTTATTGGTGTGGGCTTCGATGTGGTAATAAAACTCGATGGACTGTAACCTACGTTATTTATTAGTATATCAACAAGACCTGTCGCTGCTGTGGCCACGGCACATGTTATACGATCACCATGCACCCTGAGTGGTACACGCTTGTACGTTTGCTGCTTGCTCTGTGGTCGACCGTACACTACACCTCGGCCCTGCCGCCGCTAGCGACACAAGTTACATAATAAATGGGGCAACCCTTGGCCGTTGGCCGTACATTCAAATTTACTTGGCGCGTAAACAACTATTATATCTTTACTGAAATGTTGCCAGCCATCTTTTTTTCCCGTGGCCCCTTGAGTTTGTCCTATTTTTTATTTCTGTATACTCTTGGTGTCTTTTTCATGCTTATTATTTCTCCAGAGTAAAAGCGCTTTCGTTTTGTCCTACTAATATGTTCACCCCTTTCCAGCACCTCATCGCTACCCTTTTTATGTTACTCTTTATTTTGCTCCAGCTTTTTTAAACGCCATCTGTTATTATTATATTGTCACCATTAATTTCCAGCTAGTCTATTTTCGTAACAATGTTGCGTGCTATAACCTATTAGGAATTCGATAATGATTTTATTAAGGAGTATTGGTCGTGCTATATATTTTAAATATCTTCACCATCAAGTTTTTTCAAGGTTATTTACTTATCTTAAACCGTAAACATGCCACCGACTAACTCAGAATAATGGGTCGGATTTCACTTACCAAAAACCAAATGAAATCCAGAGATTAACGAATATCATATCATGATAATTTACAATTTATGCATTAACAGGTGAATTATAAAACGATATGTATGTTATAACAAACAACCATAAGCATCTAAGTATAAAAGGATTACAACTAACACACAAATATTTAAATATCACAGAACCATACTTAATGCGAATCACGCTAAATTAAATATTATACCAGGAGTGTGGCAGCAATCAAATATGAAATTCCTACACTTTTGGATACCAGTGTAAAAATAGGTTAACCAATCAGCGACTTAAATTTCAACATAAGTTAGTTTTAAATCATATAAAATGCAACCTTTATCACAGGAATCACTAATGAAGTGCTAAATACGTTAAGGAACTCAATTAAACAACTCTATTTTGACAAGGTGAGACCTCCGTTTATAGATCTCGAAACTGCAAAGCCGTAATTTATACGACTACAAAATCTGCGTTGGTTCAACCAAAATGGAATGACTGGTCCAGTTTTTAGGTCGTAACGATAGCCAAATTTAACCTCGTATATACGTAATCTTACTGCGATTAAATTGAATTACAGTACATATTGCTACTATTGAAACGGGTCTAGGACAACTCGGCGCCGCCATCTTGGCGCCGCCACTTCGGCGCCGCCATCTCGGCGCGGGGCCAGCTCGGCGCCGAGACAACTCAGCGCGGAGCCATCTTGGCGCCAGCCAACTCGGCGCGAGGCCATCTCGGCGCCGAATTTAAATTAGCAAACTACAGTGTGCACTACGTAAAAAAATTATTATAAACAAATAATATATAAAGTGATCGCCAAAAAGCTGGCATCAAATGAAAAAAAATTATTTAGAATTTCTTGGAAAATCAAACACTAACGACCAGAGGTAATTGCAAAGTGATTACAAATGGGCCAAACAAAAGTTGTCACGTGACTTCCGTTATCAGTAAAATTCAACATTTTTTTAAAATAATTACGAAAAATGCATTTACTACCCAAGATAAGGACAACATTTACGAAACAAAGTTGTTTTCTGGCCTTGACATTGTTGAGTTAGCTAAAACTAACACATAATAGAAATCGTATGGAAATCTGTCTTAATTTCCGAAAAATTGTACTTTTTGGATTTACACAACTTCGAAAAACGCCATTTTTAACTAAGTAAAAATCACTCAATATATCTAATACGGTCTAAATAGGTTTTCGGACAAGCTGTCATCCTGTATAAAGTGAAATGTAAACATTACCAATATTTCTTTAAGTTGATTCTTTCCGTTTACCAGTAAATAAAGCTAAAAAAATAAGTATTTTTTTTATTTACCACTTTTCCGAAATATCAAAACTAAAGGAGGTACAGGGTGTTAAAGTTTCAAATTAAAAACTAAACTTTGGCGCAAAGGCGGCTGGACAATTTTATTTTTGTTTATCTCTGTTGTCAAGCAATGATCTGTCAACTAGTCTTCCATTGTAATTTTCTTAATGTTGTTGCTGCAATAGTAGCTCATGTTTATGAAAATAATGAATGAGTGAATATGCTTATTATTTACTGGGAGTGTCGTCAAAATGCCGCTGCCGCATCGCTCTTATAAGCGGAATGTGTGTGTAGAAGCGAATGCTGATAATTTTGATCATTTAAGTTAGAATAAGTTTAGTTTAATTTTCGTTAAGTAATTTTAGTTCATACTTTGAAACTTTAACACCTTGTACCTCCGTTAGTTTTAATATTTCGCAAAAGTGGTAAATGACTTACTTTTTTTAGCTTTATATCCTGGCAAAAGGAAAGAATCAACTTAAAAATCACCCTGTATATACAGTGTGTAACCGGATAGGTGGAAAGACTCTTGTAAAAGGTAAAAAATTCTCGATTTAAATTTTCATTTTTTGGGGTTCAGCCCTGCTAGGTTAAAGGCGAATTTCTAACAGCATTTCAGTTTTGAAAACTCAAGTATGCCTTGAAAGTTTTCAAAAAAACTATTTTTTGTACTCATGACTTCAAAATTCATATTTCCTGGTCATTCCAGCACTGCGGTGTTTTTTACTTTTCAACAAAAACTAGGGGAATTGTGTTTTTTGTAAATTTTTATAACAAACAGGGCTGCGCGCGCTATTGCGCGGTCTATTCTATTCAATTTACCACCATTTTTAGGCCTATTACGTTGGCTCATCTCCAAGGGGGCTCTTGGGGTTCCGCCCATCTTCAAAGGGGCCCTTGGAGCTTCGCCCCTCTCCAAGCGGCCCTCGGGGCTCCGCCCCTCTCCAAGGGGACCCTCGGGGCTCCGCTCATTTTCAAGCGGGCCCTCGGGGCTCCGCCTCTCTCCAAGGGGTCTTTCAGGGCTCCGCTCTTCTCCAAGGGAGCCCTCGGGGATCTGATCCTCTTCAAGAAAGCAGTAGGGGCTTTGCTCCTCTCCAAAGCGGCCCTCGGGGCTCCGCCAATCTCTAAAGGGACCTTCCGGGCTTCGCCCCTCTCCAAGGGAACCCTCGGGGCTCCGCCCATTTTTAAGCGAGCCGTTGGGGCTCCTCCCCTCTCCAAGGGTTCCGTCAGGGCCCCGCTCCTCTCCAAAGGGGCCCTCGGGGCTCCGCCCCTCTCCAAGGGGGCCCTTGGGCTTCGCCCCTCTCCAATGCGGCCCTCGGGGCTCCGCCCATCTCTAAGGGGGCCCTCGGGGTTTTGTCCCTCTCCAAGAGGGCCCTCGGGACACACGTCTGGATCGTTCTCTTTTATTATATAGAGGATTGTCCGTCCTTGGTTTAATTGCGGCTGCAAACACCAGAGGCGCTGTAAATGTCGACAAAAACTAACAGGTGCGTAGGATAGGTATAAAAGTTTAGTGATTTGTGCTGTCAACTCAGTAAATTAGTAAAACACTAAATAATAATTGTTCCTACGACTGCTTCTAGAATCAAGCTTTCCGCCTTGTTGACGTACGTCAAAAATTGATTGTTTTGAATCAGTTCATCGCGGCAGCCGTCATACGTAAGTATATAATCGTAAATCGTAATACATAGCAACATACATAAATTTTATATAAGCTTTCATGATTATATACCTAAGTCGGCTAGTGGTCAGCTATTTGAAAACGTCAAAGTTGACAGCTGTCACTGTGAATTTGATTTAAACCTTTTTTCGCGATTTAAAGATACTTGTGCTTTATTTTGTGTATTGTCGGTGTTTAAGTGTCAAGAAAAATAAGAAATGGGCGATAAAATTCCAATTCTGATGTAAAAATTTGCACGTCGCTGGAAATTTTAGAAATGGCAAAAAACACCAGTTTAAACCTATTTTCGAAAATTTTACAGTCGTAGGAAAAATTTTGTATGCAACACGAGCGAAAAATGCATTAGGCGTTCGTTCGAGTTTTTTCGGACCTCGCTTCGCTCGGCTTATTTTAATTTTTTTAAATATTTTTAGTTATTCGTTACAAAAAACATTGTACCTAACTCCTTCGGGAAGAACAAAGTGTTCATTCGGGAAAATTACGAACTTGTTAGGTAAATAACTATTAGGTACTGTAGAGTAGCGTGTCTTTTATGTAGCAAATACGACAAAAAGTTATTAAGAGAAGTTGTTTAGAATCAACATCTAGGTTCCTATACCAAATTTCAAAATCCTCTGCCAACTTGATCTCTCACATTATCTTTTATGTTTAGATCCCATATCAAAGAATTTTACTTGTAACAAAGACGGCTATGGAAAAAGAAACATTTTTCAAAAAGGTTTTTTATTTCATAATAAAAAAATGTTAAAAATAAAATGTTTTGATTTGGAAAATAAACATTAAAGAAATATTTGTCATATAAAAACCACTTTACTTAGAAAATGGCGTTTTTCAAAATTGTGTAAATCCAAAAAGTGCTATTTTTCGGAATTTAAGCAAGATTTCAATGAGATTTTTTATTGTGTGGTAGTTTTAGCTGACTGAACAATCTCAAGGCCAGAAAACTTTTTTTCGTAAGATTTGTCTCTATCTTGACTAGTAAATGCATGCTTCGTAGTTATTTAAAAAAAAAACCTAAAATTTTACTGATAACGTAAGTCATGTGACAACTTTTGTTTGGCGCATTTGTAATCACTTTGCAACCGCCTCTGGTCGTCAGTGTTTGATTTTCCAAGAAATTCTCAATATTTTTTTTCATTTGATGACAGTTTTTTGGCGATCACTTTATTTATTCATTTTTGATAATAATTTTTTTACGTAGTGCACCATGTAGTTTGAAAATTTGAATTCGGCGCCGAGATGGCCTCGCGCCGAGTTGGCTGGCGCCGAGATGGCTCCGCGCCGAGTTGTCCCGGCGCCGAGCTGACCCCGCGCCGAAATGGCGGCGCCGAAGTGGCGGCGCCGAGATGGCGGCGCCGAGTTGTCCGACTTCGTATTGAAACATATTGCAATGAATACACCGTGTGCTAGCGTAATCATAAACGAAAATACCTGCACACCATCGCCCGAAAGGTCAGTTCGGTGAATGATTCACAAGCAGGTAACGCTTGGCCATGGAGCTTCCTCTAATGAAATTACGCCAACTGATACGCTACCCCAAAATAATCCCCGACGTTGGATTAGACCCATCTCCAACTGGTATCGACGATATTAGTTCCTACAACCTTCGTAGCAATCGCCACATCCTACAGATAACCTTAAAAAGTAAGTTGGTTGCCCCGAAAAAGGCTTCAGCAGAAAGCAATGTGAGAGTACAATTCCGTAAACAATCTTTTACCAGAGCTCTGCATATTTCGGCATGTAAAAAGTTGCAACTAAACCAAATCCACAGCATCAAGTTCCCCGAGCTTCTATACCCAGCAGGCGCATATGTAGCCGAAAGGTTTGTTTAGGTGAGATGTCTACCATTTTCTTCCTTGCTGAACTTTGCCTTGTGTCAGCATGTGTCCATCTGTTCTCTTTTAAGAACTCTTCATTTTGAATAATACTTTTGTTGATAAAAATCATCGTCTGAAACATGTTAGCTGAAGAATTCGCTACTTATTGAAAAATATGCCAGAGGAGCTGTTGCATTACTGCTTTATGGTAACTTCATAAAAAAGTCTAATGAGATTCTTAGTCGATATGCATTCATCGAAAAGGAAGCTCTTTACTTTATTCCTTGATAAGATAGCCGCGTGGCACACACGCACAAACTATCTGGAAGCACGTCTGATTGCTATAGAAAATGTGTCCCGTCACTAAACAATAGTTATTTCTATACCAAGGCACTGAAGTTTCACTGTTTATAACCAATGTGGATATAGTTGCTAATGCCCATAGTGTAATAATAAGCCACACGAAGATGTTACGTTTAGATGACTCTTCTACTATTTTCACAGCTCGGTGTGTGCACCGTCTATATTTTTAACGTCTGCAATGCAGGTTTTCGTATGTTCATATACTCACGGCCTTCCTTAACTCTTGTCTGCAAGGCGAAACCACACGAATGTTGGCTTTTGTTTGAATGCGGCTCTTTTTCCGAAACGGCGCGATGGTGACCTGGTGGTAGCGTCTTTGAAATTGCCCTGCGTCTTTACGAGCTTACATAATATGATTGTTTTGGTTCGTGGCCTACGCAGCAGTTGCGGATTGTTGTAGCCGGGCAGTTATGTGGAGGACTTGTTTCTCGTGCCTAGTTGCGGATTGTATATGCGCTCCACCTGTCATTCAGTGGTATGTTGCCCATATTTATCTGGGGTAAGTCCTTTCCAAACCGTGCCGATTTTTATCGAAAGCATCCATGAGTCTAATTTGGCTTTTTGTTTTTCTTTAGGAACTAGTCCGAGGTCCCTGAAACTCATACGTTCAGCATTGACTTTGAAACGTCATCACCGCGACCGAGCGTGTCGACCTTGACCTAGTTCTGTCTGTTATTACCTGCATCCCAACCTTCGGATGTTGTGGACCTTTGCTTACTTGGGTCACCACACATCGTGCAGAAGGGTCTTAAAGGAAGTCAGATCAGATGTTGTCTTTCTTCCTTTTAAGTGAAATTTATACTACCGATTAATGGTAGTTCGGACGTTGGTTGCTATTGAACAGTTCGCTTCACGAATTGCATACCTGAACTACGGCGTTTAGGTTAAGTGCGACCGCATTTAATTTTAAACTGCTGTGGATCATGTTTGTACCTTTGTCCAAACTGTTGTGTAAGCCTTTTATTTGCAATTTGTACTACTGATTAACTGTAGACTGGCCAACAATTATTTCAAGTTGGTAGTATAATTACTCGCAATTTGTACTATTAATCGCCGAATTAGAAACTATTATACTGTGATATTAGCATTTTTGTGTTTTTTACTGCTACCTGTGCGTCATTTGAGAATTTCTTCCAAGAAAATATGTGCTACTTGATTTTATGAATTCTCATTTGAATGCCTGACTACACTTGCCGTTAATTGGTAAAGATTCGTTGCCGTCCTTTTGGCTTTTAATCATGTGTTAGTACTTAAAGGGCTGCAGGCCATCTTCCTGACTAGCCGGCTGGCAACTGTATCCAAGTAGTCATAAAGTTTGTTTTGTTTTAAGATATTTACCAAGCGAATCGTTTGGATGCTATCAAGGAATAAAACGTAACTTCAGTCCTGAAGAGATTTTTTTCAAATCGAGAAAGCATAAAATTATAAGCAACTCTTGTAGCTTATATTGATGCTTTCTGTCACTCATATGTCACCTTGCCATCTACAAAAAGTCGTAAAACAATGCATTACTTCACTGCCGTTTTCTCGTATTTTAATGATGATTTCGACGTTCTTCGCTGCCGATTATAAAAAAGGTTTTTTATATCATTTTCATTTTGAAACATCTGAAGCACTGCTATGGAATAAGTTTTTTTACACATAATCACTTTCCTTAATTGCTCGATCTAGCTGTACTTTGTATGGATAAAGCAAGTTCAAAGCCACCGAATGCTTTCTAATAGATCTTCTGATATTATGGAATAGTGCATCGTAAACTCATAAATATTTTCTGCTGCCTTGCTGTCCTTGTTCTTCAACTGGCTCAATCCCAAGTCCCACAAATTTGAAAATTCGATCACAAATTACGCCTTGCGTCAGTATTCTTATATGCTACCTCATTTCGATACAATATGAAAACTAACATTTTCCAGAATGCAATCGCTCCAATAAAAATTACGTTGTTGACTAAAGTAGCTACCAAGCATATCATAGAGCTTACGCTAGTGCATTAATGTTGTTGCTGATGCATAGATTAACCTCCACTATTCATACACACGAAGTTTGCATAGCAATTACTGTTTAAGTCCTGAATATACTTCGGTTATAATTATCTTTAATGTGAGACCTGTTATGAACTTTGCTCAAAAGGAATAACCAAAGTTAGGAATTCAAACAATTTAGTATGGGTAACAATGGTGAACTATTAACTCCAACTGTCTAAGACCTTTAGTCGTAAGGGATTTCTTAAATAAAAAAATTGTTAGCTTTATATATTTAAGAGAACATTGTCATTTTTTAAATGTAAACATCTGAGATTGATAACCATTTCTGTTGTTTTAGTACTGATAAAGAATGGTGATGCAATTTTTTGGTTGAGATCCTTTTATAAGTGCCCACTTCGTATTAAAATAGTTTCATACACTACGACTACATTATATGTTCGACAAATATTTAAAAAAAACACCAAGTAAAAAAGCGCATTGTAAAATAAACCATTGAATCATCTATTTATTTTACCTTTATATGATCCATTCCTTATAGTTATTGCACATAAATATATAAACAACCAACGTTTCTTAAATTTCCTGTTTCTTCTAAAACTTCTACAGCTGTTAGTCTAATTTCTACCTCTGTTCACGCCGATTTGCACTTTTATTTCTACAAAGCAGATACATTCTTTTGAAAGATTGATAATTTTTAGATTCAAGATAATATACTTTTGAACAAAGATGGAGGACCAATCATCCACTCTGATCTCTACGCTCTATTAAAGTTGACACCTGATTGGTCGTTTAGAACACGCCTTCCGGGTCAGACTGTATAAATAGCGGGAGTGTGGCTGTTCAGTTATTGGTCCCTAGTAAGGTCATCAATATCCGCTGCCCACCTCTTCCACTCCAAGTCATCGCCCTCATCCGCGAAAAGAGGTGCCTTTATCGGTTTTCTTGCCCAAACCAGAGACCCCGACACCCAGTTGAATTGCCTCAACGCCGTTGCTCATCTCCAAACCACGAAATCTCGGAAACAGCGCTGGAGGACAATCTGCTCTGGCCTCGACTATCGTGAGGAGGCGAGATTGTAGAAGAAGCTGAAAAGCCTCACGGGCAACGACGCTCCTCTGAAGTTCCGCTCCACCATGATGCCAAAGTTGTGATGGACCCTCAGCGACAGTCCGACACCTTTGCTGACACCGTGGAGCAGGTTCATCAAGTGCTGGACGACCCCAACTCTTCTCACGCTAACTACATCCAAGTTCATCGAACTCTTGCTGACAATCCCAGTATTCGTCCACCACGCATCATGCCCCCAGCCCAGGTCAAGTCTGACATCAACCTTCTGCTTCCCAGCGAGGATCAGAAAGTCCTCGACGCTCTGGCCTCTGGAAATAATACAGCCCACCCCTAGGAACGACGGACTCACCCGCCAAACTCTTCGTCAACTTACAGCTGTAGCTATCACCCTTCTCACGTTGCTTTCCAACTGATTTCTCAATTCCGGCCACTATACTCCGGCTTGGAAAACAGCCAACATGGTGATGCTACCGAATCCCCGCAAGGAACTTCACCTTTCCACATCTTATCGCCCAAACGCCTTTCTCAATTTTCTGGCAAAACCTTTGAAAAAATTCTTGCTTCCAAGCTTCGACAATTTCTATAGGCTCACAACCTCATCTCCAACTTTCAATATGGCTTTCGCCCTCAAAGAAGCACCACCACCCTGCTTCAGCTCCAAACTGACGCCACTCTTACCATCAACTCTGGTCAATGCTTCTTCGCAGTCGCGCTGGACATTGAGAGAGCTTTTTACTCAGTCTGGTATGCTGGTTTGCTGAAGAAGCTTTTGGACATGACCATCCTTTCTTTGTCCGCATCATCAACGGCTATGTATCCTTCCGCCAACATCAATTCACCAACCTTCTGTCCGCGTCACTTCTGAGCCTCGAATGCAAACCCAACCCGAACAAAACCCAGGCCATCTTGTTCAAACACTGACATCACCACAGCACTGGACCCCAACAACGTCACCTTGACACTATGGAACTCTAGACTAAGGATCTCCACTTCAGTCACCTATCTGGGTGTGCAATTTACTTCCGCCTTGAGCTTGCTCCCCGAGCTTCAAAGACGCCTCGACTCTATTCAGAGAAGGAGTGCCATTCTCTCCGTGCTCTGAGGCAGCTTTGGAGGTTGCCACCCTTGCAACCTCATCCATACCTACAAGACATTTATTTGGCCTATCAGTGATTACCGTATCATCTGTTTCAGCGATTTACCTCGCTCTCGCACGAAGAGGCTAAACTGATTTCATCATTCTCAGGAGGTTTGCGACCTCGCCGGTATGCCGCCTATAGACTCTCCGATCTCCCCGGCCGATTAGTGCAACGAGTAATCCAACAGGGCTACCATCACACAGTCATTACCATCAGGACCCTAGCTCTTCACACCAGGATGCCCAGGGCGAAGAAGAGCTTTTTCTCAACCATCCTCATTAGCGACGCGAAAGTTCCAGGACATCCTAGCAAACGTTCCCCTCCGATGATCACTACTTTATTGTACTACATTCTTTGGAAATATCCAATATCTTAAGCTCAATTCTGTAAATATGCAATATCTTAAGTTATTTTTTTTTTTGTAAGGGCGGAATATCTGAAGTTTAAAAAATGTTTGTAAAAATTTTTGTAAACAATATTTTAAGTTTAAATTCAAATAAAATGTTAAATTCATGTACAAAGCCGAAGCGGAGTAACTATTGTATAGACCTAGCTGAATAAACTGTGAAAATGCAATTCAATTCATTCGGGAATGTTGACTTCTACTGGTGAATAGCATATCTTCGGCCAATTTTGTCGTGTTAGTTTCTCACCAAGGCTACTGACGCTTAGCTGTCGAAATACGTATTTAGCGGTTGTTAAATATTTCTGTGGTTAGAGGTTTGAACGAATTGTATTAAATAAAAAAAATAATAAAGCAGTAAACCTGAAAATAAAAATCACATCAACACTAAAAAATCAAGTTCAGGAAGGGCAAAAATACTAAGAAAATAAATGTAACGCCTAAGAGCTACCTAAGGACTGCCTGAAGTCAACCTTTGTGGTGCTTTCGAAAACATTCAACGCAAAAATGAGCAGTGAATGTCGCACTATAAGTCTGATGAGTCATGCTTTGAAAATGGTGCTGCGAAAATGCGAAAATCATGTGGGAAATGCACAGTTCGGACTTGAAAAAGGTGTAGCAACACGAGCAGCACTATTTTGCATACAGGTACTACTTCAAAGACGTCGTAATGTGAACGGCGATACTCATTGACTATCACAAAGCCTTTGATGAAGTGTAGCAAAAACTTGTAGACATTCTGGCACAGATAGCATTAGACGATAAAAATGTAAGAATAAACACTAATTTATACTGGAATCAATCCACGGAGATCAGAATGAAAAACCAAGTCACTAAAACGTAACATAAATACAGCGAGGAGTAAGCCAAGGCTGCGTTTTGTCCCCAGTATTATTCAATCTTTACTCTGAAGAGAGTTTTAGAGAAGCACTTCATGATGCAGACATTTGAGTATCAGTCAACAAAAGAAACATCAATAATATACGATACGCAAACAATATTGTGATCTTTGCAAATAATTTAGTAGACCTGCAAGAACTTCTAAATAACATCAATCAAGCCAGTAAGGTATATGGACTATCATTTAATTGTAAAAAACACAATACATGGCAATTAGTAAAACCGCTGTACCTCTTGGGCAACTGCATGTACGTTAAAAATAAAGATATAGAAAGAATTGCAATATATATATATAAGGTTGAGGAAGAAGCCGTATATCATGATTAAAAAACCTAAGACAAAAATACGCCAAGACAACAACTGAAGTCTTTGGTGCAGCAGTTAACAAAACCAGAATGTTGCCAACATCCGGTAACATATAGAAACCAGAAAAATGAGAAATAAGTACCAAAAAAACATAAAATTTTGTATTGACGGCTGTGAAAAATCAAAGTCAAAGTGATACGGGGGTAAGCTCATTACGTTACCTGATGATAATCGAAAGAATAGCATTGGTTCTTACGTCATGATAAAGAATTCTTATCTTTAATTTCTTAATATAATTTTCAAATTACATGCATTATTTTCTGATTATGGCCGTCGGCTTCCATACTGTTTTTTGCATTCGATCTCTAAGTTCACTTAATAAAACTTATCGTTCCAGATTTTTACGTCTTTAGGAAGAACGCTGCGGTTTTAATTTTAATTAAATCCCCCTAGTTCCCTTTCTTTCACTTTGCAATAAACTACAAGGAAACATTTAGTTTCACTAACAGAACATCCTATTAAAATCCTTCCATCTCTAGCGTTTTTTTTTGCGTTCCTTCATTTTTACCTCCGTAGTTTAAATGCTCGGCTTGGGGGTAATAAATATCTCAAACCTGATCTAATTTGCTGTAACTATGTGACATGTTTATTAATATTATTGCACTTAATCGTTTGAAATCAAAATTTACTGAACTGGGGTGGCCCTTATTCAGCCAGTATTGTTGCTGTTTCTAATTTTCCAGTTTAGATTTATCTGCAAAAAAGTGTAGCAACATCCTGAAAAGTTTTAACTACTAAATAGGAACTAATATTAGGCTGATAAAAACACTCTTCCCACATAATAATATACATGGATGGTATTATAAGTATAGTGGCTTATTAAGACAATTAGGTTTTATACATTCAAACAATTAGGTAACGAAAAACCAAATGAATTATCTATACTACAATAAAAAATGAATACACAGAATAAATTCAGTTGATTGGTTAATACTACATTAATTTATCCTTACTTAGTCGTAAATATCACGTGCAGCATTCGTTTGCTAATCAAGATTCGCAGGGTAACAATAGCTTCAGAACTAGGCGTTTACAGATAAATGAATGACGCTGGTTACAGCCTGTAGAATGCTCTAAACTAATGAGTCACTTTCGACTGGTGTGAAGATTCTAAAAAGTGTTAACTGCTTATATTGTAGTGGTTACTTCTGTGCCCATTTCTTTTGTGTTTATAAATATTTATTACCTTATTTATTAGTAATTTTATTATAATAAGCCGTTGAATAAATCTATAGGATAAACATACCGGGGTAGCTTTTAAAACTTGGTCTGTGCAGTTAGTTAGTGTTCGAATAGGTGTACGCATGGATGTGAAATTTGATACCACAGTGAGTGGCATTCCAATGTGAGAGCTGTAAGGTAATTTTTGACGCGTTACTTGTTGTAACCTATGTAGATTACTACTGTCATACAGGTACATTGGACACTGCTTCATTGTTGATATTGCTACAATCACTTGTAGAGAGGTTTGTTAGGTCGCTGTCCATTGTTATTGTTGAGTTGGTGGCCGACTCGCACAGCGATATATTATACATGAAAATAGTGGACATCCGGGGAGATGATCACCAACCCTTGGCCTGATTGATTCAGGATACGCACCTAGATAGCCTGGGATGATCATTTCCCACAAATTTGTTGCAAATTTAACCTCTGCCGCTGTTGCAACCGTAGCTGCAATTTGCACCGCCGTGAGTTGTTACTCATTGGTGTGGTTAGTATTCGGATAACAAGCGTACGATAAACTAAGCATCCGTATTACAAGCAGATTACCGACGGTGCATCCGAAGATCATCATTGATCTAGATATTCTACTAGATGCTACGTAAGAGCATCGTGGAGGGGCGCAAAATCCTCTGCAAGTACTATCATCCCGAACACATACTGCTAATTGTTCATATTTGACATTTCGCGTTCTTGCAAGTTGTTTGAAAACGTGTTAATCAGCGTTATCAATTTGTACGACGTTATCACTCTACAAGAACCATCCAGTCGCGACATGAAAACATCGGAGCCCCACAAGAAATCCAGATATCCGCTCGCCGGCTGGCAATACGAGAGTCCTCGCAAATTCCCTGTATGCCCCAATATAAGAACGCGATACCCCGCCAATCGTGGACGCAGATCTAACCCGCGTTTTCCAGACTCCGGGCAACAGTCACCACCGCCAATCCAGTAACTAAGAAAACTAGCATCTAGTAACTAATACCTGAATGCGATCGCGTTATTGCTTTATTTCCGCAAACCACCTTCACGTAAGTGCACTTATCATGTTAGCTCATCCTCGAGAAGATGAACCACCTAAGTAAACCTTTAACCTCACCTGAAACCACTACGTCTCGCTAGAGTTAGTCAAACTGCTCTTTGCATTCTTACTGTCTAAGAGCTACCCTTTCTCCATGCATGTGTCAAACGGGTTGGTCGAGTTGATTGGGAGGAATTAACCTGTCTCATACCAAACAGCTAAGTCTGTACACTGTTGGCACACGGCTTGGCCGAGAAACTCTATTTGTAGGACATCCCTTCGATACCTCCTAGACGGCTTGGCCGAGCGACTTTGTTTGTAAACCATTCTATTCCGACTCGTTCAAATCGTGTCACACGGATTGACCGAGTTGACGAGGGCGAACCTATCACCTCCCTCATAATTAACTTTTCTCAGACCTTTTTCCGATTTGGTGTCGTTCTAAGTCAATAACAAACAAAACCAGCTTGATATAACCGAGCTCAAGTAAAGAGTCCAAAGCTAGAATTCATAATTCGCTAGTCCAAATGCTAGTTGCAAGCACTCGAATAGGATGCCCGGAAATGCCAGTATGAAACTCATCGAAAACCAGCACCAGAAGAAGTTTGCCAGATACCCAGTTAAAATACCCTAAACAAGCATTCCACGAAATCTTCGCTAAATTCATAGCACAAAATACCCCCAAACCGTAAATACTAACAAGTTATTATAGTGTACGAGCGGGCTACAAACTCCGATAAGATTACATACTTGGACAAATTCAGTCTAACTCGCCGCAAGGCACATAGTTCCCGCATTTGAAATTTGAAATATTTTTCCAGGTCATTTTCGGGCTCACAAATTAGACTTTCACAAATTCGCGGAGCCGGTGTTACCACCTTTACAAAACGAGCGACTATCAGTTACATGATTTTTATTCCCTCTTCTAACCCTGTTATTCCTGAATCCTGTAGAATCACGTGACGTTAGGGCTTCGAAATCGATGTATTTAGTTAAAATACGTGCAGCAGCTCGAGTCCGAGACAGGTCATTTCCCGGAGCTCATCGCTGATGCTAGCATCATCTGGAGAAGACAGTTAGGCAGCGCAACAGTAGATCAAAGGAGAAGCAACAATCGTTTCAGAATTATTTGTTTAACTTTTAACTGCTTTGGTTGAAATTATAGTCAATTTATTTTCATTATGTGCGTGTACACTAGGTTTAATTAATAAAGTGTTGTACATAGTGACTCGTAATTTAATCACTCCAGCAAGCGTTAAACCTAAACCAAGAGCTACCTGTTTACATTGTTAATTAATAACGTAAATTTCAAGAAACGTAATCAGAGTTTAGTATTAAACTACAGTTCAAGTATTTCGTAACGTTAAAGCTGGAGATACTCCAAATGGAACGAGAGTCAAACCGATATAAGAAGACGATGCCCGATTAGATCGAGTCACTTGTAAATCCAACTATACCACTAAAAGCAACCAACCCTATGCCTAGGAAAAGCTTTGGGCCCAGTAAGCTCCAGCGAGAGCCAACTGTCAAGTTGAGCTCTCTTGCAAAACCGTTCCACAAGTTCAGCCGTATCCAGTAAAGCGAGCTCTAGCCGGTCAGTCAGAGGATTGAGTTCAAAGATCAACTAAAAGAAGCCTTCTAGAGCTACAAGACCCTTCTGAACTCCTAATCTTGAACAACTTCCGTGTCGCCGATTCTCGGTAATGCAAGCTAAATTCTCCCCAAATGTGACCGATCTTCGATAACCGAAACTGTCCATAAAATTACACCCTTTACCGCAAAGATCTGACCCAGGTCTCCATAGCTAGCATCAATACATGGAAACCTCCAAGACACCGAGTCCTACACAACCAGCATAATTTCGACGTGATAGTGTTACTTTGGAGTAGTGAAAGGAACTCTCTTTTGGCGAACAGAAAGATCCTACGACAAAATCCAGTGAAATGTCAGTTCACAAACATGTCCGCGAAGCTGCAGCGGTATTCCCGACAAAACCCACCAAGAATTTCGGACTCAAAATCGCACCTGCATTTCTTTCACGAAGAACTGCCGTAGTCCGGCAAACCATCGTTGAGCAATCCCAACCTTCGAGCAAAGCTTACACACACGAGACTCGGTTTTACGATTACAAATAACCATCAAATACTAGCACGTGTTTCCATACACAACCAACGACACTGGCCGCCAATAACCGCTTAGTTAATTGGCAGTGAAGCACCCCGGTGCTTGAAGCTCAGCTTCCCCAAATTAAATTTGAAATACTTGCGGCATTTGCTTATTATATTATACTAGCAACCAGTGAGACAAATGTCTCATTTAATAAAACGAAAAAGACCGTTTTTCAAATAGAACGCGTATTAAATAAAAACAATATTTTTTAAAATCACGTGATTGAAATTCTGTTCCTGACCTGACATGACCATTCCAAACATATAACTTTAATAACTTTTTTCTCTATCTCTTACGGTTTGGCTGCTGAAACAGCGTCCCGGACGGACCAGCGTCCCGGACGGACGGAAATCACGCAATTTTTCGAAAACCGGAAGTGTCACGTGACTGAAATTCGGTTCCTGACCTGACATGATCATTCCAAACATATAACTTTAATAACTTTTTTCTCTATCTCTTACGGTTTGGCTGCTGAAACAGCGTCCCGGACGGACCAGCGTCCCAGACAGACAAGTCTATTAGATAAAGGATTAGTGGTGGCTGCACCTTAGGGGCATAGAGCTCGAACGTCCCAGCCTATCAGTTATTAGAAAAAGTAACTATCCTATATTTGAAATATCGAGGTGGAAAGTGTTTCATTACTGTAGAAAGATTAAGTAATCAACTTTATCTTGAAACAGGAAACTTTTCACAGTGGTATGTATACTATTTTATTCACAACCATAACTAGAAAAATTGATTTGACAGGTTGTGACGCTCATGAATGGATTAACGTAATTCCTAATGTCCCTACCCACATGGGCCGAAAGTGAGGGCGGGAAGTAAAAGTAAACAATTTCTCACCCGCTGTCATGGTAATCTACTTTCCCCTTTTGTTTTTACTCTTGTAACTAAAATAACTTATAACATACTAACATACACGTCGCTAAGTGACATTTTAATCACGTCATCATAACCTGTGGCGAGCTTTTTAGTCACGGGTGGCAATGTTGACAACATCGTTTTAGTCACGGGGTGAAGTTAGGGTCAAACAGTATTTGTTTTATTAGCCACAGTTAACAGTCAACTTTGACGTCTGTCAAGTGTCATTTAACCTAACATAATATTCCAAACCTCAATAAAAAAAAATATTGTTATATTGTCTAAATTTGTGGTCGTAGAAAAAGTATAGTATGTAACACCTTATATAAACTCGTTTATCAAACTCCGCTTCGTTACGTTCCGCTTGTAACTAAAAAAATTCATAACTAAAGTGATGTCTTTAAAACTTGTTACATATTATACTATTATCATATTTCCTACTGTTATAAATTAACAAGATTTAAGCAATGAGATCCATAAATCGCTATTCGATACCGCTTAAAACATGTAAAACAATATCCAAGAAGTATGTCAACATAACGTGAGTTATGAGTCAACACACTCACTCGTGTCATAATGCACCAGGCAGCTGACAGCTGTGGAAAATGCTATCCCTGCAGAATCGACGCTAAAGCAGTTTCAATGTGACGCGAGGACTCACGATGTTGGAAACGCCACCGTTGTAGAGTCGCAGGCGTATCATAATACTTACAAATAGTGTGCTTCTGAAATGTAATCTGATTCGAAGGTAAAATCGGCGGTCACGCAGATGTACGAAGTACGTTTGAGCGTTCTGGCATGGTTGTGCTTCGTTTTTGGATGATGTTACATAATATCGGCTGCTGTTGGAGCTTGGGAGATTTCGGTTCTATCGTGCAGCGTTACTCAAAGATGCCGGAGAACAGCATGGTTAATATTCCCAACATCAATTTTGAAAGCCTTCCTATCGTTCAACCTGCAAAATAAAGTTTCAACTCGTAATTTTACATGACATTTTTCTGTGGCCATTTAAAAGAAAAACAAATGTATTTGTGAATGTGATCTATTAAATGTTTATCCATTATTGAATACATTATTATTGCATTTCGATTCTTAACACTTATGACAATTTTGTGCTGTGTTGGTTCGGTGCATATGACGCTTTCGTTTGGATTACTAAATATAAACTAAATTGCTACATTTGGACTAAGAACTCGACAGAATGTAGGTGTGTAGTTAATTATTATTTTTTCTTAGTTGTTGTTAAAAATTAAGAGCTCCCAAATACAATTATCACGAGCCGCCACTGTATTATGCATAGGTACGCTTTCTGATATAATACCTTGTTAAGTTAACTTTTTTCGTAGATCCACAACTCTATGACACTAAACAGCCTGTTAAGCCATTTTGCGGCCTTCAATATTTAAGTAGATTATTTAAGCTTTCAGTACAGCCTGTTTATATTTCAAATCCGATACCAGCATTTCTTAACTTCTCATCACCTATTCCAACAATTTTCGAATTAGAACACCCTGTACTTTTGGTGTAGCGGTCTCGTTTTTGCCATTTTAGGGCACCCTTTATCAAAACACGTGCGCATCTAGCGCGGATAAAACCAGTTCCGTCCGCTTAAGATTACGCCTCGTAATTGGCTAAGGCTCCGCTTGGGTACGCGTAGTGTGGTTCTTGGCTTGCAAGGAGAGAGTTCCGACAGAGCCGTTGACGGTAACGCACGCAGCGTTAAGTGTTTTTGATGCTCCCGATGGCCACGTTCTGCAACGTAGTTTAAGGAGTAATCCTTCCTTCCCACTGGTTAGGGGATTTCGCTGGCAGGACGTGTAGAGCGCCCTCGATTCTATTGTTGTATTCGGTCTCATGTGCGAGACCCATCCCAATTAAACGCCATTCCAAGGCGGATTCAGGCCCCAAAGAAGCTTTCGTACCGCCCCCACTGTCAAACCTAGCCCTTGCCGAAGGCACCGCCATAAATACAGGTATCGTTGCAAATTATTGTGTAACCTAGTAGCCATTTTTCATACGACGCGAACTTATCATCGCGTGTTTGTTAACGCTATTGTGCCTAACTCGTTGCCTACAGAGTGACTGAACTGTCATGCATGTAGCCCGCAACCGGGGCTAATTAATTAAACTAACGCATTTCTGGTCGCCATTGGTGTGACTAATTAATCGCTATTTATGTTACTGACTTCGTGCCCGCCATTGCTGTAAATTTATGCGTTGCGGCCGTTTGTAATTCATGGGTAACATTTGCTCTGTGTTTGAGGCACGCTTGCATTATAGCAGCTGCTAATCCATGTGCTTTGGTCATTCTTGTAGATGTAATTAAACAGTGGCTCTGGGCACACCTAAATTAAGCGAGGTTGTTGTTGTAAGTTGATGTGCTTCTATCGCTCGCATGCGTAACTAACCAGTTGCGCTGTGCGTGACCTAAATTAAGCGAAGTTGTTGTTGTGAGCTTATTTATTTTGGTCGCTCTTGTTTGTAATTAAATATTTGTTTGTGCTTGATCTAAATTAAACATTACATTTTTGCAAATTTGCGTGTTTCGGCCACTTTCTTTCATGACTAAACCTTAGCTTTGTGTATGACCCAGTTAAGCGATACAGTTACTGCCACTTCATGGGCTTCGGCCACAGTTACCTATAATTCAACATTTACTCTGCACTTGGTCTAACCTAGTGATACGGTCGCTGTACAGTAATGAGCTTCGCCCGTCTCTATTACGCCTAATTAGTCACTTGCTCTCTGCAGTTCACTTAACGGGCCAAACAAGGCCGGCTGAATTATGTTGACCATTTGTTGTATTTGTGTGCATTAGAAATAACGCGCTAACTCCAGCTGGGGCCCTAATTTAAGGCCTACAATAATTAAGGCGACGTGTCCGTTGCCCGCTTTGTAACGTCAGACAATAGACGAATATCTATATAAGGGACTTATTATTGTGTTCGACCTCTGCATGCTCTTTCAAGGTTAAACAGCTAGTGTCAAGATTGATGTACGACGAAACTTGAGCGTTGGAGTGTGCAGGTAGGTCTGGCGACGCCCCCCCCCCCGCGGTGGCAACAAATACCCGAAATATTAATTCAAGTATTTCTTTCTCGAACTTGTAGTCCGAGCTCGACAGTTCTCGAGTACCTTTCTGACGTAGTACTCTGCGTACTTCTCGTCCCGTCTAACCGTCCAGGTCCGGTTTTACGGTTATGTTTAAAGACAGACTTGTGGCGCCCTTTTATTTTGACTTACCCTGTATATGTCATACCACGCTTGCCCAGTGACGTACCGTTTGAACCACGCCCAACTCCCTGAGCCTTTCAGCCAAGGCCTTTAGCCTGTTTTAACGAATCTCAGGGCGAGCCTGCCATCTTTTTCCCGGACTAAACCAGTCGTGCGATACTCACCTTGCGTGGGGTGGCTAAGTCATTTTGATACCGTAACAAGGCCACTGGCCTAATGTAAGGGGAAGAAGTTTGTTAGAATCCAAACGATTCTTCGACTAATTCTTTCAAAACAATAGATACTTCATGACTACTTGGATACAATTGCTGGCCGGCTAGTCAGGAAGACGGTGTGCAGCTCTTTAATTACTAACGCAAGTGATTCAAGCCAAAAGGGCACCAACAAATAATTACCAATTAACGACCAGTATCCAGGCACTCCATGAGAATTCGTCAACTCAAGTAGTACAAAGTATTCTGAAATAGAAGTTCAACTCAAGTACAGGTAGCAGCAACAAAATCCAAACCATAAAACTGGTATCACAGTATAATAGTCATTAGTTCATATATAAAATACAGGTGGTTACCCGCACGTTGACGCAGATTAACAAACATAAGTACAGGCTGACAAGTTACGCGGCACCTAAAAAAAACGCATACATTTTAACAACTATAAATTCACAATACAGCATTACAATATTATCGCACACATTAAAATAAGGCAACAGTTTGCAAGGCGATGATACAGCCGTGTCTACACCGTGGATTGGGACGGAACGTTTAGTGTGCTTCCAGGTACAAAGCTCGCGGAAAAAACTGTATATTCTCAAGTTCATGACAGAATTCCAAGCATCAAAAATGCCTGAACGGAGCTCAAAGCGATATTGCACTGGTCAAAGTCATGCCCTCTTTGATGTCCGCATCCAAATGCAATGGAAGTGAACTGCTCTTCACTGACTGCTATAATGAGAAAATAGTACACGATAGAACACGGGTGGAATTAAATACAGCCCGAAGAAGGCCTACTCCGAGGTGTTCTGGGCCATGTACGAATAAAGTAAATCAGCAAGCGTAGCATCCACCGACAATGGGATAGGAATAAAATGTCCTTAATGTATGGTTCAGGAATGCAACTCTATCGAAAAGGCGCGGGCAAACATTACACAAAAATCAAACTACGTGCCCATACATTCACGAAACACTTTTTAAACGCTTAAACTGAATTCATACCGTTAACACAGACAAGGCGGAAAAGACGCCGAGGAAACAATTGCAACTTCTACTTTCAGGGCTGCAAGCCAAAAGTAGGCGGAACACAAGCGCACAAAATATGAACTAGTACCATAGACATCAGAATTAAATAGATGTGTAATTGAATCGTAACAAGTTCAGTTCTATTTTATAGCCAAGCGATTTTTACAAACCAATCGATAAAGAAGAAGTCAATAAAGTCAGATTAGTGTACATGTTGTCTACCAAGCCTTATGTTCGACTGCTAAAATAGAAAAAAAAATAATTTTGAATTGAACGTATATTCTGAGATAGATAAAAATTGACACCAGTGTCTTGATGGATATTGACAAACATTTATTTTGACATTGACAGCTGATGTAAATTCTCTTCTAGTGTAATCAATAAAAGCAATTAACGAATCCCCGGTTTATCTGAGCACCAGAAAAATGGGGTCGGCCTTCGAAAAAGTCAACAATGACCACCATTCCAATCTGTAACGTTACGCCCAGCGCGAACGCGATTCTGTAAATTAAAAATTAATTAGCGCGTTCCCCCTTGTCGTGCACCACGTTAGAGACCGAAGCTCCGCGCCAAGAGGAGGACGTGACGTCACCGCAAGCGATCGCCCTAACACCACTGCGCACCTAGACCATATCGGATCCCCTCTCCAACGACCTCCGATTACGCTCGCACCAGGTATAAAAGCAGAATTCGGAGCGCAGACAAGACAGAATTTCCTAGTATTTTTCCCGAACCTCTTCCAGACCTGATTCCGCTCAGGAGAGCCTCCGGGCTCTTCGAGCATCTTCGAGAATTTCCTAGTATTTTTCCCGAACCTCTTCCAGACCTGATTCCGCTCAGGAGAGCCTCCGGGCTCTTCGAGCATCTTCGAGAATTTCCTAGTATTTTTCCCGAACCTCTTCCAGACCTGATTCCGCTCAGGAGAGCCTCCGGGCTCTTCGAGCATCTTCGAGAATTTCCTAGATCTTCCCACTCTTCTAGTCTCACCTGTACTCTCAGGAGTGTCCCCCAGGACTTTTCGAGGGTATCCCGACCAGCTACATGAACCCCGAACGTTTGGATGGTTATGTTATACTTTCCAACGTTACTTCCTCGAATCCCTGCACGTTTGGATTGTTATTTACTTTCCGACGTTATTTCCCGAGCACCTAGCGACCTAGAGGACTGCCCCAGGTCCAACGGCGACGGTGTCAGACACCTAGACGTAAGCAGAGTATTTCCGAACTCGCTGACGACGCCCTCCAAAGTTTAGGCACACGGGAGGCCAAGTCGTGCTCGCCGGTGACGACGCCGTCCGCGAAGCAAATTTCCCGGCACCAGGACGGCGACGCAGACGTAATTAGCCCCGATAATCGCGTCTGGGGCGACTTTCGCATCTCAGAGGCCGAGGAGCGTGCGCCAGGGGTTTCTGCGGAGTAAGTCCGAGGTCGCCGCCCATAGGCACGCACCCCTGGAGTTAGGGTAGCTCGGCGGCCACCTCCGCCAACAGGAAAAAGCGTTTAATCAAACAAAGTCCACTCACATTTTGCGGCGTGACAGCTGACGAGTAAATCAAATTAAATACGACGCCCGTCACTCGAACGTGGGGAATTTCACTGTCAGAGCTCCAGACGCCCTAGGTATGCACACAATTTAACTTAACATTGACCACAGTTTTGTTTATCTAACGATTTCAAGACCAAATGTATTGTTGTCGTCCGCCATCACTGGCGGCCTACTAATCTGTCATAATACCTGTTCAGGGCCGGCGTGTTGCCAACGTGACGAGAGGACTGATGTACAGGCTGTCCCGCAATAGTGTGCCACTGCCGAACTCGATGAACGAACGCCCCGTTAGAAGAGTTATTTTATTTTTATGTCATTACATTCTATTATTTCGTGTTGTTGTAATACAGTTTAATTTAATGTATCCAGTTAAATATTATTATATAATAATAAGAAATTATCCTGTGTTTCTATTCCACGTTACTATCTGAGTTTATTATTTGGATCTTGGCTTTTTGAGCTAACTTTGGGCAACCAGTTTTCAGGCTGGTGATTGTAGCATTTAAATTAAATTAAACTAGCCCGTCAGGCTACATTTTGACGAACGCGAGCAGGGACGAAAACTCAGGTAGTAACCAGGAAAGAAACAGAATAAAAACTCCGCCGTTCCGATATTCCAGTATTCCGCTAGCCCGATATTCCAGTATTCCAGTATTCCGCTCGCCCGATATTCCAGTAGACCAGAATCCAGATTATCCAGATGGCGCCCGAGGAAAAAACCCTGTTAAAACCGAACCAGTAAATGTTGTAAGTAAAATCTAATAATGTACAAAACCTGTTCCAGCTTAGCCGTCAGAGAAAATGTACCAGTGCCCAGTAACAGAAACGTTCAAGCTTAGTATTTCGAAATCCTCGTCCACGTCCGTTCCCGCCCAGATAAGATCTTCCCGAAATCCCGTCTAGCCTAGGAAATTCTCCCTCAGGGATCAGTACTATTCTTCAGTGCTGATACGGGCCTAGCAACCCCGAGGTACCCCAGCAGATGGCGGAAGACTCCGACCACGGACCGCCCGGACAATCCAGATGTCCTTCCGTGGTAGTTTTCCAAGACTAGATCCGCAAATGGCCGAAAATACTACGGACCTTCCGAGACAATCCAGATGTCTCTCCGTAGGAATTTTCCTGTACCGGATCCGCCTGTAAGAACCTAGTGTATCCATAGAAATTTTCCAGTACCAGTTCCGCCGATAAGCACCGGTTGTATCCGTGGAATTTCTCCATACTAGTTCCGCCGGTAAGCACCTGTCGTATCCGTGGAAATTTTCCAGTCCCAGAGCCGCATGTATCCGTGTGTAAGCGCCTGATGTATACCTGAAAAATTATGCATGTAAGTTTTTGTGAATGCCGCCATAGTTAGTATGAAAGCTTACCCTGAAAGTGCTCACTTCTGAAGCGTACTCTATTTGCTGCCGTAGACCCGGGTAACAGCAGGAGGTTGTAGACTTAATCGTCGAAGCTTGAAGGAGAGAATGTAGAAAGGAAGTCGCCTTTTTCCTGTGCCAGCGCCTGTAACTGGAATCCTGTGCGCCTGTTTCCTGGAAATTGCACGCCGGACTCCGCGGCCTCTGTAATTTCCTCCAGCTGATTATTGTGTGAAAGTAAATTGTCCTGAAACCAGAAGGTTTTCGCATGATTAGATACTTCCAGAACGTTCGTACGCCGACACCGCGGCTCTGAACATGTTCCAGGACGTATGAATGCTTGCATGCCCATTCCGGGGCATATGCACTAACTCCAGGGAGTTTCAATGGTTGTACGCCGACACCGCAGCCCCTGCTTCCGCTCCAGAGAGTTTGAATGTTTGCGCGCCGATCGCGCCGCCCGACATTCGTCCCAGAATATTTAAATGAGAGTATATTCCGGCCCGCCCGTTAGGCAATTCGCTTGCCTTGGTTTGACATTTGTACGTCGTATTCTTTTTCGCACGTGGAAAGTTCCTTGTTAAAGCAGTCTTATCTTGAAGCGTGATCTTGCCACCGTGAACCCGGATTACGGCATGATATTGTAGGCTTAAACCGCCGAAGCTTGGATGAGAGTGTGCGAAAGGAGTATGTGTTGAAGTAGCAGCTTCTATATTTAACCCGTCGGAAATTAATCACCCTGTAACTAGTACCGACGAACCGGCAACCGACCTCCAGGTATTCTTCTTGATGTTTTCTCCGCCGGTGGTCCTTCATTTTTCCGAGGGGAGGATCATGTGTAACGTTACGCCCAGCGCGAACGCGATTCTGTAAATTAAAAATTAATTAGCGCGTTCCCCCTTGTCGTGCACCACGTTAGAGACCGAAGCTCCGCGCCAAGAGGAGGACGTGACGTCACCGCAAGCGATCGCCCTAACACCACTGCGCACCTAGACCATATCGGATCCCCTCTCCAACGACCTCCGATTACGCTCGCACCAGGTATAAAAGCAGAATTCGGAGCGCAGACAAGACAGAATTTCCTAGTATTTTTCCCGAACCTCTTCCAGACCTGATTCCGCTCAGGAGAGCCTCCGGGCTCTTCGAGCATCTTCGAGAATTTCCTAGTATTTTTCCCGAACCTCTTCCAGACCTGATTCCGCTCAGGAGAGCCTCCGGGCTCTTCGAGCATCTTCGAGAATTTCCTAGTATTTTTCCCGAACCTCTTCCAGACCTGATTCCGCTCAGGAGAGCCTCCGGGCTCTTCGAGCATCTTCGAGAATTTCCTAGATCTTCCCACTCTTCTAGTCTCACCTGTACTCTCAGGAGTGTCCCCCAGGACTTTTCGAGGGTATCCCGACCAGCTACATGAACCCCGAACGTTTGGATTGTTATGTTATACTTTCCAACGTTACTTCCTCGAATCCCTGCACGTTTGGATTGTTATTTACTTTCCGACGTTATTCTTTTGAACCCCTGCACGTTTGGACTGTTACGTTACTCTCCAACGTTATTTCCTCGAATCCCTGCACGTTTGGATTGTTATTTACTTTCCGACGTTATTTCCCGAGCACCTAGCGACCTAGAGGACTGCCCCAGGTCCAACGGCGACGGTGTCAGACACCTGGACGTAAGCAGAGTATTTCCGAACTCGCTGACGACGCCCTCCAAAGTTTAGGCACACGGGAGGCCAAGTCGTGCTCGCCGGTGACGACGCCGTCCGCGAAGCAAATTTCCCGGCACCAGGACGGCGACGCAGACGTAATTAGCCCCGATAATCGCGTCTGGGGCGACTTTCGCATCTCAGAGGCCGAGGAGCGTGCGCCAGGGGTTTCTGCGGAGTAAGTCCGAGGTCGCCGCCCATAGGCACGCACCCCTGGAGTTAGGGTAGCTCGGCGGCCACCTCCGCCAACAGGAAAAAGCGTTTAATCAAACAAAGTCCACTCACCTTTTGCGGCGTGACAGCTGACGAGTAAATCAAATTAAATACGACGCCCGTCACTCGAACGTGGGGAATTTCACTGTCAGAGCTCCAGACGCCCTAGGTATGCACACAATTTAACTTAACATTGACCACAGTTTTGTTTATCTAACGATTTCAAGACCAAATGTATTGTTGTCGTCCGCCATCACTGGCGGCCTACTAATCTGTCATAATACCTGTTCAGGGCCGGCGTGTTGCCAACGTGACGAGAGGACTGATGTACAGGCTGTCCCGCAATAGTGTGCCACTGCCGAACTCGATGAACGAACGCCCCGTTAGAAGAGTTATTTTATTTTTATGTCATTACATTCTATTATTTCGTGTTGTTGTAATACAGTTTAATTTAATGTATCCAGTTAAATATTATTATATAATAATAAGAAATTATCCTGTGTTTCTATTCCACGTTACTATCTGAGTTTATTATTTGGATCTTGGCTTTTTGAGCTAACTTTGGGCAACCAGTTTTCAGGCTGGTGATTGTAGCATTTAAATTAAATTAAACTAGCCCGTCAGGCTACAAATCTTTAGCTTTTCCGAATTTGAACCGATATCTGATAAAGTAAGTTAGATCCATATGGTTGAACTTGCTAAACCAACGCTCTGTATATGAGCATAGCTTGAGGTAAATTTATTAAATAACGTTCACAAATTGTAATTTTTCTTTATTACATAATATTAAAAATATAACAACTACACCCAAAATCATAGACATCAAATACACTTGGACAATTGTGTATTGTAGATTAACAGTTATTTATGCATCAAATTCATAAACAAGGCATCTATGCCCGGCGCTCTAAGTTACAGTACGAAGCGCATACCATATTTTATGTGCAATCGAAGAGCCTTTTAGAAAATAGAAACCAAATTATCATAGTAACTATTCATAAACAAATGAGACATCTTTCGTGAATAAATAAATTTTATTTGACGTTAAATTGGAAAATAAAAGAATCTTAACACCTGAGGGCGAGAAAGCTTTGCTTTTAACTAGCAAATGAAGTTTCTCAAATACGTCTATTATTGATCAATCGTAAATAAAAGTATTTAGCTCTTTTGTTTTTTCTGGTCGACACGAAGTGCCAACCATTACATTCAAACTCACTCCAAGTGTTGTTTAGTTCATTCGTTCTGCAATTGTTAAACGGTTCAATCCATTTTCACGCCGTGATAATTTTACTGGGTGTTTAAGCTCACTCTCTTAAATAGGACGAAACGGTGAAGGTGCAGTTGAGTTTATAGCCGACGGCCGGTGTAATTTCCATTCAAATTTATTGTTGCTGCTCTTTTACTAAAATTTAAGTGCTAATAGCTATCCTGCCCCGGCCATGGTGCACTAAAAGTACGTGGTGCACCAGGATTTTACGCCCGTCTTGGCATATGAGCGGCGCTCTTAATCCGACATTGTATTTTACGATCCCCGCTAAAGAGATTGAACTGCACTGGCTGACCGCACTTAATCTTTATTAAATGTATGCTTTTCTATTCAACTACCCCGGCGGCCGATTAAGTTAAATACCTTTGCAGGGTTTAACCGATTACGGCAGCGTCTGGACATGATCGCTGCATCCAAATGAGTTTCTTCTTCATTATTGATCGGGCCTGATCGCTGTTGCAATATTGTATGAATTTAATTTTCCAGTAAGCTTTACAAGTGGGGTGAACATAACCATTTGTTGCTGAGGGTAGCGTTTACAAATCCATATCGATATTCATGAATTTAACTCGACTTATGCATATTGCAACAGAATAATTGTTCATGCGAAAACAGAATTGCTTAATGGATTAATCAGTCGAGTTTCTGAAACGTGAACAAGCAATTACCATGTAAAGAGATTGCTGAAACTTGCACTGGATATAAAAATTCCCAAATCAGTATGATAGTTACTTGTGCACCGACCAGTGTAATAGATAAAATAGCAAAGTTTAATAATGATGCGATAACAGTTCCGGGTAGCGTCTTGTCTGTTGTAGATTAACGCTTAATGTTTTGCCATTCTTGCTCCAGCTTTTACAGACGTAATCCAAAAACTAAAGAATGTTACAACTTTCATGGCTGCGCCGAACCACACGGACTAGATGAGCCACGATGAAAGACAGTCTCTAACAAAGTACAAAATACCAAAGCAAACGAAACAGCAACGATAAGTGTCAAACATCAACAATACGTTTATTCAGCACACCGCCAGACATTAATAGCACCGGGTGCTAAAATGGACCCAGAAAATAACTTGTTAACATGTCAATTAATATAATAGATTTGATGCACGAATAGCATACAGGATCGCGTTAGCAATACGATCCTACTATATAAAATCGCGTGGAAACAATGGAGCGAAGTAACAATGGCCCTAAATGAAAACATCAATGTATGTTAACCAACTATAGATTAAGTTGACTCGCGGATACGGTCGCTTAACAGGCCTCCTCGAAAGCAACGCATTCATATAAAAACAACTACAATGCGATTTATAATTTTTAACACATAATCTTTGCAATCTAGCAAAGGATTAATTTGCTTGGTATCGAGAACCACAATGTGCATCGCTAGGCACGCAAAAAAATAAAAGGCCTGACCTAAGGGGTGGCAATTTGTGTCGGAAAAAATCCAAACGAAAACACTGCTGCAGGTGTTCAACATTACATGGCGTTGAATTTCTCACCCAGCGGGCATCTAGGAATCCGCAGATAAGCATGGATCATTAACCCATGTGGAGAAAGATATAATCATAGCCTATCTTCAATAGTGAACGGCCAGCAGATGTATCATATTCATGAAGCTACCATATTCTGCCGCACACATACGGGAGAGCGAGACGCTGCACCAAACAGGCCAATTCTACCCCATAATCGATGGTTCCTTTGGTTACAGAAAACTTCGTACACACACATCGTGTAGCTACAGAAGTCAAAGTAATACTTTCAAAGACTAACAAAGTCGGATAGTTAAAATCCACCCAAAACTGCGCACAAATAATTTTGAAAGAAAAGGAACATCGTTCGTGAATCCAAAAGCTACTAAAACGTATTACTATTATTATTTCTTCGTCGCTTGTTTCAACTTGTTCTTATATTATAGATGATCGAAGGTGGTTCCCATGTATGTAGAATTTGTTTTCCATATATCATAAATAAGTGGTTTTTGTTGCTAGTATCTTTCATTTGTTTTTCATTATTTTCTTATAATTTCTGCTGATGTTTGACGCTCCTTTCTAAATTTCAATATACGATAGGATGCTAAAAACGCCAAGAAGGAAATGGGTTAGAGGTGGAAGCTATTCTACATGTTGCTATAATATTGTACCCCCAAGCGGTTTGATAATCCATTAGTTATCTTTTTAAACTAATTAAATAGAAGTAATAAAAGAATTGATTATGGTTTAATCGTTAATAATGTTAATAGTAGATAAAATACAGAGGCCCTTTAATAAAACGACGAACGATATGTCAAGATAAGAGTTAAATGGATCTTTGGTGAACATGTTTGACTGAGATTGCTTTTAGGTCAATACAAGACAATGTCACATCCAATATACTAACGTAAGGAGATTATGTAGAAGTTTACTGTGATATTACCTTAAAAGCAATGCTTAGTAATTATTAATAACTGTTAAAACTAATTTTAAATCACAAGTTGTTTAAAAAAAGTAACGATGATAATAATGTATGTAATGGAATGCAAGGAAATTTGCACATAAAGAATATAAACAATGTGTAATTGATTATAAGAAATAAGGAACAAGGTACCTCCAAGCTAGAATGGAAGCATGAACTAAAGAAATAGCAAGTTCGAAAAATTGGTGGCTCCGGCAAATATAAAATTTGTTGAATGCTGGTTTAATTTAATAAAAACCACTTAATAAACCTGTGATTTATATAAATGGAGATTAATTATAAGGGACCGTTGGTTAAGTACATCTGCCATCGCGCAACAACGTGTGTCCTAGGTGAAAACTTCACTGCGGTGCTTGATCTGTTCAGACCTGCTGCATTGGAGGGGGTTATCTGCAGAGTCATCGAAGTACAGAAGGTCTTGCTGTCCCAGGTGCAGTACTTGGCCAATCTGCGGAGCCCGGCTGCATTGGAGGAGATTATCTGCAGAGCCAGAGTTCTATCACAATTCTTTAAGTATTAACTTTAACGCCAATAAATGTCAGATAAAATAATACTTAAAAGCTCAACAAACTAGATGTACTTATTAGTCAGGCAGAACCTTATTCTACCGGTCTTAAAAAACGTGTTTGTGCAGCCACGGCGTAGTTTAAATGCAGTAGCGAAATGGCTGCTTGTAATGATTTAGAAAATTGATGTCAAAGAAGTCCTTGTCTTCAGAATTCGCCAAAACTCAGATTAGCTATCTTGATACTGGATAAATATTTGCTTTACAATCGCTTGAATTGCCTATCAGCTTTAGGTAAGGTTTTGGAGTTGTGCTTTACAAATACTTGCTCACGCCTATCGTGGACTTGCTTCTGCCAGCGATGGACACAAATATTTTCTTATGTATGCCCACATTTACGTAGAACTGCTATATACTAGAATTATAACCAACTGCTATTTATTAAGCCAAACATGTATGAAATTAAACACCGAAAAACTTTAATAAACCTTACATCATTTTTTATTTATGCATAACTGTCACTTTATATGTATCTAGTCATGTTAGTTTGAACAAAAAAATGATGCAGCCTATCTTAGTAAGAGCAAATCGCAACTGTTGTTAAGTTAAATTTCAAAAGTTTAGATTTGGATAGCTTTCTGTTCATAACAAAAATACTTCATTTATCCAACAACAAACGACTTGACTAATTTTTACCAATGGGAGAAAAACATAAAATCGAAAAGAACTAAAAACTAATAATTACTAACAACTAACTTAATTGCTGTTCTATAAAAAATTATTATACTATCACTTTGCTTGCGAAACTAACCTAAACTAGTTCAACATTAAATAACAGTATTTCACAGTTAGGACCATAAGTATGCACAATATTTGACAAAATAACCTTTTATGGTCTTAAACTACTATTAAATGCAGCTTGTATGCCTTAAATTTTTTATGTATGTGCCCTTTTTTAATATGATTTTTTTAAACAATAGTCTTATTTCGGGTGGTGCGTTTTGTGCATCGGCGATTATAACATACAAAAATTTTTTTAAAACCGAATATACACTATAGAACATTAAATACCAATGAAGGTCTATATGCAAACCGTATTTCATTTTATTCTAATGTGATTTGGCTGAGAAAACTCATCTCGTAGATAATTTCGACACAGCATGACATATTTACGCAAAATTTTACAAAATTATATTAATTGCTAAAAACTAATCAAAACTAACATCTAAACAGCTAAATTACTTTAATTATTATGTGCAATTATTAATATTACTAACAAGTAATGTTTAATTCATATTCTTATTTGGGTATTTCGCCACTCTGCAAATTAAAATTATTAAATAATGTAAATATAATCTCTGAAACTTCATTGTGGCGTGAATCTATAATTCATATTCTTATTTGGTTATTTCGCCACTCTGCAAATTAAAATTATTAAATAACATACATAACAAACATTTCGAGAGACAATCTGCCCTCGTTATCAACGATTAACAATTAAAAAGGAACAAGAAACTTACCTTTTTTCACGGAGATTGAAAAACCACCAACCTCCAATAAATTGCTGTTTGTACGGACGATTTCATGAAGTCATATAACCTCACTTATTGTCACTTTTAGTCTCTACGGTAATTTCCCATTAAAATTTTTATTGAACAGATGACTTGTAAAACTCATTACAAACCACTTGAATTTCAGTTACTTTACTCACACATTTAATTATTGAGGCCACTCAAAACTGCCTAAAAGCAATGGGAAAATATTCTAGGACAGCTAATCCAAGTTGGGAGAGTATTTTATTACTTCAAATAGCTTAAATTGCTATTGTTTTAAAGGTTACCCTGAGCATTTCTGGTTATCATAAAGTTAATTAATAGTTCAAGTCTTTTACAAATCAATTTTTTTTATTTTGTAATAATAATCTATCAGCCATTTCTAATATAAAACAAATCTTAAATTGGTTTCGCTGGACCCTATCTACAGCAGTATCTAGTTTATGATCGTCCATTGTCATTATATTCGCTAATAGAAACACAATTTTGAATAGCATTCAAAACTCGACTAAAAAGTAAGGGATTTTTACTAACGTAGTGGCATTTTAGAGCAGCTTCATCTTGAAATCTCCCAAAAATCACAACAGTGATTCTCTACCTCTCAGATTTGGAAGTATAGCAGTTGCCACTGACCATAAATTGGTTATTGATAGTGTTGATACATCGAATTGTTACACCTTCATGTTCTTCGACTGCCTATCCCCTCTCTTGGATGTTGGCAGCCACACTTCTAAGTATTTCTTTATTGTTTTCTATGTTGACTAATTCTTCTATTGTTCTTCGTCCAGTATTGTTTTATGTTTCTTTACACTTACACTTACAGCACTAATCTGTAATTACATGAAACAGCAAGAAATATTTTATTTAAGTGTTCTAATTGATCTAAGAGTTCTGTGGTGAAAAGGCAGAAGGGTATAAGTCAAAAATTATCATTTTACAGGAACATCAAAAAACTATTTTGCTGGAGATTTGAGAACAACATTTAATTCTTTTCGCTCGTAATCAAAAGAATCAAGTCGATTTATTGACTACAGCTTGCTTTGCTATTGATTCTAAAACTATTTCTACTAGAAAATAAATAAATATGAAACTTATACCTTATCACATTTCCTTTTATTCGTTTTATGAAATAGCAAAAGAGTATAAGTTGACATATAGATTTTTGCAATTTCCCGAAATATGTATTTTATGATAAATAATTACTATGACAAAACAGCATATTTAGACATAAACTAAACAAGAATCTGTGTTTTCCAGTTCGAATAATGTGGGGTTATGTGTAAACTTACCGGTTAAGTTCTTGTTACAGCACTTCAGCAAAACTTTGTACGCACGAGTGTGTGTCCATTTTGGCACTTATTCGTTCAACTACACTATAATAACTAATAATAACACTGGAAAACTGGACCGCTAAAACATGCTATTGCACCTGCATGGAAATGCACTCGAAGTATAAGTGAACATAAGTTATTTGTTTCCAACAAAAACGGAAAGTTATGAAATGGCAAAAGGGTATAAGTTAACATTGCTGTTCTGGCATTGCAGATAACTTTACAAAAAGCTTTGACTCGGGGTATTAGTACACATGTATCTATTTGCCATTGACTAAATTTGTTTTTTATCAATTTTTAGTGAATATTCGGGGAATAAGTCTACATATCCCATTTAGAAAAATTGCTGTAACAATGCGGTTATGGTATGTAGACTTATATCCTCTTGTATTTAGATGCCCAATATTGCTCTGGACACGGGGCATAAATAATACCCTTATGCCTTTTTCTCACAGAGTTAGATTGCGCGATGTTCTGATAACTTCTACACCGGGGAAAAACTATAAGAGTGAGCAAAAACATATAGGAGATATGAATTTATATTAGTGTCCCTTCTATGAATTTTAGAAAGAGAATATTTTGCAGTATCTAAATGTGTATGTTCAAGATTTTTACATCATCCGTCGCTGGAACTATTTTGAATGTGTAATACGTTCCCCATTATACTCAATCCCAAACCAGTTTTTGTGCTGTTGCATTGTTAATTCCAAACATCAGGCTTCAACCATACATCATCCAGCGTGCTTACACGCCACTTGCGCAGCACCATCTAAATGCTTTTGAATTCAGCCCATAATTCTGATTTTCCAGCTAGACAAGCAAACAGGGAATAGGAAAATCAGAATATGTAGGATCTTCCCCGATACACAGCGTACTTAGCTAACATTATACAGCTCCTGTGCACACAAAGTAATTAAAACAACGTGCCTATTATTTACCCAATTATGAAATTCCCTCTCTCAATAGAATAAATTACCACGTAAATCCGGCACCGATACCTGCCACTTCTGCTGAAATCAATTTACATACGTTTAAATTATCAAAGCGTAAATTTTCAAATTCCGATCGATGTTCTGGCAACTCGGAATTCCAAAAATGCTTGTGCGAGTTGTGTTGTGTTGGAATTACGAGAACAGGTACTCCTCTTGTATATTATCCACATGATGTGAGTATAGTAAAAGATAAAAATTATGTTTCTGTTTCCACTTTTAAAACATTAACAATTACTATTTCATCGCTTTAATTCGCTTGCGACAGAACACAGCTACTTATTTTTAAGCAGATTTAAAATTAAAATAATTTTTAAAAGTATTTGAGAAATAACAAAGACGCAATATATTTTCTTTCTGTTGCAAGTATACATCAAAAAGCATTGCCATTTGCAGAGAGCTGCAAGAAGATCTAAAAATATATGTATACAACGATGTAAGTGTCAACTGGATGATAAATGACTTTATATACATTCTTCTCACAGATATTTTTATTATGCATTAATTTACGTTTACTGCTGCATCAAAATTGTTTTTACATACAGTAAGATATATGAAAACAAAAACACTCTACTTACACTAAAATTCTTATGTGCACCAAATCGATCAAACGATGAAGAAAATTGTAAAAATAGCATACAAAGCTATATGCGGGCGCATTTTAGCAAGTTATACCAATAACGAGAATAAAAAAAGTAAAAATAAAAGAATCTATAGAAAACGAAATAATATGTCAATTGGATGCGGTGAAGAGAGAGACGGTTTCACAAGAAATGTAAAACAAAATTGAAAAAGGAAGGAAATTGTAACTGAAAATGCTGAAAAAAATTAACAGAAGAAACGAGAAGAGAATATGAAGAGCAAGAAAAACATGTAAAAAGATATGAGACAAAACTCATGAAGAGAATATAAGACAATTTCAAAAATAATAAAATGAGAAGTTGATACAGGTATAAGAAGAGTAAAAATGGTATTAAGGAAAAGAAGTATTCTTTCAGAACAAACATTACATAGTAATAGAAGAAAGGAAGCGCACATTAGAATTGCTGAAAATTATTTTTATGGATTGCTAAATGGGGAGAAAATCAAAATGGAGAAGCAATAGATAAATACACAGGCGAAGAGATTCAAAATCAAAACGGAGAGGAAGAAGAACAACCAACCTTAAAGAAAGTTGAAGATATAATTAGAAATCTAAAGAATACGTCTTTGCTTCAGGCTCTAAGAAGGTTTTACGGTCGTAAAGTAATGCGATTAATAGACAAATAAATAAGTACACGAATCGCAAAGCCAAGTTGTTATTCATTAAATCACGACGACGAATTTCGACGCAGTTTAATATTTCCTTATTAAAGACAGTTATTTCTTATCCGTACAATGTTCTTTAATTGTCAGTGTATGTCAATTATGCCTGTTATACTAGTATTTCATTTTTAAATGCGTGTAACTGCAAAGTTTTGCACGTTAATAATCAATTCTTAATTAACACTGTTGTGTTTAAAAATGGCCATTTGTTTTAGAATTTAATTATGATTTTCTTTATTGTTTTATGTGTCTGTTTTACAGCAATGCATCGATGTTTATGTGTGTAAACAAATTAGCCTTTCTTGTACATCTGACTTCAAATTATTTTTAGTCCCGATAATACTGCCATTAAAGTCCAACTTCTTGCTTTTAGCAGATATTGACACTTCCTATTCACGAACTGAAATAAATTCTGACTCACAACGAAAGGGCTATAAAAGGCCTCATTTCAAAGACGATAGAATAAAGAGATGTGAGTTGTATAGAGCCTTAAAATAGCGTTGGTAGAAAAATAATAAACATGATAAAGTTGACACTAACGGAAACAGAAAAGTGAGTAGAAGTAATAAACAAAACGTCATGAAAATAAAGTAAGAGAATGAGTAAGACAAGGTGGCCCACTATGAATTAGAAAAGGTAATACAATAATAATTGCTGATAATTATGCTCGCGAAAGAGAATTTTTGGTATAAAAAAATAAAACGCTTAAATCAACAAGATACTTTTACGACTTATTACTGCACTACCAAAGCATGTGATTGACACAAAACATTAGAAAAGCAACAATGCAAATAACGGACATAAAATATAGCAATCTAATTGATAAATTTTGTGAAGAGAAAACAACACGTCCTCTCTATGAGCAGCACTTTAACCATTTTGCATCCTTAACTCTGATAAGCAGTGATGATATTTCAGTTCATAAAATACCTTGGTTAGATCTTTTCCTCTATGTTGTAAGCATATCTAGGACTATTTAGCTTAAGTTTTGTTATTGCGCCTCTTATCTGTCCAGTTTACCTTAAGTAGCATCGACTCAACGTTATTATATTTGAAAGGAGTCTTGGTATACCTCCCCTACGGTGCTTATTTTCATACCTAAAAATATAACAAACTTCTAAATCCTACGTTTTATTATTGTAAATTATTGTTAACTAGTATATTCTAGTGTAATCCGGTGGAGAAGGACTGCAGAATATAAAATAACATGGGACCCTGTCCTATAATGTGAACGAATTGTGAGGTCGATTTCGCGTGTACAGCAAGAAACGCACGTGCAAGCCTGCTCACGGGTTGCAGGGCGTTTCAATTCATGTAGATTTCACAAAGAAGAAGCAGTCGTTGGCCATCTGCAGAATCAAAAGTTAAACTGATATCTACAGAAAGTGGTTGCAGTTAACGCCATAAAACAGACGTCGGGCTGCGTTAAAATAGCGCTTAAAGAATGCGCTTAGGTGTGTAAATTCGCATTCAAAAATGAACATTGCTGGTTTTATCCAAAACCGTCTTTGAATATTTTTGATTTTTGCACCTGTAAATTCAGTTATTTAGACCCTTATTTAATGATATTTTATGTGTGTTTAAACGTACATGCATATAGATTCATCTATCTCGCACGTAAGTTTTTGTAGGACTTAATCTTAGTTTTGTTTAATCTTTTTCGGCTCTTATATGTGTTTTAAAGTCAATAAATTGTATAAACAAATTGGCTTTTGGTGTTTGCCTGCACATTTTGCGCACATTGTGTTTTTTGCAAACGTTTTTTCTGTGTCCATATGCATGACAATTTTTGCATTAAGCTATAGGTACATTTTCGTAATATCCTTACTACAATTGAAGGTTGGTACTTTTCTTCTTCTTTGTGGTCCGTTTATGGCGTAATTTTCTCAACTGAAATGAACTTGATTTATCGTTTAGCCATGACTTTCGTTCATCTATTTTGGTCATCTTGGAATGAATTCCTCCTTAGCTGCTCTTTGTTTAAGTTAATATTTGTCACCTGTATAACGAACACGTATTTTAGCGTTTTACGCATATGTTGAAGGTATTTGCACGTATATTGTAGACTTTGTATGTATCGTATATCGTAGAGCATATATTGGCATCTTTACCGCCTACTTTCCCAAATCGATACATCACAACCTAAATAACAGCCAAACGCGAATAAAAGTTAATTTAATGATCTCATCCGAAGAATCCATCGGACGTCAAATATCATGAGGGAGTTCGCCGAGGAAATGCAGATCCGGGATACAAGAGTTTCCCGATCGCATTTTCCTCAGGCTTTCTAGTTTATCACGTACAGGACGAGAGGTAAGCCGATCCGATGTTACATATGAATATCTGATTTAAATAAAATATAGCGGGGAGAAATGCATCTTGGGATGGCTTTTGAAATTTGCCCCACGCGAGCTCTTCCTAACAGCATTAGCGAGAAATTCGAGCGAGACGAGCGACTCCGCTGCGTGGAAAGCGAAACCCACGCACGGTGGTAAGCTGTGAGCACAATAATTCATAATGTTCTTGTGTTATTCTGCCATTTCCAGAGCAATCCACTGTTGAATGTATACCATATAACTTTAAAAGTGGACAGGTTAATAAAATTGCAGCTGGTATTGTGGCCGCGAGCTCTCAGCGTTTTTATTATTTTGCAATCTCAGCCGAGCTGGGTCCTGCTAAGAATTATTGTACAGTGCGTTCCATTGCCTTCGAGACTAAAGTTAAGGCTTGAATTTAGGTCTTAAATATTTTTAGAACAACTTGTAGATTAATCCATGACATTTGTAGTCAATATACTGAAAATAACTAAACGATGAAAACAATAGAGTGAGTGTACTGTCACTGAAGCTGTGGTTACTTAAGGTTACTATTAATTCCCATCTCAATGGTTTATCTTTGTTTTCCCCAATAGAATTTATATAAAAATATGTCTCTCTCTTAGTTTACATAAAAAATGACAGAGTTGAGGTGAAATTTAGGTACCAATTAAGACTAGAAAACAGTATTATTACTTCTATAGGTACAACATTTTAACACAAAATGCGTTGTTTAATGTTGCAAGTTGTTGAAGCATCTCAAAAGATCTTCTACAGTAAATGGTGAATACAAAAACAGACGGCAATTGTTACATATTGCCAGATCTTAAGTTGGATCGTTTTCATTAAAAGAATCGATATTATTAATTCTAAAAATGTGCAGTATCCTGTATAGAATACGAAAAGAAAACCGTGAGGCACTATTTTACACTCGAAAGGAAATTGACAGGAAACTAAAGCTTTTGGTAACGTTTTTCATTCAATTATTTTGTGTTATTTATACAATCAGCACTTTTTCCTTATAATTGTAATATCACAACTAGCACAATTAGTCGCTGGAAAGTACCGGCGACTATTAATTGTATAAACTTTAAAGTGTTTCGCCTCTAATCACGGGCACGTAATAGAAACGTTCCAATTACGTCCAGGTGGCCAAAATAGGGAATAATTTCTGGTGGCTGGAACTTTTAGGGGACATTCTTGGAACTTATCCTGCTACATTCTAAGCAGCGGTGACGTTGCGGCGTGGTAGCCGCGACTTTCGCCGAACTTTAGTACTCTTTTAAATTGGTGTTACTTGCCTTGTCTTGCAACTGATTTTGTTATACCTATGTTTCACTCCTTCATGATCCTTTGTCCATTTTAAATGAATGCAAGTGCACTGTCGAACATAATGATGATACGACCAACTCAGAGCAAGCGCCATTCAAAATTGTATTTTTAAATTAAAATAATGGTTTTACAATATTTAATATTATGCGAGAATGTAAAATAAGCAAAGATACAAAAATGAGGCTAGTACGAACATTAGTATTTCCGATAGCAACCTACGCTTCAGAGACCTGGACAATAAATGCAGCTTGTCGTAGACGCATTGAAGCATTTGAAATGTTCTGTTGGAGGAGAATGCTCCGAATTCCCTGGGTCGAGCGACGTACTAACATATCAATTCTTCAAGAACTTCACATAGGTACCGATAACCGACTACTGCGGAGCATTCAGAAAAAAATCCTAAAATTCTTCGGTCACATCATCCGGAAGAATGGTTTAGAAAAACTAGTAGTACAGGGCAAAGTAGACGGTAAAAGAAAAAGAGGTCGCTCACCAAATCGTTTTATAGATCAAGTACCACACTTTACAGGCATTCCACTAACACAATGCATGCAACAAGTAGAAGACAGAGATGCGTGGCGGGCATTAACACATTTTTGATGCAGAAAGGGGTCACGACGTTCGAAAGCGAACAACGACTTAAGAGAGAGAGAATGTAAAATGTTAGATACTGAAAACTTTTTTTATTATTATTTGAAACTCTTGATTACATAGTATTATATTAAATTTGATTCAGAAATGATGATACATTATTTTTTTAAGCCATTGTAACGTAAGAATTTTTAGGTAGATTGGATTATTATTAACCACACTGCCGAGTAATGATCTACATTGCGCCACCCTTAAACGAAAGGCGTCCACCACCCTAGTTAGCTCACACCCTCGGCAGTTAATGGCGTGGATTAGGACTAGGCTGTGATTCTAAAAGTTAGGAAAATGCATATAATAATTTGGAAAAATCAAGCGGGCGCCAGTCGTTATGTAAGGACATTTTTAGTTTGTATGAACGTAAGGCTAATTTAGCATTATTTTCTCAATCCCGAATTTACGATTCAGCATCTATTTAAGCATCTCCATTGGCACGTTAAAAAGTCAGGCACGTGTTTCCTATCGATCCGCCGCAGACGTGAATTTTTTGTATAAGCGCTTACGTTTTGAGCCAGAATAAAAGACAGTTGATGTGTGTTAGAGAGAGCGAGTACAAATGTTGGCCCCCACTATTTGTCGATTGCGAGGTAGTCCGCCGGTGTTTGCGACAGAATTGATCAGGGGTTGCAAGAAGCAACTAATGATTTGGAGGTGGTTTTTCCCGCCGCGCAGCCTTTGGGCTTGCGTAGCCGGCGTGGTTTTGTTAATGCGTAATTGCCTTTGGTGTATGTGCGTGCCGCATGTTTTGGTCCCGTTATTCAAACTCCTGTTGATGTAACGCAAGTTTTGTGTTACGCGATTAATGGCTTTTTCCTTTTGTATTAAGATCGAAAGCTGAGTGTTCCACATTTAGTGACTTTTCTACACGTGGTTGTTGGTAGCGATCGAACTTGGTGTTGTGTATCGATTTAAGCCTTTGAGTTTTTGTGGGGCGGTAACCCTTATAATACGTCGTTTAACGGACTCTCTGTTACATCTCAGCATAAGCTTATTCATGTGTCTCAAAATTCCCGCTTGTCGTTTGATACCGTTCTGCCAAATCCGTGCGGGTTTCAAATTCCCCCTCATCAGTACATTATCTCAGGTTCCGTCCCATCAGCAACGCCCCGTTGATTTGCTGCCGCTCCCTTAGATGTCTATCGCAGTGTCTGGAATGCTGCAAAGCAACGTATAACCTCGTTTACAGCTAAACCAAGTTTCTTAAAAGTATCGTTATATTCTAATAGCTTTTATAGTGCCGAATTTATAGTGTACAGAGTGTTTCGCCGAAGTGCCAGACAGTTTGCGTAACGTTGCGGTCATTGTTACATTTATTGATTGAACCATTATAGTTGTTTACATGTCAATTTCATTCATTACCGTCAGAATTCATAAACCTGTTTAACATTACGCCCTTGTAGGAATCGTGGTGGCGTCTTAGCATTTAAGATCTGTTTTTCGTTGATCAGGCCGTTGCCCTGTGTGATCTCGTGTTGGACCTCCCCTATGTAATACATTCCCGATTCTGAGTTAGCTTAAACGCTAGTCGTTTAACATCGTTTGGCTTGTCGTAAAGCCCGTTTCGTACCGTTTCAGTTAACTACGGAAAGAAACTACAGATCTACACTCGAAAACGCACCTACCTTGAAAGGTTTTTGGCTAAACTAAAAAAGAGCCGATAATGTGGGATTGAATAACAAATATACCAATAGTAGCAATAACAAGATGCTTTAATACTAGTTAAATTATATATCAAAAGCTTAAACATGTCATTAAAATGTGCTTGGCGTGCTAAACGTACAGGTAACACTAGAATCGTTGCAGGCCACGCCAAGCAACTAATACAAGAACGTTGTGTTCTATCAACCAAAAAATAAAAAATATGTAAAAACTGGGTCGCAATGCAAACGCCCAGCAAGATACCTTTACCAGTCAAAAAAACTACGTTGAATCTAAGTTAAAAATTTTGAAGCTAAATTTGGATATGTGAAAATTAATTAAAACTGGAATGCAGGCTTTCACGTCAGTTGTCCATAATGGTAGGTGCTTCCGGGTTATGCCGTGGTCGTCGAGTCATCCCGTGGCTTTCTATACCGCAGTAGTTCAGCAGATGTTGCTGTTACAGCTGCGCCTGAACAAATCTAGAGTTAGACCTTACCGAAGTCCATCTTCTTAGCTTCAACCTAGTGTTGATGGATACTGCTGCCTTCCACCAGCCCCTATTTGGTCCGCGGGTATATTCTATACCTACCCTATATATCTATAGGGCGTTCCCCGATCCGCCACCTGGAGACGCGCCGTGTTGGGGTTGGAGTTCCCCGGCTTATTTCACTTGTACGTGAAAATGCTGAATACTTAGTTCAGAAGTAGCACACACAATATATACATAAGCACCAGCACTCCTCACACTTGAGCAAAAGCTTCTAGTGCATTAATAAAAACTTTTTCTGACGATCTGCAGCCCCCTTGGCTAAATCGTATGAGTGGGATGGGGTCTTTTCTTCTGCTTCATGGTACAGATTTCGTTGCTGCTCCCATGCCTGCGTATCATATCAAGTCGAATTGCGCTTCTTGCTTCTTAAGGAAAATTTTGCTAAAATACACGGTAGTTTGTCTTTAGCACGCTTCACTTGTTTAGTAAGATTTTACTAACTATACTTTCATTTCATTGTATTTTGGCAGCGTTTATCTCATTAATTCATTAATAGGAAATGGTTTCGTATTTGTGATTTCAGGTCACAATAATCTATCGTGTGAGCGCAATTGCGTAATTACATTAATAGCATGTGTCATCAGCCTAACTATGTGTCTTCCTCCAATTTTAAATTTTTTGTAATTAGTCTAACTAACCATATTTGTTATTAGCATCGCATTCTTTACAAAATTATGCACAAAATAATATTTGCCCAAATTTATATCTCTAATAATAACCAAGATATATTAATTACATTTGGGGAAAGGGAGGGAGGGGGGTCAATAACATTACATATCTACACGTTCCATTCGTGTTATATTTGATTTTCTGAATACCAGTATTGTTAATATATAAACGAAAAAAACTTGAAAATGTGTTTTAAATTCCCTGCCTATTTCTCATACATTTAATAAAACTCTAAAGATATGATTATTGATTAACATAATTTCAAAGTGTTTCACGCGAAAGAGCCCTCAGAATAAAATAAAATCCCCTCTAGTCGAGGCAAATATTTGCGGAGAGCCTACATTTTTCATTTCCGCTAGTCTAAAATACTACGCAGGAAGTAATATCTAAATATTTGCCATCTGCACGAAGATTTAGAGTTGAATAAATATTAAAATTCCGATCTCAGACAGACTCAATAAGGTGACACAGTGAGGATCGGCATGAGACAAATCTTATTTCTTCCGGTAGTACCAACTCGGAGGACGTGCGTCCTCGCTCAATATTGCCAACCCCGGCGCAAATCTCGTAGACCCCAGGCCAGATTATCAAAGTAAATTCGGGTTTTCGCACGAATTCGCCGTCCCCATCGCCGAGGACTTAAATTTCAAATTTGCGATTTTTATTATGTTTGCGTTTGTCATCGGCAAGTTTTTTAAGCTCGCATCCTTTTGTTCGGATCCGCTTTGATCTTGATGTAATTTGCGCACAACTCATGTCTTTGCCGTCTGCCGGATTAGCGTGGCGAATTTCTTTGGAGCGGCTTAAAAAAAATACCCGAATCCTGACAACGCCAAGCTGACTGCGCTCTTCAAAATTTGCTTTTCGGGGATTTGTCTCGAATTTATAGTTTGTGTATAATAAAATCATGAATTTAGGTAGCCTCGAAAAATGCATTGCCTCATTTTTTATGTTTTTGTTAAAAGTTTACCGCTGATACAATTATACTCAGACTTAATCGACTTGACTTTCAGTTTTTAGTTGACAGCCCTAAATGGAATCCTGGTATTAATGCTCACATGTTTGATTTCTATTAACGATAGCAATAAGTTTAACTGGATTTAGAACAATAGCTAAGTACATGTTCACAATTTTTACTTCCTTCTTCTAAAAGGCGAAGGAAGTATTGTAATCGCGAAAAAATCACCTTCCGAAATACCTTCGAATCTTCACGTTTCAGGGTCCCTAGACGACCAGAAACAGGATTTCTCAATTCCGTCTGTCTGTCCGTCTGTCTGTCTGTCTGTCTGTCTGTCTGTCTGTATGTCTGTCTATCTCTATGTCGGTCTATCCGCCTGTGTGTGTGTTGCCTTATAACTCAAAAACTATTTGTTAGAGGAGGGCGTTATTAATGCAAAGTGAGCACCTTAAAATAATTAAATTATTCCTATTTTTGCTGCAGCTCAAAAACTCTTCAAAAAAAGATATATTTTGGACACAACATATACAGGTTGAGCACCATAAAACATTTTGTTAAATTTTTCTTTTATCGAAGAAATGGATAAAAGTAATAATTTGCTCAAGCTTTGCCCTTCGCAAAAATGGGACCCAGCATATACGTGGTACAGGTCGTAAGAAAAGATAAAAGGCAACGAAGAAGTACGTTATGTTTAATGCAGCCGCGTCGTATGGAGCGTGGTATCATGCGATGAGCCATCGCACTGCTCGCGAGCTACTGCCAAACGTTGAAATCGCATGGGCAGGCTCGTCTACGGGAGCTGCTATTCGAATCCTTTAATTTGAAAATTGATGTAATTCTCATTGCCAAAAGTTTCCTTTTATTGTTTTAGTATTTTTAGAAACATTAAGATATTTTTAACCCTAATTATCTTTGATTTTTGAAATTGTTTAGTGTCACAACATCCACTTGCGAACGAAGTTCTAAGTAAAACCCTTTCCATATTTTTTCAATATCAGCTCATCTTCGAGTTAGTATAAGATTAAACGTAGGTACTTCATTTGTATCAAAACAGCGCGTCTTTTTTTCATTTTTTCTTAATGCGTTAAGAATGGTTTATCCAGTTGAATAAATATTCTGTTATAGTCTAAAAGTGAGTTAAAACACAGTAGCAACATATAAGATTCGGCGGAGAACGGGTGGGAAATTGTAAGAGAAGATAGAGGGTCGGCCTTACCTTTTGGCGAAAGTTGTACTTGATATTTTGCCGGCTGGTAACTATCGGCCTAATGGGCTAACTAGTCGCGAGGGTCGGGGTTCCAACTATGCTGAAAAGAAATACCAAACGATATACGAAGAGAGTGGGCGCCAGGTCCTCGACTCAGATCTAATCCTTGTGCCGGACCGTTCACAAGGTCGGAGATAAAAACCAGCAAGTTAAACAAAATAGCAACGACCAATAAAAATATCACAGCTTTATTCAATTTGGTACTATAGTGCGTCACATACAAAATCAACCACAAAATCAAACAAGACCAAACAATATAGCAATAAACAGATATCCATATACAAATCGATATATCAACAATAAACACATTAAAAATAGTCAAAGGTACTGCATCAATACATTTCAAAAAAAGCATAAATATGTTAGTCGAGGGCTAAACAATAAACTTCAAATGTAAACTATCGTAAATATTCAAACGAGTTGCTAACCAAAGTAGCAGCACCGGCACAATAACTCGTCCGCATCCTGTGAAGCAGGGTGTGACGAAGCTAGAGCTATGCAAGCGAAAGGCTAACTAATACCCCGAACGTTAGCTTATAATTTCAATGTAACGACAAAATTTCAAAGGCTCGAAGCCCGCTGTTACGGATTGTATGATCATACAGGCGTGGCGGTTTCTGTTTTAAACGCATCAGGTTATTATATGATTGAACAAAGCAATGGCTTGAATTATGCTCCTCACAAAAGCTAGACTTATAAATCGCCGATAATCAAATTGCGAAAATCCAAAATATTGAGCATAAGGCTACCGTGAGCGGTTCTTTAGACACGACCAACACCCTAATAATGACATTTGACAGATTAACCACTGCAAAGAAGCTAGTGAGAAGCAGTGACCGAAGTTGCATAAAATTACAATTAATCTGTGTTCTAGGTAAGCTAATCTATCCTAGAATAATTAACGGCACAACTGAATGTTTTGTTACGTTACAGGGCACAGAGCAAAAAGGCCTCCAACACAAATTACTACTAACTAGCGGTAAGCAAACCTAAATGTAACAAGCCATTCGATAACACAAAAATATCTACGATCTAATATCACGAGCATGGCTAATACAGCTACCATGAACATAGTCTACTCTGAAATTACACGAAGTGCAATACGAATCAATAAAATAAGCCCAAATGCAATATACACAATAAATTTCAATTCGACCGACATTTCTCAAATACAAATTTACACAAATAATCCTACAATATGCATGCTATACGAAATGCCTATAATTAGCAGAGCAGTTAATACGCTAATTCAGGTATACACACCTCAGTAAAAGTCATACGAATCACGCATGCTGTTTTCCAGGGTCGAGCGCAAATCAACAGCAAGCTCGGAAGCAACTGGTGCGCCAAGGAGCCGACTTCCGACAGCATTGCGTGCGTCGCAGGGAGGGTGGCGAACAGACGATGCCAGTACCAATTACACAAAGCACCAAATACGGTAAGCGAACCAAATCCATATTACGAACATTTTCCTGGGTGGATCCAAAACTCAGTAGCAAATGCAATCCATAATGCGATCCCAAATTAATGGCTAAACATACAAATTTTCCCAAATAGATTACGGCGTCCAAAAGAGGGAAACGTAGGCAAACACCATGTACGAACCTTAAGATGTTGTGCAGCCAACTCGTTGTCGGGCGTGTGAAGAAGGAACGTCCCAAGAAATCCGTCTGTGACGAAACGAATGCCGGAGACACCAATACCAATCTCCGAGCATTCCAGCAGGGGAAGCGGAGCCTCTAAATCCTTCCAACTATGAAGATGGCTTCCAAAAGCCGCGAGACCAGCCCCCAGAGGAAGCGATTCCAACTTTCACAACGCAAGACTTGCCAGGAAATGGCCGAAAAATGCTCCAAACCAGCCCAATTCAAAGTTCCCAAAAATTGGAAAGTTGGCGAATGTAAAAACTAAAGAATGCAGAGTGCTCTGAACTGATAACAGCAGTGTAGCATTAAGTTTGAAATTAAAGGTAGATGTTAACAAAGTTGCCTATCCAAAGTAAAGTATTGTATCATTTAGGAAAATAAAGCAAATAACCAAATCTGACTAATTTATTTCAATCAATAAATAGGAAAATGTCAAAATGAGCGTAACAAAATCCTAAAATTTGCTTATTGGTTGACATTATCACCAGCCATATTATAAATAAACACAACGATGGAAAAACACCCTCTAAAATTGTTGTACGCTCAGGGCAACGAGATTATTAATTACGTCACATTTTTTCAACAATATGGCGGAAATATATGAATCAATTAACACAATCACACAGAAACTTAGCTTAATACAGGCGGCGATCGTTCCCAGCAATTACGTGAGTTTCCCTTTGACGGTCCAGAAGAATTCGCTGCTATGAGTGAGAAAGAGTGTCGCCCAGCAACAGCGGTACAAACAAGACAAATAAGGAGAGGTATGCAAGGTATAGAGTGTCTGAACGAAAACGACAACGCTAATGCGAAGGTAGGTATGTAAATCGTATAAAAAAGCCTCAAATCTATTCAATGCCGATTAGACTCTTATGTATATCCGACACAAGTCGAAATGCCAAGAAAATTGGCCGATAATTTACAAAAACCGACGGACATGAACTATTCAATGCCCAAAAACACCACATTACGTTCAGCTGTTGAATGCTGGAGACAGAATAGTACGCCGCACTTACGGTAACTCGTTAACCCTGCTTTTATATAATGTGATGATACTAAATTAAGACTTACAAGATGTACTAATTAGAAATTTACGACAACCAGCTCAGCGCATATTGATTGTTATTTAATGCGAATTAAATAGTTCAAATATTTAAATCTTAAAAATAAAATAAATTGTATGCATAGTATTGATCAATTATGTAAATAAAGTAATGTGGTTTATCATGCTTCTATATGAAATAATTGAGTTGGTTGCCTTGGAGACTTTTTAAGAAACAGTAAAAATAATTGTTTTCTCAAAGAGAATAAAACGCTTGTACCTCCCAAACTGGGAGAAATAAATATAGTTCTGCTAGTAAAATTTTTAATTTATAGTTTTATTGAATCAATACATGGGTGGTATCTAAATAAACGTAAAAACGGTAAATAAATTCAGAAAATATAACCTTTCTAATACACAAGAAAAGCGTTCGACGCACAGTGGTCACACAAAGACAGTGCCTAAGCAAGAGTACATCTGTTAGTTATCGGACTAAGTTGAGCCTGAAGAAAGTTTCGCTTCAACAAGGAAAACCATTAAACCCTGTTTCAGCTGTGCAGGCAACGCCAAATTCCACTTACGAATCACTGTGGAGACACATCTGAGCGAGAGAAAACCTACAGAAAGGTGGTCAACCTAAAAAAGCAATTCAAGTTAGTATTCATAGGAAGCTAAGCAAATCTAGATATCATTTACCTGTGGATGCAAAAGTGAAGATCTGTTCTTTTTTCTTTCGTTTATTATAGGGCACTGGCCTGTCTTTTACCACAAAGTGGTTCTATGAGCATTAGTTAGTCGTAATGTGGGTAGGTGGCTACCCTTGCCCGTCAAAAGTGAGGAAAAGTTCTTTTATTAGGGGTTTACAGGCACAGGTGTTAGCGTAGTAGCCGGAGAGCGTACGAATTGTAAAATCTCATTGTAATCGCCAGTATATTTAAATGTCAAATTTCGCGGCGTTTTCGTAAGCATTTTGTTATGTGACCATTGTTCGTAATTGGTTTATCATTGTTATTTACTAGATCACAATCACTACCCATTGTTTTTGTGATCATGGCACGTCTTAATGACAACCATAAACCTTTGATAGGAATTTTAAGGTAAACGGTTGCTTTTACGCTTATGAACTAAGAATACTTTATTTTTACAAACGTCTGTACGACAAGATACTCGTCCCGCGCTGTCAGGAAAAAGTCAGATGTCTATTACATAGTTGTCCCAGTGCGGCTTTTAATTTTTTTCATAAATGGAGTTGGTAACGGTAACAGTGTGGAGAGATCTTGAAAAAGCCATAGAAGAGCCTAACAAAAAAGAATAATTTATATTTTGTCTGTTCTCACACAATAGTTTGTCATTAGTAAAACATGTATTTAAAGTAATTAAATCTAATATCTTATTCACTACGCGTACCTCTTAAAGAGTGTCACTATCCGTTTCCGGCAAGAGTGCAATTGCTGATAGGGATGAAAGATAATGTGTTGCCAGAATATGATTTTTTTTCTCAAACTCCATGTTCTTATACATTTTCTTAATCTTCACTTAAAAATGCGTCTTTTCTTTTCGTAGACATTCTATTCATTCAAAAGCGTTATAGTTCCTGAGCAAATCATGATTATAACGCATAACCAATGTGAAGCTGTAAAACTAATGTAATTCAGAAAAAATATGTATTTAGAAAACGTATTCACAACCACTGGCGGCTCGTGAAAAACTTTTATGGTAGAACCAACCGGATTTAGAATTCATTTTCCACCCCCCTCGCAAAAAAGAGCGATTCCAACATCCTTAAATAAAGAGGGGTAAACGAAGGGCCGCCGATAGTAGTGTCAGGCCAGAAGTAATACTGATGTACTAGTTATCTGAGGCAAGCCAAGAAGTCATATCTAGAGGTGTCGGGCCAGGATTGACGATGATGCACTGGTATCCCAACGTCAGCCGTCGTTTAAGGTATCGGGCCAGGATCCTGGATCCTAGATTCAGGATGCTAATGTAGATGCTAGAAGAGATTGGCCGTCGTTTGAGGTGTCGGGCCAGGTGTTATCCTGATGTACTAGTTATTCGAGACGAGCTTCTTTTCCGAAGCAAACGACACGGTGCAATGGTTTACCCGTAAAATTATCTGGTAAGCTACCCTATCCCGCAACTGTGTGAGCAACAGATGCCCCAGGGTTCAATTTTGCACTACAACTCATCTGTGGTAGATACTCACGTCTCGATGGTTGCTCGTCCAACGTTTACACGAGTACGGCAGACGATTAGCAACAAGCCGCAGGTGCTTCGGTACCTGGCTGGGCAGATGAGAATGGGACTCCCAATAGTGGTGGTTAAGCCAAGCTTGGCCAGCAGCTTTGGGTTCGGCAGGTAAACTGCGCATTAACCAACTCGGAAAGTGGCCAGCAAAGTCACTCGAAGTAGAATAAACCTCGAAACTTGCCGGGTTGATAAGCATGCATCCTCGGAGAGGCGCTGCGTCGTCTATGTATATCATGAGCCCTGCCTAATGGTGGCCCTAGAGAGTAGGTCGCAAGACAGCTGCCCGATTTACAAAACCTGGACTCTCACTTTGAGATCTAAATATTTCGCATATGGACTGGCAAAAGCTAGGATCAGTGAAAAAATTATTAAACTTTACAGGATAATAAAATATGAGAAACTGAATCGAACTCCGTATAATAACTCAAATAACTCAAATTTATTGCTTAGTGTACATAACTGCTTTACTTCAAGCCTTTCTTCGAGCTTCGAGGCTGAAATATTTTTAATGCTATATATGGTGAATGCGGATTCGTAACGCACTCCAAACTGTGTGATATATTGTAATAACCCCGTCTAATAAATATAATAATAGGGTTTTTAAATATAAAATCATTAATGGCAAAGGATAGTACACTTTATCGATTGTATTAGATTCAATTACGAACCTACCTGTCAAACTGAGGGAAAATTAAAGGAATGTAATAATAATTACGACAATAAATGGTTCATTGCTCTTTTCTTATTTTATCTATCCGCAATAAATTCGGACCTACCTTCCTAAAACATAAGACAAACTTGGTTCAGGGTGTAGGTTCATAAAATCGCGAAACACTTTGTATGACAAATAACTTTATCGTTTATGGAGATAAATTATGTCAATAAAATTTTAGTAAATATGTGTTATATTATTAATGCATGATTTTCACTATTGCAATAATAAAAAATCAATAAGTCGTAACACGTTTAATATTTTAAAAGTTTTAAAAATTACAAGACGTTTCGCAACTTATGGTAGCTTCATCAGTTGTTATTAAAAATATTTAGTTTAAAAAATGGGTTTACATTTATAACGATATTATATAGTTGAATTTTGACATTGTGCTAAATAAATTACAACTTTTTTCTTATTATCAAGTTTTCATTTTTGTTTTAAGTTAAAAGTAAAATATTTTTATAGGTAAAATGTTGACTATTTTTATTTATTTTCTATCATAAATTAAAATAAATAAAAATAATCAACATGATACCTATATAAATATTTTATTTTTAACTTAAAAACAAAAATGGAAACTTCATAATAAGATTTTTATTATTCCAATAGTAAAATTTATGCATTAATAATATAACACATATTTTCTAAAATTTTATTGACATAATTTATCTCCATAACCTATAATGTTAAATTTCTAAATGTCAATTTTCACAACTTAAATGACAAATAACTCGTATGACAAATACCTCTAAATTTGACGCATCACCAAAATGGTCGGTGGTCCCAAGAAACAGAGTAAATTGAATTTCAAAACACCAAAATGGCAATGAGGCATCAGGTAAATATGATTAATACTGTGACGTAGCTACTGCTAAGCTCGTTTTGTTTCTAGTATGACCTAGAACCCTCGCGTGATCGTTTTTTGTTCTACATTCGGTGAAAATTTAAAAATGCGGCGTCAGCCTGCATTTTTCAAAGAACGCTAACTGAATTTCTCGAAAACAGACAGATCTGGATAACTGGAACTTGGCGCTACATCTCACAGACAGTTTGAACTTGACGAACCCCACCTATTCTGTGGCTACAGCAAAGTCTTCCTGTGGAATCATACCTTAATCGGAGACCTCTCGGACGCTGGATACACTCCCCAATGACGCCACGGGAATTATGCACTTCGAAATGGCTTGTTGGTTAGAATTCCTACACGTACGGGCTCCTGAAGGTCCTCTCTATACGTAGCAGGCACTATTTTTGCTGGGCGATGCTGCTTGCTTCTGGAAATAAGCCCCCGAAGTCACTCGCACTTGGACGAATCTTACTGCTCGTTAATCTGCCTCACTTGGACCTTTTAACACTTGGCAAACTATATACACAGATGCCTTGCGCACTAGTAAATAACTTTATACACAAATGGTATTAAAAAGGACTTTTTATTTATAATTTTATGTGATAATCTGAGGAGCTCACACTGGCCCCAACACAAATTTTACAAGCTTGTTTGGTTCTTATTAACAAAAGACTGTAGCAACTTAGCAACTGGATTTTCACCTTTTATAAACGAAATTAGGATTGATAACATGTTTGACCTTATGGACTACAGTTTTGATGTCATGTCTTTGCCTAACTACTAAAATTGTCTTTTTCTTGGAATAAATGTCACTACACTTTGCTCTGCTTTTAAAACACTTTTGTTTACAATGCAATGATACACTTGGAGTTCATTTAACGTCCAACTAATTGTCTTTCGATCGGCTGCCTTCCATTTTTCATTGCTCTTTGTAATTATTATTTTGCTAGCACTGCTTCGTTTACCTTTCAGCTAATTTGCCTTTTGCTGGCTTATTTACTTTTAATACATAACGCTCATATTCTTTTTGTACTTAACAAATCATTCTGTATCATTTTATTCATATTATGTCTGACATTAATAAGCTCAATTCCAATGTCAAGTACTGATTATCTTGCTATAAATAAAAATTTCATTCAGTGCTCATGTTGACCTTATTCATTTAGTTAATTCGGCAATCAGAATTGGCAGTGAACCATTACAATATATAATTATTAAACCAAATAGTACTTAACATAATAATAATGAGAACTTTAATTAATACAAATAAGTGTAATTAAAATAACACCCGCAGCTACCAATATTTTGCCAATATGACGCCGCGATATAGTCACTCTACGTGCCAAAGTTATAATCATCGAAATCAGTAACTTGGGACGCGCGTTATTACTGCTTGAGCCAAACGTGAAGTGGCTCTCTTTTAACCTATGTCCTTCACCAGTTAAATTGTGGAAAAGCCGGGTCAACTTCGATCTGGTCCCAATGCCGTGAAAGCAAGCAGGCGTTTATCATGTAGTTTATGTTAATTAAATAAAAATTGCGCATGCTCTAAGCTTTAAAATACGAAAAACGATAAAAAATAGTACAAAAAAGCATTTACAATAAAAAATCTTGAATCATTGGCGTGCTATGGTAGGGCCATGACTCCTTATAGCTACCCGCCATCATTCACAACTAAATTTCGAACGTTTAAAAAAATCATCTTTGTAGTGCAACGAGTGAGAAGTGTAAGTAGATAATAGCTCGTCAGTCACTGAAATTTTGTAAGACTCACTTTCCTGGGGCACTTATGTCATATCGAAACAAAATCTTCTGCACTCTTTGGATAAATATATCCTGGCCTCGCTCTGGGACTGAGAATTTCAACGGTATTTTGGGCTCAAACAGTAGAAAATTGTGTTCAATGAGTTGAACTTTTACCACGATTCAAAGGAAGCGTATTGTAATTCTGCCGGGCGCTACACGTTGTGTATGTTTTCCGACGGTGATTAATAACAATCCTGGGCGAACACGTCCTAAAATTATTGATGTAGCACAACTCCAACTACATGTTCAATATCGTACAGGTCGTCGCATTGTTTATACGCCGCGCCCGCCTCGGATAAATTCCCAGGCTTATTCTCGCAAACTATAAATAATAATAAAGTTACCCGGGTATAAATATTAAACTCCGGCGCTGTAAATCAACGGAAATACAGAGCTGTAGCTGTTCATTAGTAAGTAGCTGTTGTATAAGCATGTAAGCTCACCTATGCAGCTTAAACAGTTGCACGGACTTGCGGAAACTTCCGAAATTTATTAAGTTCTCGATTTCGTACAGCGCTGCCGGCCCGCCTGCATACGGCATCAAATATTTACCAAGCACAACTAATGTTCGCCAGGAAATTTAAGCATTTGCCCTGAAAATTAGCCCGGCTAATACATGTACTCGAAATCTGTGCCATTTACGGACGTCATGCGAGAAATCGGATTAATTCTGAGTAATTTAGGAAATTTGCTGGCCAATTATTTAACCGTCGAATCCAATTTAAACTACATATATCGACTGCTAACCCCTGACTGATCGGAGAGACAGGAAGTACTTCAGTTTCGTCTCCTAAACTTGTGGATGATTTACATTAAAACTCAAAACAAGTGCTGCTGCTATAATGTCATGGGATCCAGAAAAAGTTAGGTAAGACAAGATTATGAAAACTTAATGAAGGCTTTGTTAAATAATATGCTTTTTCAACCTGGTGCATTGTAAATATGTTACTAACGACACAAGATCCGACAAGTAAGCAGAATTTACCGTTTGTTTAGTGGTTGCCATGGCTTTGGCAGAGCAATAATGATTAAGGATGATAGGTAGCAATATTATGTTTCAGCATAATTTTGTAATGATTGTTGCACCAACTTGGCGGGAATTCGGAACTGGGCACGCGAGATCCTCCAATAGGATCCAACACCAACTACGTTCTTTCGCACACTCCTCGAAGATACACGTCGCTCTTGTATGCCAGTTGCAGCCGTTAGCTGCCTAAATGGAATTTTTAAAAATAGCCTGATCGCGGTAAGAAGGAGAAGCCAGAAACGTAACAACTTATTGACATAAGTATTTCACATATCAAAATAAGGGAAGAAGTTATCGAAAATGGGTCGAGGATCCTGTGTTTTAGGACAAGGTGTTAACTTAACTAGAAGAGAAAATTAAATTATCAGTTCATTTTCTTAAATTCGTGTTTTCAATGTTACCGTTAGTATGATTTGCAATAGCTCTAGATAACAATGGGCGAGCTGATGGTTCTTGAATGTTTTTATTATAAGATCTGTACCTGACTTTATTAACAGATGGCTCAGCAACGCATCCTTCCACTACATTGAGCTATAGCCAACAGCCAATAGCATGTAAAAACGCAAATACATATGTGAACAAGAAAATAAGTTAGTGTATAAATTGATAGTAAAAATGTTCAGTCCAAAAACCACAACAAGAATAACAATAAGCTAAACATTCGAATTCAAGTGTGAAACATACAAGTTTAGCGTATATGCGTTCTAAAGTGACTATATAGTCCAGTTCTGGAGCAACGCCATCTAGAAATGACGCCAGTTGGCTCTGACGTCACGAGCTTGTGCTGTCGATTATAGCAGGTGTTGTAATGGCCGAATATGAGTTGATTGAATATTGCTATTCGAAGGTTGTTGGTGTTTAATTTAAATTAAACAGATATAAATTTCAATTCAAAATTTACGAAATCCCGTTCATAAGTTAAACTCCGTTTTGGTTTCATAATCAGTCGGTTTAAAGACCGCTAGCATCAGTAAGCATATTTTATGTTACGACATGACCTAGAACTTCGAGTTCAGAGCACGGACTTGCAGACAACGCGGAACCAGAATCGCTTACTGCTGACTGATTATTTTGAAAAATCGTTCTATTGAACTACACTTTGCACTTTGAAATGCTTTTATTTAGTAAGTAAGCAGTTATATTTGTATAAAAGCCCATTTATTTTTGTAATAAAACCAATCGATATTTAATGTTGTATTCATTCCCATCGTTGCTGCCCTCTTCTAAGCCATAATTCATAAAACGTGAGGCTGCTTTTTAAGGGTAGCAACATTATCGTCCCTTTAAGTGACATTGACTAAATTGTCTTAAAAGAGGAATGCAGTCTCATTCCTGTGTTTAAAATATTAGGGACAAGAACCAGTGCAAGTAAAACAAACCTGATCCAGCCTCCGGGAATTTCTGTTCATGGTCCTTCGAGCCGGATCTATCTCCAATTAAGAACAAGCACATCCCCGGTGTCACCAGCATCCGAAGAGGAAAGCAACGTCTGACGGCCCACCCAAGTACCAGAAAATAGCAAATAATATGAAGGAATTCAATCAGTTAGCTGTCGGCCAAGAATAATCCGGGCAATAACGCAGGTATTTCCCAAGATACGAGGACTTTGCTAGCCGGAAGACAGAAGTCCACATCAGCAGTCAAATTAAGGCGTTATATGAGTTATGGAACCTGCAACCATCAATACCGCGAAAATGGGGCAGCTAAGTATTCCAACCCACCCAGGTCTCAGAAATCCTGAACAAAAGGTTCGGATTCGAAGGTTACAGATTCGAATCCATAATTTCAAGCAAGCTACGTTCTATGCTGAACAAATCGTTGGAAGTTCAGGAAACCACGCCATCATGCTGAGGGAAATGGAAGAAAAATGGGATCGTGTGACAGAGATGGACGAAGAAGTAATATCTAACGAGATGGACTCAGAACAAATACACTTCAATCCTGAGTATACCACGTTGGAAAACAAGTATAAAATTTTTATTAATTTATTGCAAACACCGACAAGGAGCAAACAAGCAGCAGTCATTTCGCTTCCTCGAGTCAAAATCTCCATATACGAGGGAAATTATGAAGAATGGGCCACTTTCAAGGACCTTTGGTGTGAATAGGTTATGATGTTAGTTAGAAATTACACACACGAATAACTATATCACTCCTAATATTCTTTATTAAACGCAACAGATTACAGACATAAATTAAATGTGCGGATTAGCTACTATACTATTACAAGTGCTGAACGAATAGGTCGGGTTAATCAGAATACATATGAGAGTTTGTGAATCTGACACTTAGCTCCTGAAACATTCAAAGTGAATGCTTCAGTAAGTATTGAGATTTGATACTGCTACACATTGAGAATCTGACTCTTTGTGTTCCGAACAACCAAAGTGGTCGTTCAGCTCTAAGACCTAGTACGCTATGATCTTTAAGCTCCATCGCTTCCGTATATATACCCTGGTTGTACAATTTACAAAAGGATTTCCTATTCTAGTCGTAACAATGGTATTGTATTTACAAGACGAAGAGCCGGCTCACTTTCACTTGCCAAAAGGATTCGACGTTTATGACCCACTCGAAATTCACTCTCGATTTTAACAGCTGCAGTTTTATAGCCGTATTGTTCATCGACTTTCGCTTCTGATTTAGGAAAGTGTTCAGGATTTGAGAAACCCTTTTGCACTTTTGTTTGCGGAACACTCGCAGACGTTGGTGAGTTTCTCTTCTATTGAATTCCGCCGCACAAATCACTTTTTGACATTAGGCGTTTTTAACTGCGTGTACCCTTTAGCTAGAAAGTTTTCAAATAACACTTAAGCTAACTGCTCGAAAATATTTATAACACGCACTGTTTATTTTATGGTAACTATCGGCAACGATCTTTCCGATTTATTGTTCCTCTACACGCGTGACAAAACATTCAACGCCTTAAATTCTGTACTTAATTTTGTTAAATCCATGTCTGTGCTAATTAATCATTAAAAACCATGCCAAAATCAAAGGAGTCCTATTCAGAAAAATTTTAAAAAACGATTGACTGGATGTCACAATAAGGATGACTTCAAAGTTGCCAATGTGAACACCGAAATAATTTTCTGTAAATTGTGCGTTGTAAGTTTGGTTAGCTAGTGTGTACAGTGAAATCTCTCATAACGGACACTCCATTAAGCGGACCCCTCTATTAAGCAGACATTTTTCTTGGCACCGTCGGGAGCCAATGTAGTTTAAATGCAAGGGCATCTACATTAAGCGGACTCTCTGTTAACAGGACGCGGACAGAAAATTCTGGAAATTTTTAAATATTTCCCTCTTTTTAGCGGACATGTTACTAATTATGACGTGCTTGCATACTAAAGAATTAGGGGAATTACATGTTTTCATATGTGTGGTGTAGGGCGCATTATTATTTGCATGTTCAGATGATAGCTAGGAAACTAGGGTAATTACCTCTTTTCATATGCGCCCAGTGTTGCCAGATGTCTGGTAATTACCAGAATCTACGGTAATTTAGGATGCACTCTGTTTAATTTTGAATTAGAACAGATATAAATTTCAGTCATAATTTATGAAATATCGTTCACAATTTAAAAGCCAGTTTTGCTTTCATAATCAGTCGGTTTAAAGACCGCTATCACAACAGTAAGCATATTATATTACGAAATGACCTAGAGCTTCAAGTTCATCGCAGGAACTCGCAGACAACGCGGAATTATAATTGCCTACTACTTATTTTGCAATTTTAAATCGTTCTAGTGAACTATACCTTTGCACTTTGAAATGTTTTTATTTAGTATCTAAGCAGTTATATTGTATAAAAGCCCATTTATTTTTGTAATAAAATCAATCGACATTTACTGTTTGATTCAATTACATCGATACTACCTTTCCAAACCTAAAAATTGAAGTGTGAGGCTGCACTTAGGGTATTTATCTAATTATCATCCCTTTAAGTGCCATTGACTACATTGGCTTAATACATGAATGCAGTCTTATTCATGTGCTTATAAAAATTTGGGATAAAGAACCAGTGCACCCAACAGAAACCTGATCCAGCCTCCAGGCATTTCTGTTCGCACTCTGATAACTGGTAATGAGCTTCTGGTAATCAAGTAATCTACGGTAATTTTTCAGGACATTCAAAGATGTTTTATTTTGATTTATTGACAAAAATATTTAGCTACATCTTTGGCAGTAAAGAGAAAAGAATTTCTGTTTTGTTTATATCTCCGTGCGATGCACTTTTTAGTAGATGCAGGATGCAGCAAGCAGGGGAATCACCACTAGGAGTAGGATGTAGGATGGAGTGAATTAACTAGGCTACAAGCTAGAACCTAGAACCGCCGAAGAGCACTTTTTGGAATAAATACTTTTAAGGACATTTCAGGATGGAAATAATGTAGCTTTATGCAAGAATGTATCCGACTTTTGTTTAAATGTCTTATGTATCCTTCACTCTAATGCAACATGTGAACGCATTTTTTCAAAGGTTAACTTAATAAAAATCAAAACACGCAATAAATTAATAACAGAGACCGTTAATAGTATTTTACTAACTTCACAATGTGTTAAAGAAGCAGAAAATTGCGTAAAATTTTTACCAAATGAAAAAATTATATCACTTATTCAAAATTCAAAAACATTGTACAAAAATATTAAAAAGATGATGCCGTAGACGTAAATATTCATGATGATTTTGTATGCGAACAAATTATTATTTGAAATAACACTATTTACACATAATATAAAGTTTTTGTATGCTTTGGGTGTGTGTAGATACACATTTTTAAATTTCTGTAAATTCTGGTAATTTATACCTACTTATATTCTGGTAAACCCATTTTCACAATCTGGCAACACTGTATGCGCCCTATTATTTCCAACCTTAATTCTCAATTGTGTATCTGAATTTCAGAAGTGAAAGAAGTGTTCTGCGAAACCGATTTTATTTATTTATAGCAAAGTGCTCTTTTGTTTATAGCTGCATTTGATTAAAAGCAAGTAGATTTTTTTCATTGCAGGCTGCAGTTGATATATATGTACTAAAGCTACTTTTTTGCAGTAGTGTCATAATGAAAAGCAAACGTAGCACTGTATGTATTTAAAAATTTATGTAGTGTTTGTCGTTCTATATTCAAATAAAGATTAAACAAAAAAAAATAAAATTAAAGCATTTCTATTAAGAGGACACCTCCATTAAGCGGACAAAATTCGTGGCACCACAGTGTCCGCTTATGAGAGGTTTCACTGTATTTACGATATATCGGCAAAAATGAATTTCCTTCCAATATTTAATATTTTAATATTTATTATAAGAAATGAACAATATAATGTAACAAAACAATGTGTACATTATTGTTACCTACATGCCTTTGTAGATGATCATTATGGCCCGAGGATGAAACCAGTTTGGTTTCAAAGCATGTCATCACTTTAAATAAATGTTCATGGATATTAGTTTTATTGCTTCAAAACACTGTAGAGTATAAAATATAACTACTATCTAATACTGAAAATTCAATTTTTGTAAATTATTATGTAAAAATATTAGGCTCTCGATCAAGTGTGTTGCACCATGCAGAGAAATATCTACCACCTTGTACAGCTTCTGGAATGCACTGCAGCAGCAAAAAAGAAAAAGGTAAAGGTTCAGGGTAATTTCAATTCCCCCAACTGGGGGCGGACTGCTATAGGGACCTTGCATCCTCTTCAGCCAATAACGGGAATTTCAGGATGGGTGGAGAATGCAAGAGAAGCCAGGAAAGGTGGAGAAGTACTGCCCCGACATTCGCTTCAGAGAAGGTGCTCTGTTGACTCAGAAAAACCACCTAAACACCCGAATCAAAGCAGACGGCCACGGGAATTGAACCCACAACCTCCCGAATGCTAAGCAGACGTGGTAACTACAAGTCCACATAGCTCGGTCCATCATCAAAAACATTCGATCAGGCGATGCCATTTCAAGGTCTTACATCATCAGAAATTGTTAACAATACTACCTCTAATAGGTCACGAGTAAAAATGATTGTGTTAAACTGCGTTATTAAAACGAAATGACAAGAAGACACCTGCATAAACAAACCTAAGCATGAGTTCGTATTTAGGGGATTACCCTGCCCGAATCCAGCAAGTAGCGGCGCACACGTGCATATATGTAGTGAAAAAGTAATGGGAGAGACCAATGAGAATATATTGGCCTTAATTATATCGGTATCGGCCAAAAACCCGTATTGGTCGATCCCTACTGTTAATTATATTGAGCTAGGCAAAAAAGTCGTTGCAGTTTTTCTCGATTTGAAACGAGCTTTCGAAACTATCGATAGACATTTATTACTGGAAAAAATGAGAAAATACGGAATTCAGGGTACAGCATTACAGTGGTTCAAGAGTTATTTGTCTAAGCGGCAGCAAATTACTAAATTTGAAAATGAAGAATCAGGGCCAAAAGAAGTAGCTTTAGGTGTCCCCCAAGGAACAATTTTAGGGCCTTTATTATTTATACTGTACATAAATGATGTAAATTTATCTGTGAATAATTGTAAAATTAATTTATTTGCGGACGATACATTGATATCTGTAGCTGATAGCAATGTAGAGTGTGCTATAACTAAACTGAATAAGGATATACAAAATAAACTAAAATTAAATACAACAAAAACAAAAGCAATGATAATCAGTAGTGGACCACCAGTGCATAATGTGGTAGCGAATGTAAGGGTAGATAATGTAGATATAGAATTTGTTACTAATATTAAATATTTAGGAGTTATAATTGACAATAGACTGAAATTTAAACAACATATTGACTATATTGTAACTAAAGCTGCGAAAAAGATAGGTTTCTTTGGTCGAATAAGTTCAAAATTAAACATTTGGTCAAAAATATTAGTCTACAAGACAATTATAGCTCCACATTTTGAATATTGCTCCAGTATATTATTTAATGCCACTGAAGGAGACTTACAAAGACTGCAAAAGTTACAAAACAAATGTATGCGCATTGTTTTATCTTGCAATAAACGAACATCTGTTTCTTTAATGTTAGAAACCTTACAGTGGCTTAGCATTAAGCAAAGGATTTATTTTAATACGCTAGTTTTAATTTTTAAAATCATTAATAATAAACTGCCTAGTTATATGACTGAATTTATAGTATACAATAAGGATATTCATAATTATAAGACTAGATTTGTAAATGACTTTAGATTGCCCTTAACAGCAAAATCATGTTCTCAAAAAAACTTATTCTACAATGGACTCAAATTATATAATGAAATGCCGAACGAAACTAAACAGGCTGCTAATTTATATCAGTTTAAAAAGCTTTGTTCAAGATATGTTAAATCTGTTTGTTAAATAACAATATATCTGTTTTTGTAAACATCTTAAGGATGAATAAACCAACATCTATCTATTTTCAGTTTACATACAATAAAGTATTGTTCAGATGTCACAGATGTCGCAGCTGTCACAGATGTCACAGATGTCACAGATGTTGCAGATGTCACAGATGTCACAAATGCCACCGATGTCACAGATGTCACAGATGTCACACATGTCACAGATGTCACAGATGTCACACATGTCACAGATGTCACAGATGCCACTGATGTCACAGATGTCACAGATGTCACAGATGTCACAGATGTCGCAGATGTCACAGATGTCGCAGATGTCACAAATGCCACCGATGTCACAGATGTCACACATGTCACAGATGTCACAGATGCCACTGATGTCACAGATGCCACAGATGTCACAGATGTCACAGGTGTCACAGATGTCACACATGTCACAGATGCCACCAATGTCCCAGATGTCACAAATGAAACAGATGTCACAGACGTCACAGATGCTACATATGTCACAGACATCACAGACGTAACAGATCTCACAGATGTCGCAGCTGTATGTCACAGATGATACAGATGTCACAGGAGTCACAGATGTCACCAATGTCACAGATGTCACAGAAGTCACAGAAGTCATAGAGGTCACAGATATCACAGATGTTACAGATGTCACAAATGTCACAGATGTCACAGATGATACAGATGTCGCAGCTGTCACAGATGTCACAGATCTCACAGATGTCACAAATGTCACAGATGTCACAGATGCCGCAGATGTCACAGATGTCACACATGCCACCAATGTCACAGATGCCACTGATGTCACAGATGCCACAGATGTCACACATGTCACAGATGCCACCAATGTCCCAGATGTCACAAATGAAACAGATGTCACAGACGTCACGATGTCACAGATGCCACAGATGTCACAGATGTCACAGATGCCACAGATGTCACATATGTCACAGATGTCACAGACGTAACAGATCTCACGGATGTCACAGATGTCGCAGCTGTCACACATGTCGCAAATGTCACAGATGATACAGATGTCACAGAAGTCACAGAGGTCACAGATGTTACAGATGTCACAAATGTCACAGATGTCACCAATGTCACAGATGTCACAGATGCTACAGGTGTCACAGATGTCATACATGTCACAGATGTCACCAATGTCACAGATGTCACAAATGAAACAGAACTGTCCACAAGGGACAAACTAGAAACCATTCTGACAAACTTTAATTAATGCATAGCCACAAAATACGCCAAATTCTGAATTTCGCATGAACACGTGCAGTACATTTGTAGCTTTAAATATATTTTGGCATATTACCGCAACCATTGATTGAGTTTTTGGATAAATACTATAGCTGAAAAATTCCATCTGAATCGACTCTCCGTGAAAACTATCTCTCCGAGTAGTAATGAACTTAAGTAACAAGCGACTTTCAGGATTGGACCGTGTCATTATTGAAGTCAAAGAACTCAACGTTTCGCCCCCTTTTGTAAGAGACTTCATCAGGAAGAAAAGCAAAAGAGCACAAAAACTCAATGTGTTAACTCTTCTAACGAAGATTTTCGCGTATTTGGAATTTAAATCGCCGCCTTATCAAACATTTACATCTCAACGCCGTGCCAAGAAGCGATAGCACGGACCAGTAGCCGCTGCGCGGACGGCCAGGATTGTATATAGGAGTGTTTTTCCTCCGCCACCGCCAGAGTGGGAAGCGCGAGCGCCGACCGGGAGCCGCTGAGCATATAAAAAGGAGCACATGGCAGCTCCCAAAAGACATTCTATCCTGGGGTCCTAAGCCTTCTCCCAATCCACCTGAAACGATTACTTTTTTGCCCTGTGCAGGTTACTGTCTAAGCAAAGGAGAAATCGGCTAAAAGGTTCTTACGGTGCTGGTATGGTTACTGTCAGTCCGTGAGAACATACCGATAACCTGGAGTCCTTATCAAACCAATCCACCGTCATTAATTTTTAGGCCGAGACCGCGGCTCCGTAATTAATGCCCCCCCGCATCCCGTGTAACCAGACCGCTGTTAGTTAAGGCCGAAACCGCGGAATTTGTAAACTAACTTTCCTGTAATCCGTTGAACGACATCACCGCCACCGTTCCGTCCGCCGTCCAAGACCCGAGCGCGCATATTAATTGCGTCCGCGAAAGCCGCATTTCGATTGTATTAATTTGCCCGAGTTTTGAAACACCTGGAAGTTGTCAACATCCCGTCGCTGCCAGGCTGGACACATACAGAAATTATGCGATAAGGGACTCACCTGTAAGAGCTACCGCCAACATCCTGGGAGCATTCCAGAAGCCCCCTGAAGGAGGTTTCTGCACCGCTGCAATCCGCAGTTCGAGGCCGCAAATTCGCTCGAACATCAAAATCTCCGAGAGCCCAGCCGCTGCATATTTTCAAGCGGCGATTGCCCGCGAACAGCATCGCGGCACCAGCTAAGTTCCGCGAGCTGGCCGCAAGTTCGCACAACAGTCCTAGCTAGCAGGTAAACTCCCGAAATCCATTTATTAACCTAGAGCGTTTGCAGCAGCTACCATTGTAAACAAATCTCAACTGGTGCATGCGGCCGATGACCTTCTCTCCGAAGTCTCTCCGGGACATCGCCCAGGGGCGTAGCGTTCGCTAGGCCGGCGCATTCCACGAGACTGCTCCGCTTCCGTGCTGCAGCCCTACCGACGACCAGGAGCAACCCCTTGTTGACGCAACGACCCTCTCGTTTGTAATATACATTGCATTTTGTTATTTTCATTTGTAAATGTAATTAGTTAAAGACATTATATTTAATTTTAAATATTCACCAAGTGTTATTTTTGATCTATGCCCTATTCGAGCTATTTGAACGTATTCTCCGACTTAGAGCATATCCGAGGTATTAAAGTAAATTAAAGTATTCCCAAAAAAGGCGAGATATTACAACCGTGCTCTTTTGCTTTTTCTCCTAAAGACGCCTAATATTAAAGTGGGCGAAACATTGAGTTTTTCGACCTCAATAATGACACAGTCCAATCCCGGAAGTTGTTTTACGTTGCAGATTCTCTGCGACCGATTAATGTTTACTTTCTACGTTTTCCTTTTGTAGAAATATCAGTACATATCGTAATTTAAATTGGCAATAAATTCGATAACACTGTAATGTCCAGCACCCGGAAAAAAGTAATTACTAACAATATTTCTCGTGCCATAATCCCCAATATTATAAGTATCTTCTAAGTGCTTTAAACTTATTAATAAATAATTGACCTATGAAATTAAGTTCAATATGACGGGCTTATTGAATATCGAGAGACATAAGATTTTCGTAATCTAACTGTTAATGGGAAAACAATAAAATTAATACCAATAGTGATGTCTTTATAATCGTCCCAATCATTTATAATTTGTGCTAAAATTTGCAAACGGCTCTGAATAAGCAACGGACTTACTATTTGTATAATTAGTCTACAAATCCATACATTTCCAACGCCCAACACTAAATGACAGCAGCTATCAGGCCGCTGCAAGCGAAAAACCGTTCTCAAGCGTATGTAAATAAATATTTTAAATTTATGGTTTTAAAAATACAAAAAATTAATCTACAGAGTGAAACCTTCATATTAAAAAAGATCATGCAAATCGGTAGAACACGTAAATGAAATGGTACAAAAATCAGCCTTGTGCTTTAAATATATGTATTGATTAGTTGCAATACAAATATTATAGTTATAACGGTTTTCTAGTACTATATAGAATGTATAATCCAAATATGTACAGAATAAATTTATAGCAAAATAATATGCACTAATTATCATAATGACCGAAGTTCACAGAAATGGTAAATATTGTTGATTTACACACCAAATGTATATTCTCGAACTACTCGTATCAGTCTCATAATAATCTCTTTACAAAGAGGTTAGAAACTTTCAAACTTGACAGGGTTTTATCCAAATCACTAGAATCTTTTACCAGAGAAAATAAATGAACATTTCAAAATATTAAAATAGCACCATCAGTTTTTTTTTAAATAGAAACCTAAAATGTTTATTTCATTTTGAAACTATAATCTTATTTATTGGCTTTCAATAGCGGGCGTAAAATGTCTCTTATGGCCCCAGGGTCTATAAAGTTGCTAAGCAGTATAACAATGTAGTAAAGCAGCACCGACAATCTGCACCAAAAATTCACAGTGTTAGCACAACGATGCCGCAGTAGTCTGTAGTCAAAATAGTCGATCCTTATGTTGTGTCCATGTTGAGAATTAAAATGAAATAAAACGTTGTATGTGTCACATGCCTAATCACGATTATAGCTCTCGGGAAATTTAAAGCCCTCCGCTTCAAGTCGCGCTTTAAACATTCCCTTGTGCTATAATCTACTGATTATACCCTTAATACATAAATAACTATTAAATCTTTTAAGAGCTCGGTTTCCTGTTTTCATACAAATTTTATATTTGAAGTTTTCTATAACTGCGTTCGGAAAGGTACCTCTGACAGCTCCGTTTCCTCGAAATCGTTCGTTAAATACGGAGAGAGCTAAGCGAGATCTGTCAGCGACGGTAAGTACCAATGTGAACATTTTGATGTTCCTCGACACCAAAAATAACAGTGGCTAAAAATTATGAATGAATGAATCAACAAAATTTACGTTTTAATTTGACATTTGCACATTTCATGATAGGTGACAGATGAGCGTTCTGTAAATACTTTCGGACAGCAGCCAATATCTTTTAATTAATGTCATAATTGCATCATGCCTCTCCTAATGTTTTCATCAAATTTGGTAAGTCACGGCAAATTATTAATTTGTGTTTGTTTTCATTAATTCTCGTATAAGATCTATCAGTTAATTGATTCAGTCATGCACACTTGTACTAACTAACAAGCCTAACACACAAACTCATAATTGCCTACCTGTAACAATTTGTTCTTCGGGCCTCATTTTATCATTCCGTTTGAATATAAAATCGCCCAGCGCTCGTGACAGGGCAAGATTCCCATTAACTCTGTTGCAGTCGACCCAGCCGCCTGCCGCAGTGATCCTATCGTATTCAGTTTGCACGTGGGGCTTGTGGTCGAGGGAAAGCGGCTCCGCTCTCCCGTTTACACTAGCAACGGCCCTAGAATCCCCCACATTGGCACAAAATAATTTATCGCCTTTGATTACCATCGCAACAGCAGTGGTGCCAGCTTGCTCGTGCTTAAGGGTTTCTTCGCTTAGCATCACCTCATCGATTTCTAGAAACGCTTGCTTCATGGCGTCCACAATGTTACCTTCTTTATATTCATTCCTTTTGGTAATATATTTATGTAAATGTTTTCCTGCGTATTCGGCAACTTTTGCTCCACCGTGACCATCGTAAACCGCGAAAAACGCGCTTCCGGGGTCATCAGGGAGCGATAGTATATGCGTGTGCGAATCTTCCATGTTTATTCGCCATCCCTGCATGCAACTGGAGCCCACTCGAAACGAAGAATTTTGACAGCATGCTGTGTCTTTTGCAGTAACAGGTTCTGAGAGTGTTTGACCCATGCTTCTAAAACTAAATATAAGAATGGTGAACATAAATTGTAACAGTTTAAAGAGGGAAGTTCGTACTCTATGTAACGATAGTATGATGTGGTTGGTCGTTTTATGTTAGGATAAAAAATCATTTTTTTCCAACTTTTACACCAGTAGCTACTCATAAATTTTGATAGAAATGTCAACATTGTTGTGATATTTGCATTTAATAACATAACGATGTTGACGTTTCCCATTGCTTTTGTTATATTAATACTTACTCGAGCTTCTTAATTACACTTGTTACATAAAATCACTTGCATATCTAATCTGGCTAAATTTAGTCTATTTACGTATTCATGCAGTATTTTTGGTCACGTTTTTAGAAGAATTAACAAGTCAATTACTCATTTTTATTGATGAACGTCACGACATATATAGAGTAGGTTAGATTCAAGAGCAACTGTTGCCAACAACACAAATCGATCGAAAAAGTTTGGGCTTTTTCGTCACAAAACGTTGGCCAACCTGAGAAGATGGCGTCAGAGAAACCCGGGAGCATTGAACAAGGTAGAGCTTTTTTCGAATTTTTTGGAGTAATCTTCGATAATTCCCCCAATCGACACTACATAATCAAAATTCTAACATTACCCGCCGTCATAACCCCCGATCAAACCGAAACGTTGGGGTGAATTTTCGAAAATTAGTGATTTCCACCAGCATGTCAAAGTTATGGTTATAGCGACGCTGTCAAAATAATCCATCGATTTTTTTTAGTGAATGAGTCTGGTTTTACTTCCATCGAAGACAGTCTGCTTAGTATGGAAAATTTAGATCGGACATCCCCAGAACTGTGGCCTGAAAAATGTAAGTGCTTGCGTTTGTGTGCACAGGGGGAATGCAAAAACACTTCTATAGAACACTTTCTTGCAGTTCCAGGTATGACTGATTTCATAAATAGTTTTACACCACCTAGCACTACAAAACCACCCTACTCCAAAGCATTTACGGCGGACGACAATAATTACCTTCACCGTAAGTAAATCACAGATTTTATTAAATAAAGTTTGAGGTTAGAATTCTTTTCAATTTAGTCGAGACCGCATAACGAGATTACTTTGAATTATTATTATTGCAGAATTGGCATCACTATCAACAGCCGGACTCATTGCCAAAGTGAAAGATTTACATGACATTGCATATCAACTTGGTGTAGAAGAAGCCAAAGAAATGACGAGGGGAAAATACTTAAACTTGTTTAATCGTCCGAGAAAACCAAAGTAAAATGCTGTACGTGTTTCTTCTAAGACTAAGTACAAGTGCTGTGTTCATTTAAGTTAAGCCGTTTTTAGCAACATTGCTATGTGTATATAGTAAATTTATAGATAGGATTAAGGTTTTTATGGATAATAAAATCTGTTCGTTTATATAATGGTACCATCTTCTGTTTGTTTGACCCACAATTTTAGATTTTTTTTATTGTTCGGAACTTGTCCGGTTAATAAAAGCATTTGTTATAAATTCTAAAATACATAACATCCACTGATCATAGATAGATGTAGTTTTAACCAATTTTAGTGCGACAATGTGAAATCTATTTGCCTGCTGATGAATGGATTGGAATAATGTGTTTTGAACTGACACGCTTAAAATTTGCATTTCGTAATCGGGAGTTTTAACATGATCACTGCTGACTTAACCTTACATTCGACTCCCTAATATCACAGTCTATATACAAAACACTCATATCACTCCTTTGTCGGCACTTTGTTGTTGGTGTCCCCGAAAAATTACTACGCATATGCCAGGAGTCCCTCGCGGTGGCGGGAGTTACCAATTTTATAAAGCGCGCACAAGCTGTACTGATGGTGCGAGTTACGAATTCGAAAAGGTTACGGTTGTTGAACTTAACCGTCAACCGCCAATATCAAGAACACGCCTACTGTAACTATTGCGCATATACTGGAAGTCGAAATGTTGGAATATGCGCCCTGCAATTCTGGGACATAATTTTGGCCGAGTGAAATGACTGTTTTGTATATAGACTGTGCTAATATTGACTAATAATAATAAAACAAAACAGAATAAGATGGATCGGTCACTTACACAGATTAGAAAGCAAAAGAACAGTTAAGGAAGTATACAAATCAGAACCGGAAGGAAGGAACAAGCGTGGTAGACCAAGGCTAAGCTGGAGGAAAGAAGTAGAAGAAGATTTGAAGAAACTGCAAATAAAAGAATGGGAAACTGTTACACTAGATAGAAAGGCACGGAAAGAAATAGTCGAAAAAGCCAAGGGCCTTTAAGGCCTGTAGCGCTGTTGTATATATATATATATAATATTGACTATGCATTTTAAGAAAAAACAGTGAAATGGCAGTGGTTTGCTAAAAGCTAAATTCTACTGCCTTTTTGGCGTGAATGCATTGTGTGACATTGCTCTCCTACGCTGCAAAAGCAGCGCTTACGTGAGATAGCTACTGGTTCAAAATTTTGAATTCAAATATTTGCTTTAAACAGGATAATAGGAATACCTTAGTAGTTATATAGAAAATTGAAACTAAATAAAATATAGCTAGAGATGAGAAAATTATTTCATTCATAAATATCAATAGTCATTATCTCAATTCAGAACGAGAAGTTTATTGCCTTTTTCATAACCAAATTAACATATTTTAGTATTTTTAATTTAGGCAAATGGGGCAACACAATCTATTTCTTCATTTTTACGACATGTTAACAGCCTCATTTGATTCATATGATAAACGTTCAACATCCTCTTGTTAGTACATAATGCTGGAAAGATCATTTTGTAGACTTTAATTTTTTGACACCGGAAGCTCTAGATTCTGTGGTGTTATAATCCATGATGAACTTAAACCAAAGAATTCACAATCAGTTTTCCGCAACAAAATTTGCTTTATGGAATTGTGGGTTGCTGTAGGACCCTGAAATTTTGGCTTGCTACGGACGCCACATATGTGGCAGCAGCATTACAGAACAGTAGATGCAAACATAACATGTGCATCATCAGCACTCAAGGTATTAAACATGGCGACTTCATTTAAAACTGAAGAAGGTAAGAAATCTATTCAAATAGAATTTATAAATAGTTGGTACATTTCTAGCATAAGAAATGTAATGTTTTTTTAATACAAGAAAATTTACAATCTACTTGGGAGCAATAGTAAGTACCTAAATATATAAAGTGATTGCATCTGAGAGAAGTAGTCCAGTGGATAGGTAACAAAGATATAAATTTTATTACTGGAGGTTTACGTCTGTGTGCCATCATCTCGTAGGTTTTCTATAAGCTGAAGTAGTGATTAAGCTCTTGGTTTCTTCATTTGGATGACCTGGGAGGTTGTTTAAGTAACTTCGTTTAATCTGCAGATTTCATATTCAGTGGAAGGTATACGCACTAAAAAGCATTGAACGTACAATTACTATCGTCCTGACTGAAGAATCATGTAAACCTATGTAAATAAGAATTGGATATTATGGACTCGTTTATAGTTTGTAATCGACTAAAAATTCCCTAACAGACTGACACAAAACCTAACCTGTTAACTTCGAATTTGATATCGACTTACAGTGCCACCAACAATACACTTCAGTACTGCCAAATGCATAACATTAACTGGATCTGCTTATTGTGCTTCGGTACATATTATCCATTTACTTGACATTCACACTGTCCAACTGACAGTATGTTGGTATCACTGCTATTTTTCACATTTTAACTGCGTTTGGAAAGGTACCTCTGACAGCTCTGTTTCCTCGAAATCGTTTATTCATCTCACTTCCACCCGTGCCGATGGTTATTATCAATCCCTTTATGCTAGCAAAAGGAGTTGGTAGAGGTACATTACCGAATGCAGTCTTTAATAATTACATTGATGTACAGTCTAATAAAAAACACATTATTTTGAAAGTATAGTCAAGACATTTTTAAAAAATTTGGCACTGACAGTGCGGATGACAAGTAAATGGATAATATAATCAATTTATTAGGAAACTCCCATGACATTTTGAGTTTAATTGATAAGTACGAAGTACCTACTATTTCAGCTGATTGTACTTGACGGCCAGTAGCGTCACACTTGCAAGTAAGGTTAGGGTTGTCATCTCAAACAGGACGCAAAATGTTCGGTATTTGAGTCAAATGTGCTAATAATACTATAAAAACGCCCATATCAAATTCTTCCCAATATATCTATTTCATCATACTTTAATTTATTTTAACCAAAGAGTTGCCAACACTGTCATTTTGACCTGAAGACTTTGGGTTTGGCAATCAATCTTCGGGCTTCGGGTTTTCAATAAAATTCTTCGGGTTAACTAATGGTTCATACATACATGGATTGCGAAAAATGTTACTCCTATTTAAAAGCTCCTGAGCAGAAGTCATTGGTAGTAATTAGTCAAAAAGAAAAAGAACATAATTTTAGAAAATATCTTAAATTTTTTCAGAAAAATGTTTCGTAATAGTTTATTTAATTTCTAAGATGGATTTTGAACATTTTTATGGAATGTAAAAAATAGTTTTCTTCTTTAATTCCTATTATTTACAAAGGTTGAGAATTATGCTCGAGGCAGCTGGATTCTTTACCGATAATGTTTATTTTCATGCTGAAATGTAGAAGCCAAGTTGTATTTCCTATGTTCTATTAATTAGATTATTACCGGATAACCAGCCATACTTGTTCAGTAAAACATCACTTTTCTAAACTTGTTGCGTAACATATACTATTAACTCACCTTATAATGGTCAGTTTCCATAATTAAAAAGTATACTAAATACATACATAACATTCATAGTTATAGCTTTATAAACGAAAGATTACTAGTGTTGCGAATAAAAACATTAAGACGATATACCACCCTCATAGGTGTAAATAGCCCTGAAGAAGGTAGAACAAAGGACAATTACGAATTCTACGAAAATCTACAACTCGCTCTAAACAAAGTAAACAAGAACGATTGCATAATCATTGCAGGAGATTTTAACGCTCGAGTAAGAGATACACCAATAGAAGGTATTATGGGTAGACATGGAGAAAACACCTTAAACAATAATGGACAGACATTAATCGAATTTGCCACATTGAACGATTTAAATATAACAAATACATACTACCCACACAAAAACACACAAGTTCACATGGAGCGGTAGAGGTAGACAGTCAATAATTGATTACGTACTGGTTAATAAAAAATTATCAGGACTGGTACAAGACACTAGAGTATATTCAGACCACTTCTTAGTAGTAACAAAAATTACTGTACCTTTTAGATGGAAAACATATCATACAATACAACCACAACAAGAACAAATGTTTAGAGTTAACCTGCTACAAGACGAAAGTATATGAACACTATATCAGAATAGACTAACACTCATATATATAATACACATATATTGCTAGTAGGGCCTCGGAACGCTAGAAAACATTACGGCGCCGACATAGTCTCACTTAGAGTATAACGCGTCTCGTGCGCATGCGTGGTAGTTCGAACTCCGCCTTTAGAAGCGAATTTTAAACTTGACCACTTCCCCATTGGGCGGACGACGCCGCCGCGCTTGCGCACCATTCACCGTTATACATTGAAGAGTTGGTTGTCTGTCTCACTTCCTTGGTCAGTTTCCCACTCATAGCCGCTAGCAATATAGTAAGTATTAGATATATGCTAACACTATACTTACAACAAAAGCCCATTACTAGAAACATAACCAAGAATGGGAAGACATTAAAAATGCAGTTCACCAAGCCGCTAAAGAAGCAATAGGGAAAAGAACTAAACGAAGTAACAACAAAAGATTGAAGATTTGGAACGATGAAATAGCTCAAAACATTAAAGACAAAAAACGAGCATACTTAAGGTACCTCCACTCAAGGAAATATCAATATCAAAATGCCATTATAAGAAAAGAAGTACGAAAAATAAAACGTGAAAGCTGGGACAAATACGTAAGTGACATTGAACACAATTTACATGGAAGACAAGATATGGCATATAAAATTCTTAGATATTTAAATAATACTACAAAAGACAACCTAATTGACAAAAAACATGGCTTATGTATTTCAAAAACTTATGGACGCAAGTGGAGGATGAAGAATGTACAATATCTGCACAAATTAATGAATATGTAGATCCCATTACAATGGATCAACTTCTAATAGCACTGATGAAATAAATATTGAACTAATTAAGTACGCCCCAGGTCAACTACATACAGACAGATCAATAAAAAAACCAATTAGGGCAGGCTGTGATATGTGTTATACGTTTGGCAGTACAAAACATTTTTACCCTTTTTTGGAACATGTGAAAGTAAAGTACAATCTTCCTGATAGCCAAACATATTAGATTTTATCGGTCGCTCCTTTCCCTGTACAAATTCAGGGGGAAGTTGTCTTTTGTTTTTGCGTATGGTACCTAAGAATGTTATGCGATGCTCCTTGAGAAGTTTTTCTGCCAAGTCCACACTTGTAAACCAATTATCGGTTGTAAGATGCCTACCCGTTCCTGAAATGGGTTCACAGAGACGATCGACAACATCAATAGGAGAGTTGCTGACGGAATAGGGTCCCTCAGGCTGAGTTCCTACGTATACTTCAAGGTTACTTGTATAACACATTTTGCTGTCTACAAGTGCAAAAATTTTAATCCCGTACTTGTTGGGTTTACTAGGAATGTACTGGCGGAACCCACATCGGCCCCTAAAAGCTTCCAGTTTTTCGTCTATAGTCACATAGGGTGACATAGTATAATTTTCTTTGCAGTTTTTGACAAATAAATCAAGAAGTTCCCTAATGGCAGCAAGTTTATCGGTTTTAACTCTTTCTTCTCTCGTTTCCTTGATGTCAAATCTAAGATGTCTTAGTAAAAATCTAAATCTTGCTAGACACATTGTTAGACGGAATATTTCTATAGAAGTACCGTTGGTTTTCCAAAGATCGGCTGCATTAAGATGATTTGTCTTTCTCACACCAGATAAATATAGCAATCCAAGTAAAGCTTTTATTTCCAGAACATTAGTTGGTCGGGCATTGCTGGATTGTGTGTACTTATCAATAACGTTATTGATTGAATAATTTGTGTTTTCTACTATAATGTTTATTATGCGATCGTTAAAAAAACATTTCCAAATGTCGATAGCAGATGTGCTGCCTTACACCTGGTAAACGTGTCACTATGTTTTCGCTGCGCGTTCTGACATTTTGTGTAGGTAAATGCTTTCCCCACAAAATACGCATCCCTCATCCACTTTGCTCTTTTTGTGGGAGGCTGACGATTACTTTCTCTCTCTTCATCATCGCTTTCACTATCCAACTCTTGCTCTGACTCACTATCGGCCTCTCTTTCTTCTACATGGTCACTTTCAACTTCCTCTTCTTCGTCATCATATTCAACATCTGTGGCAACTTCATCAAATAGACTTGCAAGTCTTGATTGTTTCCTTTCGTAATCCCCCATTTCTGAACAACAACAGGCAAGAAATGTACAATTTTACAGTAAATATAAACCAGTGTCTTACGTACCCAACAAATTTCTCAAGTACACAAATGGTGTGGTCGGTCTCACGGACCGAAATTGCAAATAACTCAAACTGAACTGCACCCTAACACCTGCCGATGCGTACTGCGTTTCCGCGCAACGTTCTATGAAGGTACTGAACGCTACACCAAACTACCCCCGCCCAATTTTATACATTTTTGTAAAAACTAATCGGTCGGTCTCTGAGACCGTACCACACCACTGAAAGGTTAAACAAGTAACAAATTAAAGGTTATGTCACCACGTGTTATCAAACGCACAAACGTTCACGGTTGACATTACTGGTAAACATGCGTACTAGATAAAGCAATCTCTTGCACTCGCGTACTGTCGCTTCTTCTTATTGTTTATTCTTGGATTTGATGATGACTAAATACATACAAGAAACCGCGTGGCGTGTAGTTGGGTAAGCGCCAGGCTTGCACTAAGCAAGTCCTCGGTTCGAATCCTGCTGGGGTCGGAATTTTTCCGTAGCCTTGGTGATTGGAATCGGGGTTGGTGAGACCATTCACAGTTGGGTACCAAATTAACTGTGCTCTACTCAGAACCACAGACCTAAGAGATAGAGTAACAAGGTCAACACATCACGACGACATGCACCGAACACAATGGTTGCTGCGCAAGCACATGCGCTCCAACTCTGTATCCCGAATTCGGGGCAAGTTGAGCATTGTACCGCCAGATGCCAGCGCATAAAGCACCAACCTCTACACCGCAAGGTAAATGAGGTTACAGATAATACATACATTTGCACTTCATCCGATTTCCAAAAGGGGTAAAAATACACCAGTTATCTTCTATAGTTTATTTATCACACGTGTTAATGTTAATAATATAATTATGTATACCTAAGACCAGTATTAAAATATTTCATGTTCCATGAAATCATCATTAAGCAATTGATTTTCTAACTGACTTGTTAAAATACATAAATAAATTAAACCAGTTCAGATATTACTGTACAAGAAAAAATTAATGGAATAACAAAACACTAAATACAGGAATGTAACCTACGATTCAATTTAGTGTTGAATCATTTTGCCAAATGCAAACAACGTTGTGATTTTGCGGTTGACAGTGTGCCTATTTATAACATTTACAAAATTTAAGGCAGCAATAGATCGAACTTGCAGTGGAATTGTAAAACTATCGTCATACAGCAATCTTTGTTGCAGAAGAACAATTCAATAAATATCAGGACGTCGTGCACTGTATATAGCACATCTATTATGTAATTAAACTCGTAAAACAGTAAGGCATGTATTTCCTGAAGCTCCAGGACGGATGGAATGTGAGAGGTTTACGAAACAATCCACTGCAAAACACTTGTGTCTTTTCCTCCAATTGAAACCAATCTTGAATCGTCATGAAGAAAAGAAACGCTTGTCACATGACTACTGTGTCCTCCATATGCATGATTCAGACTCTGAAAAAAGCATAGGTAACTTAGTATCTATACTTCCGTTAATAGTTATAGAATCTTTAATATCAAAGTTGAAATTATATTTAACTTTGCCAATCTTATTAAATTTACATTTAAAAAATGCTGTATTCAGAATGATTACTTTTTATAATGTAAATGTGACTTTTTAATTTTTTTCTAGTTAAAACAGGCTACAGTAGTGGCACTGATTACACTAAAGACTGAAGCACAACTTTTTTTTACCTTTGGTTGCATGACTGGATAAGAATACAGCTTGACCTTTCCAAAATCATCTCCTGTAGCCATAAGCTTGGAATCATGGCTGCGGTCACAATGATTGACGTCAGTGCCATCTGCATTTTCAGGCCAAATACCAACTGTTGAAAATGTTATAGTACAGTTGCTGGTTGCCCATTCTGTGTCCCTGAAAGAGCTGCTTTGTGGGGATTGACGGCATGTACCAGCATTCCCTAATTTCATAAAAAAATAACATGAGTTCATTATTATTGCACCAGTAAAAGGTGGCACTTACAGTACAATAGTTCATAATCGCCAGAGTTGCTTCGAATGGTTTGGCCATCAGCAGACCAATCAATGTGGGTAACATAACTTGAGTGACCCTGTATGACAGAAATTACAATTACACCAATATAGATGCTACAATCAAATGTAGATGGAAAAATAAGCTATAGCATTTACCATTGCCCCACCATGGTGAGCTTTGCCTGTGCCCTAGCAGCATGCGAAAAGTCAGATTGCAGCACACGTGAAAAGTTTTATAATAGAGAAATTCATGTATTATACAGAGCGATCGAAAATGATTGAACTTCATTCTGATTTATACTTTGCTGCCTTCCGTTCTATAGTGATCAACACCTTAGCTTATAAAACCACCAAGACTATTTTACACTCAGAATACAATAAAAGTCATGTGATTTTCAATCATTTTCATCGCTTTAGCAAACCCATAACATTGATAGAACAGGAACAATTTGTCAAAAACTTTTAAAGAAGTTACGTAAGCATCACAAAAACCCGACGAGTACATAAATCAAACCATCTTTACCATGCATCGTCCAACTCGACTATACTTGCGGCCGTCTTCGGAGACTTGATAAACATAGACATGATTATCACGGGATCCCAAAGCCAGCATGGTACCATCAGGGGAGTACTGAATGACTTGAATAGGCTCCACACCATCTGCATGCTGGCTCAAAAGCTCGCGTGTTTGGGAATCAAACACCAACCAGTGGCCAGAAACGCATCCAACAGCAATTACGTTACCATCCGGAGAAAATGCAAGGCTTTGTGCTTGTTCCTAAACCACAAATATAAATGTTCAATTTGCTTCTGAAAATCGCAACAAACCTACCCCAATATCTTTGCTCCATAGGATACTGTGAGACATGGAATCCCACATCTGCAGCAGCTTATCGAAGCCGGCGGTTGCAAACTGGGGTATGCTGGGGTGTGCAGCCAAGCCCCACAGCTCATCTGTATGCCCCAGAACCACTGGTTGGAATCCCAATTCAGCAGTTCCTGTCAAAATGCAATTACGCGTGGTTCCAACTAGCAGTTGCGATCCTCGTCCTTCGGAAATTATTCGTATCCCTCCATAGTGACCTTCCACCTTGAATACAACCCTTGGTTTAGGAAACACACTATGTTTCAAGTATTACCTGACTTTCCTCCCCTGTTTTTGCCAAATTAGAATCAAACTGCACCAGTCGACCATCCTTGCCTCCACCAGTTATGAAGCCGCCATCTTTGAGGACGCAAATGGAAAATATGGGACCTTCATGCACTCCTTTAATGAGTTTCTGAATCGTGTTGGTTCCTCTTCCCCAAATGACCAAGTTTCCGTTTGAATCTCCAGTAATTACATCTCCAGATTGTAGAAACGCCACACACAGCACATACTTTGGCTTGTCTCTTCCTTCAAAAATGCCCGTGCGCTTGTATAAGGTGCCTCCAGCATCAAGGGACCAGAAGGCAATGTGGGACTTCCCACACGTCACGATGGTGCTTCTATCGAGCGGGTGGAATTCTACAGCCACGACAGTATCCACTGAGCACTAAAAAATATATTATTTACTTTCCTGGTTTATAATAGTATATTATGATACGAGTTTTATGAGAAGCATTTTGTAGCACGCACGGATTTAGGGTACGACGAGCGAAGCGAGGAGTGCCCTAAAGGAGTAAGTGCTACAAAATGTCTTATAAACGAGGTATCATACAGTATTTTATCTACTTTGCCACTTTTTTAAGCAAAAAAATGAAAATTTTATGTATTTTTATTATAGCATCGCTTTGTGTCTATTACGATACGCAAACGCGTATTGTAATAGCCTCAGTACGAACGCAAAGTAGATAAAAATCATTTTATGTAAAGGTACTTAAAAAATCCATGAAACTGCAAATGTCAAATACTTTTGATAGAGCTAATGGCATTTAAGTGAATACTTTGTATAAAAGATGTTATTTTTAATACCTATTACGATTTAGACTTAAAATAGTTATTTAGGCATCAAGAGCAGTGCAATACATCTAAGATAGTCAAGCTTGTAAAATGCGCACAAGATAGAAAACAAAGTGTACGTCAGAGATAGATGTACTTTAACACGCCAGTGGAAAGATTAGAATGTTACAAAACTAGTTTGTGAAGGGCAGTAGTAATAATAGCTATTAACATATCTAGGAATGTTATGATTCATAACATCCGTGATTTGTTCAATAGTTTATCGGTTGCTGTATGGTTATGGTTGCCATGTACGGTAATGGACTATTACCGTACAGATCAGTTATGATTTAGTTACCAGCCTACTTTTGCGTAAGTAAACAAGGGAAGAGTATCCTGCAACCGATAAAGTTTATTACGCAACAGCTTTGAGAACAGTGAAGTCCCCACTTCTTTGAAGTCTTAGTAATTTACTAATTACCCATGCTACAAAATATGTTGCCTTGATCAAATATAAACTTACAGTGGTGTATTTTGCTTGTTATAAATGAGGTCTAGACATATGGAGTGTCAAGTTACCTTAGCGACCAACTGCTGTGGTCATATGGTCAAAGTCAAACATAGAATTTTACCGAAACTAAGGAATTCCAACCCTAGCAAAGGTTTTTTAACTTTGTGCCAACAATAAAATATAGTAGAAGGTTAGGACAAAATATAACAATGGATGACTGAATTGGGGCCCAGATTTGATAGGAATGTAGAGCGACGGAGACAGAAAAGTGGTGTATTTTGCCAGTAAATTTAAAGTACAGCGCACGGTATAACAAAAAGAGTGCTTTGGCTGTGTATAGTCATATGGCACTACTAAAGTGAATAAAAAAGCCTACATACTATTATGATACATGAGGCAGTGTAATCAATTACAATAAAGAAATATTTAAAACGAATAAATTTGGAAGATAGCTATAATTACATCTTGATGGGTGTTAAATTTTAAATATTATTAATAAATTTAATTGCGACAATCAGAGAGGAAATTTTCATATTAATTGAATATACTAATTTAATGGTTACAGAAAATTTTAATAAAGTTCAAGCCAAGGTTACACTTGACAAATGTATTTGTTAGAATGATAAGAATTAATAGCATGTAATAATAGGATATTTAAAAAAATAAGTGTGCAATAAGAATTGTATCTAACAGGGAGAAAAATTTTGTTTAAGTAGTTACAAAAACAACTCATGTAAAAGCAGACATGTATCTTGAAAATTACAAATTTTAATCAATAAAAAACAGAAATTAATGCCTTAAATTTGTATTATTATTTGGTTTATCCAAATTTAAAAGGGACTTAAACAGATCTACGTGGTGTGTTATATTAAAATACTAATTGAAGTTATTGGAAGAATATAATCAGTCAAGAGATTATACAAATACAGTTAATTGGAAATAGACAAATACCAATGGTTACATTATTTGAAGATATTTTGATTTGTTCTTGCATACGGGAGATTATTGGAAGTGCTTACAAGTAACTATTTGATTTGGATAATTTGGAGGATATTACTAGAGTCGTCGGACTATCTGAGCTAATCGGTGTGACGGTGACATTTGAAAGGAGGAAGGATTGGATTCTGGGAGCAAAAGGGGTTGAGGACGAGACGAATGCAGTTCTAGGGTTTCCGGATCAGCATAGGCGTTACCGTTTGAAGAGTGGGCATTAGATGTTGCAGACTGTCGACACCAGGATCCATTCTTGGTTGGATTTTGGCAGTAAAAAGCAAGAGAAGTTATTAAGGTTTGTGTAACAAGTTTATGAAAGCATTTTAAATAACAATCAGTAAAAGAAAATATCAAAATAGACTTGATATAGTGTTTACAGAGGTGAATTGATTAATATGTGTGTCAATGTAATATACAATTGTCAATATCTGGCTTGATGAGTTTTGAAAATCGGTTTGACAGCAAGTGTCATTAAATATAATATTAAAATTCAATTAATAGAGATCTTGATTTGGCGAACCACCTCAGATAAGAGAACTTGATTTGAAAGAAATTATTGGGGCATTGCATTAGTAAAGGGCAAGTTTTAAGTAAAATATTAAATACATAATAAATGTTATGCAATAGTAAGAGGAGCTAGTATTATTATATAATATAGTCTCCCAACGTAGTGCATTACATATAATATATGGCTAGCCCAACGTGGAGCTTATATAGCAATTACATAATAATACATATGTGCTCAAGAAATTGTCCTTTCCGAGTCAGAACCATTTTAATAAAATTACTGTTTAAGAAGGTTTGGCCATAGGGGTTCTACACCCTAACGTATAAGGTTGACCGACTTAAATCCACCAGTCTTATATGTCTGCGGACACTTATAATCTGTGGTATATTTTATGGTCTACGCTATGTCAAATCAGAATTTCTCAGACCTACGATAGTAGAGAGTAAAAGAGGGATGTTACACTTTGTTGAAATTAATGTTCATTGTATTATATTATTATTTACAAATTTATTGTTAATTAATTCAAATGGTGGTAGGCTATAAATAAATAAATAAATACATAATAGTTATTTATGCAACAAGTGCTAAAAGTCGACGTTTATGCGGGAGACATGAAAATTATGAAACAAAGCCGAAGGCTGAGTTTCATAACATGTCTCGCGCATAAACGACTTTTAGCACGCGTTGCATACAATATTTTATCTACGACCTTAATTTTACCGTTATTAATCCATAAATATCGATTTAAGAAAGGTTCGCATCTGCGACGCTTTTGTCATAATGAATAGTAGCCTACGCCGCGGTGGCGATTGTTTGGCCACGCCCGTGCTGTCAAGGTGAGTTACGAAATGTAATTATTGATACTCCACATATGACTGTATTCATTACATAACGCTTTAATTATTTCAAAAACGCTTTACCTGTAACGCAAGAAGCAACTAGAATAGCTTTACAACTTCACTTGCAGTTCGAAATTGTAGTTTTGAACCTCGCTTCACTTTTAGCACATGTACTAAAAGTAAACAGCTGATTTCTTTAAACACGGTAAACTATAAAACGTCACTTTTAGTGAAACAAGCTAGCGCTAAAAGGCCTACTTTTGGTAGTGGTCGTAGATAAATATGTTTCTTATTGTATTATTTATCCATGCAAGCCATATACTAAATACTGGTGTCCCGCATAGATTGCATAATAATGCACTGGCGTGTTCTTTGGTCAAAAAGAAACAACTTCCTTTTACAGTGATCTTATACATAATTAGTCAACATTTGATTTTTAATTTTAAGCATTTGTCAAAAATTTTAAAAAATTACAAATTCTACAAAAACGGTGCAAAATAGAGCGTTAGGTGAAGAGACAAATTTTCTCTAGAATTTTAAGCTGAATTCAAAAATGTAATAATATACCGGGTGTTCTATTTAAAATAGAAGTTAATAAAAAAAAAGAAAGTTTTTTGGGTTCAGGGGACTCTGAAACGCGAAGATCTGTTGAAAACTCAATTTCGAATTTTTGGGGTGAATCCAATACATCCTTTATTGTAAAAGGAAGTAAAAGTCCTAATAAACATGGGTCCGGAAATGCTTTATTTCAGACATACAGAGTGTTAAAGTTTTCAAAAAAAAAAAAACAGCCGCCTATGGTATAAATAATTTAAATCTAAGTGTGCCAAAACATGATCATTAATAGCACTAGTAAACCTTCAAAGTGTCACTAAAATTGGTTAAGGGGATTTTAGATATTGAAGCATTTTAGTTTTTGTCTTAACAGGTTCAGAGACGTGCTTTAATTTTTTTCTTGAAAACGAAGCGAGATCTGAAAAAATCTCGGGAAACAAAACAGTTGCATTTTTAGTTGTTTTATTAAAAAAAATTATAAAAAATCTCGTAGGCGTTATTTTTTGTGTGCAAAAACCTAATCGTTATGCCCCCCTGGGCACGCCCCTGGAATTGCTACATCAATTGTAATAGGTCCAAAAGATACCTGATAAAGTTATAAACAAACTCTAAAAATTTCATTAAAATCGCTCAAAGCGTTTTTAGATAACATAATAAAAACTTTTGACATCCTGTATCTCGGAAACTATGCATTTGCGAATATATGTTTATTAGGACTCTTTTGTTTCTTTTTGACCAAAAAACACGCCAGTGCATTATTATGCAATCTATGCGGGACACCCTGTATATAAATATTTTTTTTCTGACAGTAGTGGCTTTTGATATACTTTCTCATGGGCATCTATCTGGCCTTCTTAATTGGATTTTTTATTTTAATATTTACATATATAACCAGTCTGTGTTTGCCTGCTTTTTCATTGTTAATTAGGTTCAGTTATTGTAATGTAGTATAACAAAAAGTGCGTGAATACGGGTCTGTTCAGTGAATTGCTTATGCACATTGGAGCTGCGAGTACAAAGAGTATTTGTCTCGTTATACCCATTAATAAAATTCGATAAGATCCAGACCATTCTTCTGCGAGCTATTAATGCGAGTACATTCATACAAACATGAATATTTCGGAGTTAATTACCAAAGTGTTCATCGAGGAAGGCACTTGGATTCAAGCACATCTTGATCGCCACAATCAAAGTGTTACATTTGTAGGTACTCGAAAAACTGTAAATCTATAACAAATGGGGTGGTATTTCGCGTTTGTAAACATTTTGTTTCCTATTTAGTATACCATTCTGACGCGGGAGAACAGAAATAGTCTTGCCGCTTCACTATTTGACATTTTAAGCAACTAATACTCATTATAAAAAAGCGACGTTATGCACACCTATAAGCGCTGGTAATTTACGCGTTCATCTAGTATCACAGCTATGATCTACCAATCCTAACTACGTTGTGTACATACCCTACCATAGGTAGTTCAGGGCGGGCTGAGCCTACTGTTTGTGAGCCACTCGAAGTGAATTTCACCTGCGGCTAGTTAAATGGAAGCAGTAAATAAAGTTTATTCCATAAGTGCTCGTGTGCAGAAAGTCAACTTTTGCATTTCAAGGGTTGCCAAATGACCATGTACTGAGTAAGTACGCCATTGTGACACATCCAAAAGGGACTTTCCAACTGCATTCGTGGAAAATTTCCACGCATCGCACCGTTTAAGATGGGTGATGCATGCAGTTTTATGTTCACGTATTAAGAACAGTTATTTCGGTGTTATTTTTTTTTGTGCTTGGTATTAATCCCGAATTTCTTTATTGTTTTATGTGTGTGTATCTAAAAGTACAATAGACCTATGCTTATTTGTGTAAATAAATTGGCTTTTCCTGAGTGTATTGTTTGAAGTTATTTTCAGCTCCGAGAAAACTACAAGTGCACAGGCAGCTTCCTGTTTTAGCAGATATTAATCTATCCTATCCACAAGTTGAGACAAAGTAAGACTTTTATGGGTACTGAGCTAGCTAGGCGAATAACAGGGTAATTAATCTATAAAAATACTATGGCGTATAAGACGTCCATTTAAATTTATCATCCAAACGGAGGGGCAGGCATACGACTTTTTTCAACTTTGTGTAATTATTTTCAGTGACTATAAATAGCTATTATTTACAAGTGACTAATATATTTCATTATACACTGCTCCTAATTCTGTGACAGTTGACAGTTTGTATTGTCTTCGAACTTTATTGTACAAAAGCTGCTACTATAAGATAATGAATGAGCCCTATCTAATGGTGTTACTATGGAGTTGTTTAAATAACACCACATTTCTTTTACTTTATGATTGTCTTGGCCGTAAGTTGTTTTTGAATTGCTTTTTTTTTAACTAATAATCGTTTTGCCTGTAACAATGAGAGATAACAGCGATTGTAAGATCACAAATGAATGTAAATATGGCTGCATAACTCTTTTGTCAGAGAAACCAAAAAACTGGAAGAAACAACCATTTTAAAAAATGGTGCAAACAAAAGAATGGAAACATTACTGAGAGGATGTTATTGGCATATTTCGTACAAGCAATGAAAAACTGAAAGCTCTAAATATTAGTCAATATGCTTAAGATTACAATTTCTCAATATGATTCAGTTGACATTTATAAGTATTTCACATTAAATGTTTTTCTTAAAGGGGAAAATATTGATAATATGTGGCATTCAGACTGGGTCCTTTAACCCTTCATTACACGTACCGCCAGCTTTTCCCCGGTTATACATTATTTTTTTAAAAATTTTTATAACTGTTTTATCAAATTATGCCAGATTCTTAGTGCCATCCTAAAATTGACTGTTAAATAATCCTAAAATATTTTTTGAATTAATATATTTTCGGGGAATCCCTCGGACTGTTACGTTTTTTATTGTATTATGATTTACTTTAGTATGTTTATAATAAATTACAGTTAAAACTACTGCACATAACATTCGAAATATATTATATTCACACAAAAAAATAAAAAAATAAACAAATTGACTAGTGAGGGAATCTCTGTATTGCATGTAATTGTTTAAACTGCCTTTTGTGCGTGTAAGGACGGGTTAATATGCATTTTAACATAAAAGGAGACAATTCTGAAGGCTCTCATGTCAAGAATAGAGTATATTATGTTATTAGGAGTAAAAGTGATACTTTGTGTGGTAAGACCGGAGATGCATTTGACTGACGAGCATAACCGAGTCAGACAAGTCCGGGAGGGGCACACCAAGTCACTTTTATTCCAAACAGCATATACTATTTTATTTTCAAACGCCCAAACTAATATAAATAAATATATATTTCAAAAATTACGATTAGCAGAAACTGACATCTATGTTGTCTATGGGAGTTAAATCAAGTTTACTTCACCGGTCGTAAAGGTAACCACTTTTATGCCTAGGCATAAAAGTAACGCATTTACCTTGTAGGTCAAGTCACATAAGTTGTCAATTTTATGACATTTGAAAATAATAGTAGATTATAATATAAGTGAGAGAAATGCATCATTATTTGCGAGTGAGAATTTTGAATTTCTCACGCGCTTATAATGGCATTTCGCTCATGTGTGATATACGACTTTTATCTTACAGTAGCAATTTTTGTGCCCAAATAGTTTGCGACGTCAAAATATGTCGTGAAATGGACAATAGTTAGTTAGTGGCTGTACAATTAATATAAATATACATTAAATGTTTTAAAAAACTAACTTTGTTTATTTTCAATAAATAATGAAAACTCACTAGTGAGTAAAACGTCATTTTAGTCAATGAAAACAGTTATATAATGTATGCTAATAGGTGCTACTGTAAGATAAAATTTGTTATCCACATGCTCTTCATAGCACAGCATGAGCATCCACAAATTTTTAAAAGTTTATAAAAACAACAAACAGTATGAAAAAACAAATGTTGATGATGCAATTATTGAAATTCTCTATACATAATTAGTCAACATTTGATTTTTAATTTTTAAGCATTTGTCAAAAATTTAAAAAATTACAAATTCTACAAAAACGGTGCAAAATAGAGCGTTAGGTGAAGAGACAAATTTTCTCTAGAATTTTAAGCTGAATTCAAAATGTAATAATATACCGGGTGTTCTATTTAAAATAGAAGTTAATAAAAAAAAAGAAAGTTTTTTGGGTTCAGGGGACTCTGAAACGCGAAGATCTGTTGAAAACTCAATTTCGAATTTTTGGGGTGAATCCAATACATCCTTTATTGTAAAAGGAAGTAAAAGTCCTAATAAACATGGGTCCGGAAATGCTTTATTTCAGACATACAGAGTGTTAAAGTTTTCAAAAAAAAAAAAAAACAGCCGCCTATGGTATAAATAATTTAAATCTAAGTGTGCCAAAACATGATCATTAATAGCACTAGTAAACCTTCAAAGTGTCACTAAAATTGGTTAAGGGGATTTTAGATATTGAAGCATTTTAGTTTTTGTCTTAACAGGTTCAGAGACGTGCTTTAATTTTTTTCTTGAAAACGAAGCGAGATCTGAAAAAATCTCGGGAAACAAAACAGTTGCATTTTTAGTTGTTTTATTAAAAAAAATTATAAAAAATCTCGTAGGCGTTATTTTTTGTGTGCAAAAACCTAATCGTTATGCCCCCCTGGGCACGCCCCTGGAATTGCTACATCAATTGTAATAGGTCCAAAAGATACCTGATAAAGTTATAAACAAACTCTAAAAATTTCATTAAAATCGCTCAAAGCGTTTTTAGATAACATAATAAAAAACTTTTGACATCCTGTATCTCGGAAACTATGCATTTGCGAATATATGTTTATTAGGACTCTTTTGTTTCTTTTTGATCAAAAAACACGCCAGTGCATTATTATGCAATCTATGCGGGACACCCTGTATATAAATATTTTTTTTCTGACAGTAGTGGCTTTTGATATACTTTCTCATGGGCATCTATCTGGCCTTCTTAATTGGATTTTTTATTTTAATATTTACATATATAACCAGTCTGTGTTTGCCTGCTTTTTCATTGTTAATTAGGTTCAGTTATTGTAATGTAGTATAACAAAAAGTGCGTGAATACGGGTCTGTTCAGTGAATTGCTTATGCACATTGGAGCTGCGAGTACAAGTGAGAGAAATGCATCATTATTTGCGAGTGAGAATTTTGAATTTCTCACGCGCTTATAATGGCATTTCGCTCATGTGTGATATACGACTTTTATCTTACAGTAGCAATTTTTGTGCCCAAATAGTTTGCGACGTCAAAATATGTCGTGAAATGGACAATAGTTAGTTAGTGGCTGTACAATTAATATAAATATACATTAAATGTTTTAAAAAACTAACTTTGTTTATTTTCAATAAATAATGAAAACTCACTAGTGCGTAAAACGTCATTTTAGTCAATGAAAACAGTTGTATAATGTATGCTAATAGGTGCTACTGTAAGATAAAATTTGTTATCCACATGCTCTTCATAGCACAGCATGAGCATCCACAAATTTTTAAAAGTTTATAAAAACAACAAACAGTATGAAAAAACAAATGTTGATGATGCAATTATTGAAATTCTTAGAAAAAATGTATTAAAACAACAAGTAACTATAGAAACATTAACATTTCCTGATAGTAAATTAAACATGTTCTTTTGTTATAGCGTTATAATGGTTCCATATATTTACACAAATGCATATTTCAAAGGTCAAAACTTTCCTGTTACATGCCAATATCGACTCAGAAAAATATTGAATTTATTAATGCAATTTTCAGAATCAAGAAGTAATAAGTGCTCATTCTTAAAAATTAAAATAGACAAATATAAATGTCATTATTACAGTGGGTAAGGGGCAGCGTACATACATCAAACAAGGAGAGACACTCATTCTAAATGTTGAAACCTGTCTAGAGTGCCTGGAACAGTAACTCGGGGAGTATTTCTAAGCTTCACTATCAGATGGCAGCACAAAGTTTTACCAATTACAGTGCCTTTATATAGACAGTGGCGACAATACAACTAAGCCACACCCCCGCCGCCATATTTAGGCAAATTTCGAATGGGTGTTCATTTAAATCCGTAATCAGAGTCGACTGTGATACGTGTTTTACATTTGACAGTACTAAAAACATTCGAGATTTGCAGGTTAAGATTTGCGTCAGTCAGTGTCAAATAACGAACAAAACGTAACCTGCTAACCTCAAATTTGACATAGACTGACAATACACTTCAGTACTGCCAAACGTATAACACGTATCACAAGCGATTTAGCCTAAACATGGCGGCTGAACCACGTGATCTAGGGAGCCAATCAAAAATAGGACACCCCATTGTAGAGATGGGCGGAACGATGCATTAGATGGAACGTTCCACACGTTCTCGTTCCGAAAAAATACCGTTCCAAAATAACGTTCTTCCGGAACGAGGGAACCAAATGACATTACTATTTACGACGTTATTCTAGAACGTTTATTATTATTTTATTAGCGACATATTAATAAGGTGTTTTTAAAATTCATTTTAAGTATTGTTATAATATTCGTGTATCGAAAGAAATACCAGTGAGATTGAGAAACATGTAAACTTGTTTTTAAAAAATAGACTTGTCATATTCCTTTAGTGAAACTCTTATATTCATGGCTTTTGAAATTTCTATTTATATCAAATATTTAAACTGTTCTTATTTTTAGTTCTCAGTAAATAACGACTATTATTATTCTGAAAAATTAATTAATTTGTCGTTTTACATTTTACAATAAAATTAGCATTTATAATATTTTACAATTATGCGTTTCTATCAATGAAAAACCCAACGTGAAAGAAGCGTTCCCAGTTCCGTCCTTCCTTGCGGAACCGGGAGAATGGAACGTGGAACGGGAATCGTGATTAGTTCCGAGCAGCGACGCGCAACCAACAACACTAAGACTGTCTGTTTGTGTTGCGTTCTTTTCGTTTTCAGCATTTCAGTTTTATTCCGTCGTTCCAAAATAACGCGTTCATCCTATGTTAGGAACGTTCCGGTACGTTGCTAAAAAATACCGTTCTGAAAGAACGTTCCGTGCGGAACGACTCATCTCTACCCCATTGTCGCCACTGTCTATATAAAGGCACTGTACTACCAATCAGAGCCAATTACTAGCTCTGCTACCAATCATATGTGATAAAGTAGTGGCGCCATCTGTTAGTACTATCGGAAACTACCCCCCCCCCCCGGAGCCGTTCAAGGTCATCCAAATCGGAATTTTGATATCAAAGGAACCGACAGTGAGTGTCTCTACTTGTTTGATTTATGTACGCTGGTAAGGGTGTCAATAAAACAAATAAATTAAAAGATTACAATGCACAAATCGTAACAAATAGTTTGAGTTGGCTTGAGGGTTTGGGTTGGGGTAGACAGTTCAAGTGTGGTAGAGAGAACAATGACACAGGGGTATAAAATACTACATTGGCGGTTGCCTCACGCTACATTGGTTCAGTGAAAATATAAAAAAACCTGAATGGTATATGGTATGGGAAGTGAATTTACCCTAGACAAGCCTAGCCACCTACTCGACTTTTGAGCAAAGGGGCTCATAGAACCACAACTTTGTGGAACTAAACAGGTAAACAGGTCACTGACCTAACGTAAGACGTGGAAGAAAAGGAATATAAGCAGAAAATTATTGGAAACAGATAAAGTGAAACCTACATAATTATAAGAAAAGAAAGAAAATGTTTACCTTCGTTTCTGTAATTTTGTACCCGTGTTCTCCTTTCTGCCAATCCCAAACAGAAATGTTATGGTCAGGTGCTTCGTCAACAGCAACAAGCAAAGCTCCACCGTCTGCCTTGCTAAAGGAGATGCAGCATACGGAGATGTCAAAGTCGTTCATTCCAATGACAGCCATGGTGTGCAACGAAACAGAATTCCATACTCTAACATGTGGCTGAAAGTTTTCCAAATTGTAGTTAGTTAAAAAAAACAAACCCCCTATGGTGACTACTTACCTTGGCTTCTCGTTTATCATGCCCAGCACACTGCCCCGTCGCTACTATTAACTTATTAGGATGTATGGCCAAACTGCAATCACAAAACGATAAAGAACATGTTTCAAAATTCTGTCGGTAAATCTTCACCTTTTAACATCATCCGTGTGTCCCAGATAGTGTCTTTGATTCTGCTCTTCAGTATTATAAAGCACCACCACTGCAGCCACGAAGTAGACCATCTCTCCGGTTGGCAGCATGTACAGGTTAGATCTGCAGTCTCGTCCTCGGTAGCCATACGCCCAATCCAGTTTGAGTTTCTGAGAGGGCGCCGTAGCAACCTTGGTGATGTCAAAACCGTCAGCTATTTCGGTAGGGGGGTAGAGGATTATTGGACGACCCCTTAAGTACATACGTAGACTCTGGTCCTCTTCGTTATATGTTGCTTCCTTTGTACTAAAGTTTGGAAAAATATGATTTAGCTACTGTATAAATTAATGTGTTATATTGCTTAACAAAGTAAGTTAATCTAATGATCTGATTTTCTTAAAGAAATAAAATAGTGCAATTTGCAGTGTTGTAGAAGAAACGAAGTTATATTATCAACTGTGTCAAAACAGATATTTGGCAATAATAGTAATTTACGATGGAAGTGCGTAAAGCTACTCTTTAAGCACGAGTGGAGTAGAGTTAAAACGCGAGTGAGCGAGCCTTTTAAGCCCCGCAAGTGACTAAAGATGCTTTACGCATGTGTATCGTACGATATTTTATCAATGATAGAATCTAAAAAACACGGTAAATATAAACATTTTTTTAAATGTAAATTAGAATTACCAGCGACCGGTCGTAATTTTAATTTATAAAACACGTTGCTACTGACAACGTGTCTAATGAAATCTTTTAAACATGTTACTACTGATGACGTAAACTAATGAAAACATGTTATTAAACAGTCGTTTTACAAACTTAAAACTGCTAACAAAAGGCAATTTTACACACTGTCGTAGATAAAAACAATTGCAGACATTTTAAATAATGAAGTTGTATTTAATAAAAATTTTAAGATATGTTTCATTGTATATTTAGTCTATTTAGTGCACTGGTCGTCAATTACATCTTTATGTTTAATCCGATTAAAAGTTTGTTTCCTGTGATAATAATGGTGTTGAAAGAGGCTTCGACAGAAGAACATATTTTTTTTAAATAGAACACTATAATTTTTGTGGTTAATTAAGTCCCTATGGGTCCAAGGTTTAACTATATTTTTTTAGATTGCTTTTCAGCGTTTCCAGCTTCAAATTTATTGTCATATTAGTTGTTCAAAATGACTCCTATTTTTTTTAAATACAGGATTCAAGTCTGTCCATAAAGAAATGTCTTATACTGCATAACATGTGAAATGATTGGCGTATTCTTTCCTACACATCTTCCCTTGTGGGCGCAATATGGTACACATTTGATTTTACAGTTCCCCAAGACCTTTTAATGGCAATCACACTCAAACAAAAATTCTTACAACTACTCCTTAATGAAAGTCTGAGACTAATATATTGGCTGTTGAAACTCAAACTTGACAAACCCCCAACAAAATTAAATCCCATCAGCCTACTCCGTAGTGTACAAATTAGGGATGTCGTACCCGGTCTAAAACGAAACCCGGGTACCCGAAAGCAATACCCGGGTAAACCCGGGTACCCGTAATACAAAACAAAAAAGTTAGTGTACATCTGAACATCTGAAGTAACTACAATTTCTTTCTTTTACGCCGCGGGTTTTAAACTGAACTAAATTAAAATAGTACTTACTCACCAATTCAAACGGCAAGTCGTCTGTTATTCGTAAATATTTTCACACTTCCAAGTGCTATCAAATTCAAGTACGTGACTTTTTGTCCGAAATTGGTGGCAGCAAGAACATCACACAGAGGATGTTTATTTTACTTCACCCATACTGACGCCATTTAATGGTACTATTGACGGGATTCTTGTTATTACTGCATGGTTATGTTTTTCCACAGCTTATTCCTATTGTTTTTAAGTTTTTATAATTTTTTTCCGAGAAAGGCTGACTTTCTGGAAATTATATAATTTATTAGTCGGGTACCCGGGTCTTAAAAATATACCCGGGTCGACCCGGGTACCCGCCGACATCCCTAGTACAAATTACTTGAGAAACTACTGTTAAGGCAATTAAACGGCTAAGTACCATCAATTTTGCTAAGTAAGGACCATAAAATGAATAGATTTTGAAACCAAAGACATTTTATTTTGGTTGCAATTAAATTTGAGAAGGATAGTGGAATATCTTCGTACATGAAGTGCATTCAGACAATTGATATTTGTTTTAGTACAAATGAGAGCAACTACTGTCAATATATTTTCTTAAAATAATTTCTTGAACTAGTTTTGAATCTGTCCAAATCTACTTCATAATTATTACTGTTTAAAAACAGACTAAATGGAATGGTTCAGATGAACCGACATGGATTTAGGACTACAAAACTATTATTTATATTCATACAGGATGTCCCAGAAACGGCAATAAAACGCCGCAGCCATGCAGCCTAATTAATTCTGAGTACAAGTGGTTCTATCATCTTCAGTACCAGAAATCGACATATCAGTATAACAAATTATTAAAAATGTAGTAATTTCTAATGAACACGTTTTTTGAATATTAAATCAACAATTACAACACATTAAAAAATAATTTCCTTTTTAAAAATTTGTTGAAAACAAGTCTTTTTTACTTATTGCCACGACTTCTAAGTACTTTACTTATAGAATCAAATTACAGTTGTTGATTTTTATATAAAAAAATAACTCTTGTTGAAGTATTTTAGATTTCTATTTTAAATTAATGTGATTGTATTAGATTTTAGAAGATAGTACTTCTGCAAAATTTAGGAATTTCTATATTCCTTTTATTTAAGAAATTTTCACATATTATATCATAAGAGCATTAATTCTTTCCGGAAATTTTTTTGAGTGCGTTCCAACAACGTCGTAGTAATTTGCCCGAGTGGGACGCGAGGGCAAATTAGGACGTTGTTGGAATGCACGAATAATAATTTCCGGATATGAATTAATGCTCGAATGCAGATTCGGTAAGAAAATCGTAACGACACAAACACTAAAAAGAAGTAATGTCTACCTACAAAAAATTTCCAAGAAATTTTTGTTGTTGTCTTGGTTACGACTCGTGAACTAATTTTTCTATTGGTCATTAATGAGTGTCGTACGATTTTCTTTAGTAAAGAAAATGGAATATATTTTAATTTCAATCACTAGGGCTTTTCATATTTTTTGTGTTTATATAATTATTTTACTTTGTCACAATACATAGAATACATTATAAATTCATGGAGAAAAAATATTGTATTTATAGTTGTATTCCGTTCCACGTGGGATATTTTTGATACAAAGTGAAAAAATGTTCTGTGTGGTTACCAAAGTGATTAATTAACATAAATTAAGTATTTAACACATTTGCTGTGATCACCAAGTCACCATGCAATTGTTGTATACATCGGAAGGTTTTTTGCTATTCTTTGAAATCATATGGCAGCCAGAATTAAAAATAATAAAAAAAATTGGTTTCATATTTATCACTCGTTACAGATTACATCTAATATCTCGAGATCAATATATAGGATGTTTCAGAAATGGCATTAAGACGCCTATTTAGTTCCGACTGAATAATTGTACTTAATGGAAAAAATCGATGGTGTTTATGTAGTTTACTCAAACGGATAAAAGAACAAATTTAAATTTGACAACACTGTTGGATGGTCAGGTATTAAACTCTTCAATAAATACTAAATAAAGAGCGATTATAACCAGTAAAATAACTCAAATCAGTAAGCACTGCTGTTTGATTAATAACTAATTGCCAAAACTGACAAAATAAATAAATGACATTTTGGAAATCACATTAACTTGGACTGGCATTGTTGCCATATTCGCAGTAACTGAATAAGAAATTATTAGTATTAAAACTAGATGCCTTCAAATCAGAAACTTTAAACAGCCAGGTTGTGAATATTGACAATTTTCAAGTAAATGATAGAGTTTTACTACTTAAAGCTATACGTCTTGATTTAGAATTTTCACAAAAACCTTTACTCTTACTCAAACAAAAGCATAACTATATTTAATAACAAAAATTGGCATTGTATATTTGCTGGACTTATGCATACTAAAACAGCTATTAGAAGCAGTATATAATTCGATGTATCAAATTATAAATTAAAAAAAATTCGGATCCTACAAGAGATTTCAAACCCAATTTTATATGTTTTCAATCTGAAGCTACGCACTCACGGTTATCCAGCTGTAGCTAAACACCACTAGCGTTTGGTTGAGGGCAATATGATAAGAGTGTTAACTCATGAAACCGTGAAACATCCTAATTGTAAATTATTAACTTAAAACAGAAAATAAATCTATTCTTATTTTATTAGATAATAATTGTTACTGGAGAAGGAACTAAATTTCAAATAGTACAAGGTTAGTAGCTTATAACATATTTAATATATCTAACAGTTTTGCATTCTCATATTATGTATAATCACTTGTTATTTTAATATGCGTAAATTGTATGACACTATCTTCTTATTTTGGAACTACCATGTTCAATGTTCATCAATGATTTGACGTCAACGCAAATATTGTTATAATCTCTGTTGTCAGTATAGAGTATTACAACAATAACAATGATTGCAAATAAACTAACAAGCTCAACGGGTTTAAGCTGCTTTGTAAATCACCGGCGCCGGCACAGCAAATTCACGTTCGCAATTGTTCTCTACAATGCTTCTATGGCTCCAAACTATCTTTTCTGATATAAATTAGTGGGAAAGATCCGATCCTGGATCCATTCAAAACTAAAAATTGCGTGCACTCTGGAGTTCATCTAAAGACTGTTGTATTTATAATTAATTTTAAAAACCATACTCAAACAGCTTTGTAAACCTACTAAATTTTTAAACAATTAATAAACCAAAAACATTTCAAAATTCTGTGCAAATAATTTTATCAAGTGTCAATTGAACCGTAAAAGATATTCTTGCTGAAAAAGTTGCCAAATTGTACCAGATAGTTATGAGGAAAAAAAATCATTCTTGCAGGATGCCATGCTTGCCTGCGTCGCTTTTTTCACGCCATCTAACGACAGTAACACAAACTTTACTGCTACAGGATACAGTATCTGTATTTGTTGTTTTTTTGCGTTGCGCTTATGAGAAATCAGTTACTGACAATTCAAGCAATATTATCATACGACTTTTGTTGCATAGATTTCTTGATTAAAGAGGTTAAACACATTTATTGTGTAACTTCTTTATCTCTTACGTAAAAAATGGAGTTTTGACATTAAAACGTTATAATTATCAGAAAAACCTTAAAATTAATATTTGTGGGAAATTGGCTGTTTGGAGACTCTACTGGTCAATTATATTTTTTAAGAGAATTCGGGATGTAGGAATTTTGCAGCACAGGTGGATTTGGAAGTTCCAAAATGGGGAAAACGTTATAATTATCAGAAAAACCTTAAAATGAATATTTGTGTGAAATTCGCTGTTTGGAGATTTTCTACTGGTCGACTGTATTTTTAAGAGAATTCGGGATGTGGGAATTTTGCGGCCCAGGTGGATTTGGGTGTTGCAAAATGGGAAAAACGTTATAATTATCAGAAAACCTTAAAATGAATACCTATTTGTGTGAAATTCGCTGTTTGGAGACTTTCTACAGGTCGATTCTTTTAGAGAGAATTCGGGGTGTGGGAATTTTGCGGTCCAGGTGGATTTGGGGGTTGCAAAATGGGAAAAACGTTATAATTTTCAGAAAAACCTTAAAATCAATATTTGTGTGAAACTGACTGTTTCGACACTTTCTAAGGATCGATATTCGAGATGTGGGAGTTTTGCAGCCAAGGTGGATTTGGGGGTTGTAAAATAAGGAAAACCGTTATAATTATCAGAAAAACTTTAAAATTAATAGTTTTGTGAAATTCTGGTCCTTTGTGAAATTGTAAATTTGCAAGTAAATAGTAAATAGCGGGTCGGATTGTAGTTTACTCTAACACGAATAATATTACGTGGGTGAATGTAATTGCCGCGCTGAACTTGTTCGCAGAATGGTAGTGGCCACTGGCAAGGTTGGGATGTTAGTGTCAGCTGTTTTTACTAAAACTTTATGCGCGATTGTATTAGAAAAAATTGATGGGGACTTTAAAAATATAAATACATATACATACCGAGTGATTGTTTAAAAACTCAATTGCAGCAGGCCCTGGATAGCCTGAATCAGTTGGCAGTACTAAAGTGAGTAGTCAGTCCATGTCAAATTCGAGATTTGCAGGTTAAGTTTTGCGTAGTCTGTGTCAAATAACAAACAAAACCTACTAGCTTCGAATTTGACATAGACTGACAATGCACTTATTCAAGCTATCCAGGGCATGCTGCAATTGAGTTTTTAAAAAATCACTCCGTATGTATATGTACGAAAAATGCAAAGTTACTTAGTTTATACAATGTAAAAGCTCCCCATACAACAAATCCTTTTAAAATATATTTATTGAACAATTAACACAAAACTAAAGATAGATATCGAATAAACAACTCTATTCACATCTAATCCGTTTGTCACACTGCCCTGTTCCTCCTAATAAAAGCATCTTCTCCCCAGTTCTTATATTTGCTATTAAAGCACGTTTCATGAGCAAACAAAATAAACTATGAACAATAATATATGGAGCCGCCGATCGGATGGATTGTAATTCTCAGAACTCCTTTAAAACAGCTAATAAATGTAATAATAAGAATGACTCATATAAGCAATACATCTTCTATAGTTATATATAAAAAAAACTAGCTGTTACCCGCGACCTCGTACGCGCGAGGTTCGTTATTTGTGTATTAAATGATGACTAATTATTTTCTGTCATCCCATACCATCCCTTCCCGTTCCATTTCATCCCATCCCATCCCCTCCTAACCCATCTCGTCCCGTCCCTTCTTATCCCGTCCCGTCCCGTCCCGTCCCGTCCCGTCCCGTCCCGTCCCATCCCATCCCATCCTCTCCCATCCCGTCCCGTCCCTTCCCGTCCCGTCCTGTCTCGTCTTCTCCTATTTTTCACCTTCAGGGGACAAATTTCCAAAAACTTTGAATGACTTAATTCAAAATTTGTTCTTACAAAATTCCAACCCATTTTCTACCTCTTTAGAGATTGAATTTTCAAAAATCCTTTCTTAATGGAAACCTACTCCCTATGAGGAATCTACTTGCCAAATTTCAAGTTTGTAGCATTTATACTTTCTGAGATTTCGTGATTAATCAGTGAGTGGTATTTCGCTTTTATATTAATATAGATTTAATGTAATATTGAATTCAACATCTTTATCTAATTGCAAATTAATATTAAAGTGTACAAGATGCTGAAAAGGTTCAAAACTGTAGTAGGTACATATTATTTATTAATGATCTGCTATGCAGTAGAATTTCGCAGTAACGTTTCGCGTGGCGTGTAATAAACAATAATAATACAGATGTGAACAATTTTAAAACTTTTTTATTTCTATCCCTTGTATTTTTTTTCAGATTTTGGAAATTTTATGCCAGACTTGAAAATTAGCAAAATTCATTTTCAATGCGTTAACGAAGGTTGGTAAATTGCAACTTCTGTATTTTTTTAAAATTATTTTCATCCATTACAGTATCTATCATAATTAATATCAGCTCTGAGAATTTTAAAATTCCTATCATTTTCAGTCGAATTATTTCTTTAGAGAACCATAATGTACGTCCAGTACTACTTTGTTATGATTATCAGGGATTGCATTGCATTGAGAATTGAAATTTTTAGTAGTCTTTAGAAGTCTTGAAGTTCTATTTCTCCATTTCTACCACCATTCGCGATGCGCTGTAAAATTGCCAAATTTCAGTAGAAATATAACAAGTGCTTGAAAAATTTCCGGAAATATTTGGAAATATATTCTGCAGCTCCGAAAGAGGAGGGCTTTTTTCTTGGAGGCATGCACGAATGCTTTTCTTGAGAAAAAAAGCTGCATAACATATTTCCAAATATTTCCATAGGGAAATTTTTTAAGCACGCGTTATATTTTGATAGAGAATATCACGAATGAAAAAACACAGTAAAGAAAACATTTTTATTAAAAAAATTACGAAACTAATATCTAAGTACTAATAGTTTACGGTTTTTTGTGATGACAGTGACATAAGTGGAAATTTTCCGGTAAATTTCCGATTATCAATTTTCGCTGTTAGCATGGAAAATTTCCAACTAAATTTGCAAAAGGGATATTCTCTATTAAAAAAATGGCAGAACACGATAAGGTTGCTATATTTGCTATATTGTTAAGCACAACTCAAGATGTCTTAAACTTAACTTAAACGTTTTTTTGTCAACAACGCTAACCGTAAGTTGTTGAACTGTATCAATGTTGAAACTTATTTTTACAATTTTCCCTTGCAGCGCTTCTACGGCTCTAAACAATCTTTTTCTGATATAAATTAGAGGGTAATTTAAGTCTTAGCCTACATTTTCCGCTTCGGAGTGCACCAAATACTAAAAATTGCGCGCACTCTGGAGTGCACCTAGATAATGTGTTTTTAGAAACATAAAATAATAATTTACGATACAAGCGCGTAAAGCTAGTCTTTAGTCACGAGTGGGAAAGATTTAAAACGCGAGTGAGCGAGCGTTTTAAATCGCGCTAGTGACTAAAGATGCTTTACGCATGTGTATCGTACAATATTTTATCTGCGATAGAATCTAGAAATCACGATTAATATAAACAAATATTTAAATGTAAATTAGGATTACGAGTACTAGCAAACGGTCGTAACTTTGCGTGGTTAAAAATTTTAAAACACGCTGCTACTGACGACGTGCCTAATGAAATCTTTTAAACACGTTGCTACTGACAACGTAAACTAATGCAAACATGTTATTAAGCAGTCGTTTTACAAACTTAAAACTGCCAACTAAAACTCAGTTTTACACACTGTCGTATATAAAGCAATATTAATCGTATCTGTACACCATAGTCTTTAAGAGTAAATAATATTAATACGAACTTATATATGACGTCAGTTCGTAGCTTTATGGATATTTATACCGTCATGAATTCGCTTTATCCACGGCGTTTATTTTTATCAGCTGCTTCGAGATATGAAAGGAACACCATTAAAAAAAGCTAGGAAGTTTTTTATGGAATGCAGCTTTAAATATATTTTTTAACAATGCTTTCCAACAATATATGTAAATATTTTAAGTTGTGCTGTTCCCCATACATACCTACCTAAAGGGAAAATTTTCCCCGTCTGATCAAACGTATCTCTCCTAAGAACAATAGTTTCAATAGCGAAGCGTGCAAAAGTAAATTAAGAGTAGTTTGGCGTATCTAGGTCGTGTAGTTTAAAAATTGCTACTACCCCCAGGATCGGCGACAACAAGACGCCGTAGCAAAATCTGAACTGAGTACACAATAACAACTATATGGAACATTGTGCAATTACATTTATCAGTATTTTTGAAAATAATTATTGAATTATTACTTTACCTGAAAATTGCGTCTATTTGGTTTTAGTGCTTTGATGACAGATGAATGTCTGTTCGAGTTTTGTACAGACCGTTGCTATGCCAGCATTTTGCACAGAAATTTCACCAGCGAGCTAGGTTCCAGGAAATTCTAGCGGGCTCTGTACCTGAGGGGCCAGTTCCCGCGCTACCCCCACAAATTACCGTTAAGGGCATTCATTTGCCCATTCCTATTTTGTATCTTTAAGAGACGAGTCGTGGCGAGTTGGCATTGTGTTTCAAAAATTATATTACAGTTATCCACACTAAGTTACGGTGTTTTCTTATATTATATCATCAAACGAGTGGTTGCCCACGAAGCAACGCAAGTGGAACCATTCCCCCACATTGGTCCAATCGAGCAGGATTTTTGGATATTGCATCCGGTCCATAGCCTAAGTTACGGGCTCAATTCCAGCGACGCCAAAAATCAACGACGCCACAGGACATAGGAACAGCGAAGCTCCGGATTTCGGACGTCTTTGGCAATACAGGTCGGTCCTTTCCATATTTTAACCCGTTATTAATCCAATTAATTACCCCCTTTAATATCGCTTCTACTTATTATTATAAATTTAATTACTATATCTCTTACCGCGCCATTGAGGTTATATTTTATCATGGCAGATTTAAAAAACCAAAAAACTCGCAGGGGTACCTTAAAATCCCAGTTAACACGTTTTGCAACATATGTAGAGACTTTCGATAGTAACAGTGGCAATTTATCTGAATTAGAAAAGCGTTTAAATGCTATTGATGCAGTTTATAAAGAATTAGACCAAATTCAGTCGGAAATAGAGTTAAGTTGCGATGATAATGAGTCGTTCGACCTTCAAGAACAAGAGAGATCGGCTTTCGAAGAAAAATATTTTCAAACAGCAGGTATAGCGAACAATTACTTAAAAACCCTTTCAGAGGTCACTGGTCTTGCCAACCCTAGTTTAACTACCGGTTCATCGCAGGTAGAAATAGCCCATGTCGCAAAACTGCCTCAAATTGTTCTCCCTGAATTTGCGGGGTCCTATGAAAAATGGACGGAATTTCACGACAGGTTCGTTTCCCTTATTCACAATAATCACTCGCTGAGTAATGTTCAAAAATATTATTATTTACAAGGATGCCTTAAAGACGACGCCGCGCAAGTAATCAGCTCTTTAACTGTATCTGATGCCAACTATCAAACGGCTTGGCGATTATTAGTAGAGCGGTACCAAAACGAGCGCGCAATTATTAATTCGCGAATTAAGGGGATGTTAGATATACCAAATGTAAGGCAAGATTCGCATGCTCAGCTTAGATCCTTTTTGGATACATTTTTAAAACATTATCGCGCTTTAGAAAATTTAGAACCCACGGTGAAATATTGGGACACCCTGTTATTTTACTTGATGACAGCAAAATTAGATGTAAGCTCTAGAAGGGAATGGGAAAATGCAATAAAAAACAATAAATCGCCTAAAATTGCAGATTTCATTACGTTTTTAACGGAACGCTGTAATTTTCTGGAAAATATCGACATTAAATCAATTTCAACTGCTGCCCCTCCGAAAAGGAGTTTCAGTGATTTTCGTGCTAAAGCTTACGCGCACGTGTCGTTAAACAACAATTCAGCTTGTAGCTATTGCCGCGGTACGCACTCAGTGTATTCATGCAAAAAATTATTAGACATGTCACCAAATGTAAGACTGACGGAAGTAAAACGGGTTAATCTGTGTACTAATTGCTTACGTCCAGGACATTCAAATTCATCATGCCGATCTGGCTCATGCAGAATATGTCAGAAAAAGCATAACAGTTTATTGCACATCAATCTTCAGAATCCTGTCAATACGACGCAAATGCCCATTTCAGGGCAAAATAGTACGCTTGGTGGAAACACCACTCCAAGCCATGCCGATCAACTCCCGCAACCAAATTACGATTGCAGTCGATTTCAGTCTCTTACTCCAAATATGGAAAATACGACGCACTCTCAAAATATTTGCAGTGTACCAAACATTTCTACAAATGCTCACTGTAGCTATATACACCCTGACTCATTCGTATTGCTATCTACAGCGCTCATATATGTATTTGATTCCCAAAATCAACCCGTATTGTGCCGCGCGCTGTTAGACAACGGTTCGCAGTCTAGCTTCATTACCGAAGGCTTAATACTGCGCTTAGGATTGCAAGCCAGAAAAATAAATCTACCAATATCTGGAATAAGTCAGTCTTTAATCAATATTAATTACCAATCCCAGATAAAAATAAAATCTAGACTAAATGAACATGAAGTTCTGGTTTCGTGTCTCATTATAAACAAAATAACAGATATCATGCCCCAAAAATATATCGACACTTCCAAATTAAAAATACCATCCGATTTGTCACTGGCAGATCCAAATTTCAATACACCGTCAAATATTGACGTACTTTTAGGCGCTAGCGTATTTTTTGATCTTCTCGCTACAGGTCAAGTTAAGCTAGGACCACGTCAACCCGTGATGCAAGAAACTAAGCTGGGGTGGATTGTTTCGGGCCCTATACAAATTTCCCAAAAACAGCCAATACAAAAATGTTTTCTAATCTCAAACCAAGAGATTAACAATCAATTAGAGCGCTTTTGGAGGTTAGAAGAGAATTATACTCGCGATTGCTATTCTAAGGAGGAAAATGAGTGTGAGAATCACTTTGTAAATAATTTTAGTAGAGACCCTATCACAGGACGGTTCACAGTCAAATTGCCATTTAAGGACAATTATATTCAGTTAGGTGATTCTAGGGAAAATACAATTAAACGTTTTTATGCATTAGAACGCAAATTAAATAAAAATATCACCCTTAAAGAAAGCTATTGCAGTTTCATGAAGGAATATCAAGACTTAGGTCACATGAGTAAAATAATGCCCAGTCAAAATCCAACCTCAAACTTAGCATATTACATACCCCATCATGCAGTTGAAAAACAGGAAAGCTTAACGACCAAACTACGAGCAGTCTTTGATGCTTCCGCTAATACGAGTTCGGGCTTCTCATTAAATGATACTTTAATGGTAGGTCCAAATATACAGAGTGATTTATTTACCATAATTTTAAAATTTCGTCAACATAACGTCGTGTTAACTGGCGACATCACTAAGATGTATCGCCAGATATTAGTCCATCCTTCTCAACGGAATTACCAACGAATTGTTTGGCGCAAATCTAGCGAAGCTGAGCTAGAATATTTTGAATTAAACACGGTCACATACGGTACCGCCCCAGCGTCCTTTCTCGCCACACGATGTTTAAAGCAGTTAGCGCTAGAAAACAAAGGTAGATATCCTCTTGAAAGTAACATACTTATGACGGATTTTTTTATGGACGATCTACTCACAGGAAGTCATGATATTGAATCACTGATAACCATTAGAAATAACATTATACGTATGTTACAGCAAGCAGGATTTGAATTACGCAAATTTTGCTCGAACGAAAAAGGCGTTGTGGCTGATTTGCTTGACCAAAACGAAATCATTTCCAATTACGTGATAACTGAACATAATAGTGTCAAAACCCTAGGTGTATCCTGGAATCCTTTAAGCGATGACTTTCAGTACAACGCTGTCATACCAGATGATATTTCTAGTAACGTTTCCAAAAGGCGTATACTATCGTATATATCACAAATATTTGATCCATTAGGACTTCTAGGCCCTGTCATAACACAAGCTAAATGCATCATGCAACAACTATGGAAGCTACGTATTGATTGGGACCAAACAATACCTGATGAGTTGCATAAATTATGGCTAAATTTTCAATCTCAACTTCAGCACATTAATTCCATTCGTATACCAAGACACGCCTTAATAAAAAAACCCTCAAGTGTACAGTTGCACGGTTTCTGTGATGCAAGCATCAAGGCTTACGGTGCCGCGATTTTCGTTAGATCGCAAGACGAAAATAATATCCAAACTACTCTATTATGTGCCAAATCACGAGTAGCACCCCTTAAGGCAATCTCGCTACCCAGATTAGAACTTTGCGGTGCAGTATTGCTTGGCCAGTTAATGAATAAGGTAAAATCTTCATTATCATTAGATATCGATGATATATATTATTGGACTGATTCAACTATAGTGTTATCTTGGTTGTCAGCCCAACCTCATACTTGGCAAACCTTTGTTTGTAATAGAGTATCCGAAATTCAGCAAATTACTGACATTAATAACTGGCATCACATCAGCTCCCAAAATAATCCTGCAGATGTAATATCAAGGGGCTCAACACCCAAGGAATTAGCAAGTTCTGGTTTATGGTGGAACGGTCCGTCGTTTTTACTATCAGACATCAATCAGTGGCCAACAAATACAAATATTTTGAATTATTCCAGAATTGATGCAGAAGTGCCCGAATGTAAACGACAATCTATTTCGTTACACTGTGCAATTACCCTTAATTTATTTAATAAATATTCCAGTTATTCCAAATTACAGCGGATAACAGCATATTGTTTACGGTTTATTCGGAATCTCAAATCAACTCCAGATAGCAGACTACGCGGACCACTAACAATTTCGGAAACATCGAATAGCACCCGTGCTCTTGTCAAAATTGCTCAGGCCGAATGTTTTTCTGATGACATTAAGGCAATTAACATCTCAAAAAATGTTAAACCAAGCAGTAAGCTTGCCCCTTTAAATCCATTTATGGACAGTCACGGACTCTTGCGAGTAGGTGGCCGCCTTAAAAACTCAATGTTAAGCTACAATGCAATGCATCCGATTTTACTTCCACAAAAACACCCTCTCACAAGGCTTGTAATTCAATACGAACACCTCCGCAATCTTCATGCAGGTCCACAAGCTACACTAGCATGTATAAGGCAAAGATATTGGCCACTCAACGGTAGACAGGCAGTAAGATCTGTAGTTCACAAATGCGTGACATGTTTCAAGGCTAACCCTAAAAGTGTTTCACCACAAATGGGTGATTTACCTAAATCTAGGGTGACCCCATCCAGGATATTTTCGATCTGCGGTAGTGATTATGCAGGCCCGTTTCAAATAAAGGATGGCAAGACCAGGAACAGAAAAATTGTTAAGGCTTACATATGTATTTTTGTTTGCATGGCTACAAGGGCTGTGCACCTGGAACTTGTCAGCGAATTGTCCACCGACTCATTCTTATGTGCGCTTAAAAGATTTGTATCGCGACGAGGTTTATGCAAAAAGATATACTCAGATAATGCCACTAACTATCGCGGAGCAGACAATGTTTTGAAATCTATTAAACATATTCTACATGAACAAAAATTGCACAACTTTTTCTTGCAAAATAACATTGAATGGAGTCTTCTCCCTGCCAGGTCGCCTCATATGGGCGGATTGTGGGAATCTTGTGTACGGTCTGTGAAATATCACCTCAGACGCATAACCAATAACTTTCATTTCACGTTTGAAGAATTCTATACTTTAATAACCCAAGTAGAAGCGGTATTAAATTCTCGTCCTTTAATGTCCTTATCCTTGATCCCAACCGACCTTGAGGCACTGACCCCGGGTCACTTTATAATCGGCGAAACTCTCACCGCCGTACCAGAAGTAGATCTGCAGTCCACTCCGATTAGCAAGCTTTCTCGCTATAAGCACATCTGCAAGATGTCTCAGCATTTGTGGACCAGGTGGTCCAAGGACTATCTTCATCATCTTCAGCAACGCTCGAAATGGCGTTTTCAAAAGGAACCCAAGAAGTTAATAGGGGCGTTGGTACTGCTGAAGGAGGACAACGCGCCTCCCCTACAATGGCCCATGGGACGCATCACAGCCATCCACCCAGGTACGGATGGAATAGTGCGCGTAGTGAGCGTAAAAACAAAAAACAGTGAGCTAAAACGTGCCGTTGGGCAAATATGTGTGTTACCGGTGAGTGAAGAGTGATTTGATATAGGGGACGTTCGACTTTATAGACATTTATTTGCATTTACATGTCGCGTTTAATGTCGTTTTTTTTTGTCCTAATGTATATTGTATATTTGAAAAATTGTAAATTTTGATTCTGTGTATATACCGCCAACAAGCCACAGCTTATTGTTATATGTTCATATGTATTTGTGTATTCTTTTTTTTTGTTGAAACGTAGTCGTTTCAAAGGGGGCGGTATGTTCGAGTTTTGTACAGACCGTTGCTATGCCAGCATTTTGCACAGAAATTTCACCAGCGAGCTAGGTTCCAGGAAATTCTAGCGGGCTCTGTACCTGAGGGGCCAGTTCCCGCGCTACCCCCACAAATTACCGTTAAGGGCATTCATTTGCCCATTCCTATTTTGTATCTTTAAGAGACGAGTCGTGGCAAGTTGGCATTGTGTTTCAAAAATTATATTACAGTTATCCACACTAAGTTACGGTGTTTTCTTATATTATATCATCAAACGAGTGGTTGCCCACGAAGCAACGCAAGTGGAACCATTCCCCCACACTACGGGTTCTGACAATATTAGCCTAAAAATGTTAAAACTTTGCTGTCCTTACTTAATTCCTTATATAACCAATCTAGTAAATTCCAGTTTTAGAAGCTCTGCATTTCCTGAAGCTTGGAAAACTGCTCATGTGATTCCTTTGCCAAAAACAAAGTCACCATCTGATTATAAAGATCTCAGACCTATAAGTATTTTACCGTGTTTGTCTAAAGTCCTCGAAAAAGTGATGGCAATACAGATTCGTCAATTTATAGAGGAACACAATATATTACCGGAAACACAATCTGGTTTTAGACGCGGTTATAGTTGTGCAACAGCTCTTTTAAATGTAACTGATGATATCTTTACTGCCATCGATAACAACGAACTATCTTTAGTCATAATGTTAGATTATTCCAAAGCGTTCGACACGATAAGACACGATATTTTAATTGCAATACTACGTTATATTGGTTTTAGTGATCCTGCTATTGAACTAATTCAAAGTTATGTAGCTAGTAGATCTCAGACTGTTGTTCTAAATAACTGTAAATCAAATCCATTACCAGTTACACTTGGTGTCCCCCAGGGATCTATACTTGGCCCTTTACTTTATGTTATATATACTTTTAATTTAAAAAGTTCATTAAAGCACTGTAACTATCATTTATACGCAGATGACACACAATTAGAATACAGTTTTAGTCAAAGTAATATAAATACTGCTATCGATGCGATTAATAATGATGTCGAAAATCTTGTTAAATTTTCAGAAAAACATGGTTTAAAAATAAACACAAATAAATCCTATGTCATGCTGTTTGGTAGAACTAAAGTTAGAGATACTTTTCGAGACAATATCATAATTAAAATTCAAGATACAAAATTAGAAATAAAAGATAATATTAAACACCTTGGAGTGGTTTTAGATCAACACTTAAGATTTAAGGGACACATTTCTAAAATTATCCAGAAAGCATATTTGAATTTAAAAATAATTTTCCAAAACAGATATTCCTTAAGTCAAAAAGTGAAAACAATACTGTGTGAATCTATGGTTTTATCACAGTTTCATTACTGCGATAGCGTGTATGGTCCTTGTCTAGACAGTGCAGATATAAGACGAATTCAGATTATGCAGAATTCTTGTTTGAGACTAATTTATGGAATAAGAAAATTTGACCATATTTCACATAAGTTAAAGGAAATTCAATGGTTGAACATGGAAAATACAAGAAAACTTCATTCTACATGTTTGTACCACAAAATCATTATAAATAAGAAACCTTTATATTTATATAAAAAAATTAAGCTAAGATCTGATTTACACAATGTCAATATAAGAAACAAAAGTTTTATAAATATTCCTATTCACCATACTACAATGTTTAAAAGGTCTTTTTCTTATTGCATAGCTAATAACTACAATTCTTTACAACATGTTTTAAATCGCTCACATATAATAAATTTAAATTACAAGTACGCCACATGCTGCTAGAAAACCAAAATAGTGCTTCTTAAATATGAAATAAGAAAAAAAAATTGGTAGATACAATATGTTATCAATCATTACTGTATTTTAACAGCAGCTCGCTCTTTTTCGTTTTGCTTTTCTCTGTTGTACTTTTCATAATGTATTTAAATTTTGTATTTTTCAAATAATGACTTTCCTGCACCAGTTTCGATTAAAAAATTTAATAGAAGATGAGGTTAAGTGGAGGAGCAGAATCTTGATAGCTATTACATAGCTATCAAATTTCTGAACTTCGCCTCGTTGGCCATATCTGTTTTTTTTACCTTTATTTATATTTATGTATAGATATTGTTTCTTTTGTATATTTTTTTTTTCTTCAGAAAAACTAAATCATTTATGTATATGAATTTATTTTGTAATACCTTTTTGTTTTGTTTGGCCAATAAAAGACAATATTATTATTATTATTATTATTAATATGAGCGTCACTTCCTTTCCTGGCGTCAGTAGAAGTGTTTTGTTTTGTGGGGGAGTGTACTTACGTTCAATTATTATTGCATAGCAATAGCGTTTACTGCGTGAACATCGACGATTTAAATAAAATTTTAAAGCAGTTTATGTTCTGTTTAAAAGTTGGATGTAGCGACCTACCCCTGTAGATAGAGTCATATAAATATGTAGTATAAACAAAGATTATCCGGGCAAATTACAGTAGTCAATATAATTAGAGGCTAATTAGAGTCAATTATTTATTAAACCGATAAAGAGGCCATTAATAGTATCACAATATACAGGGTGTTAATTAAGTATATAGAAAAACTTTAAGGGGTGATTCCTTGATCAATTCTAAGATAAAAAGTTCATAGAAACATGGGACCTAAACGGCTTCGTTTTCAAGTTGAAGTTTAAACAAAAACTTTTTTTTTTAATTTGGAAAACGGCTAGAGGTATTCTAATGACACTTGGTGTAGGTTAGTATTTCATAAAGTGGAATTGTTCGGTCAAAATAAATTTAATTTATTTCCACCAGTGGCGTGCGTCGGGGCGACCTCAGTTACCTTATTTTAGAAAAATATAGTACACCACTGTTTTTTAGAAAAAGTTTTGCAGCTATTCTAAGGTTGTTTTTTATTAAATAACATTTTGTAAAAGCTTTTTAAGCTGTATTTTGAAAGCGAAGCGGTTTAGGTCCCATTAACGTCCGATGAACGAAATTGCTGTTACAGATTTTTCCATTTTTCTCGCAAAAGATCTATTCTATCAAAAAAATATAAGATACATCTTTTGCATAGTTTCAATGGATAAAGCTAAAAAACTGGTCGTATTGACTAAAAAACAGTGGCGTACCAGATTTTTCTGAAATAAGGTAACTGAGGTGGCCCCGATACACGCCACTGGTGGAAATAAATTCAATTTATTTTGTACAAACAATGCCACTTTATGGAATACTAACATACACCAAGTTTCATTACAATACATCTAGGCGTTATCCAGATTTTTGTTTAAATTTCAACACCCTGTATCTCGAAAACGAAGCCGGTTAGGCCCCATGTTGGTATAAACTTTTATCTTAGAATTGATCAAGGAATCATCCCTTAAAGTTTGTCTACGTACTTAATTAACACCCTGAATAATATACAGGGCGCTTCATAACCTACAGAGGAGACTGAAAGGGCAGCTAGAGCGGACCAAAATAAAGTTATTATCTTAATAAACTTCTGACCTTTTCATCCTTCTCTGTACGATATGAAACACCCTGTATAAATATATAAACTTACTGTTTCTCAGAGCGCATAAAATTCTAGAGCTTATCGAAAAGCTTTGTTCGAAGAATGCGTTTTCCAATCACTTCAAATATGAAACAACCGGATCCGCCACCTGATCACTAAGTTGAAGATTCCCTTGTAGTGTTTTTCTAGCGTCAGTGCTATGATACACACATTATAAATTCCACGTACGATGAGATATTGATATTTCGGTAACCTTGTACCTTGCATTTTGTGTAACGCCAGCATAGTAACAGAGTACGCCAATTTTGAACTACCGAGTCAGAAACTAATTAATTGTTTAGACCTGTGACCAATGGTTGCAACTATACAAGGTAAGTATCAATTTCTAAGATGTCGCAGATATTGGACTAATTTATTTATTTATCTTCGCGGCACGTCTTCCATTCTCACTTAAAATGTTGTTTACTACAGAACATTCGATCATAACATCCGCGGTATTTTTAAAATACCATTTAATATGAACCACATCAAAGACATTTCACTATGGGTAAAAAGAGATACTCATTTGCTACTTTTAATGAGTAACTTGCTGTGGTTGCTGTACTCAAATAATGTGTAAGCTCCTCATTCGCTATATTTTGGGAATCGGTATACCCAGAGAGGTTAAACCTACAGCCACTGTAGTATAACCTATATTTTTCAGTGCATGTTTTTAAGACCCTCATCGTAGTTATCAGGGATGTTAAGAAACAATTGACGAAGGTCCACTATTTAGAGCATAACAATCAGGATGATTTCACGGAAAGCTTGTAAACGGTAGGTATGAAAATGCAGATTTGAAAGATACATTGCCAAGTACTATAAGAATAATTTACCTGCTGGTTTAAATGTCAAATTGACATGTGCGACTGCTATTCGAGCACGACTCTGGCAACTTCAATTTTTCACGCTTGCTCTACCACTACGTACTTTACAAGATTCGCTTTCTACTTCCCTCAATAAGTTTGCAATATGACGAAAGCTAATGAACTGTCATATCTGAAAATTCTTTCAAAAAGATTTCAAAATCATCGTGTGTGGAATAACGTAAATTAACGGGTAGCTCAGTTGGAAAAGCGTTAGGCTTGCATTAAGCGATTCGAATCCCGCAGGGGTCGGAATTTTTCCACAGCCTTGGGGATTGGAATCGGGCTCCGTGAGACCATTCACTAAATTGACTGTGCTCTGCTCAGAACCACAGACCTAAGAGATCGAGTAACAAGGTCCATAGATCACCAAGACACACACGAAACAATGGTTGTTACGCAAGCACCGCTAAGGTAACAAGAGTTAACGATAGTACATACAATACTATGGCAGAAAATATTCAAGTTAATGAGCAGCTTGGGAGTTATCTTTTACTAATCAACGCCACCCAGTTGCACATTATGTGCCGCACTGTCTCTGGTTCCTTATTGCAGGCTCTGAAGATAAGGTCTCCATTAAATTTTACGATCTTCGCTTGGTGCTTCAGACAGTAGTATGTCCTGTCATACTGATTTTACATTATTCCCTAATTATACATACAAGTAGTTCTGTAGCAAAATTCAATCTGCGGAAATTAAGTTCCTACATTCAGTAAAGGGACGCATTATAGTAGACCGAATTAGAAACGAAGACATTAGAGAAAAACTATATAAAATCCATCATTGTAAATAAGCTTGTTACCGCAGTATAGTTCGTTCCATGGATCATACCACTGTTATCATGTACATTTGAAGCAATCACTCAAATTATCTAACATCATGCAATTGCTTCCTCTTATTAGCAGAAGAGAACGTTCTAGATCATTTGCGTAGTTGCTCCATGCGCACGACGTTAGAAATAAGATCAGTGTATATGTTGTGCTGCTTACAAGTCCAGTCACTTATCAAAGTATTGTTGCACATTCATCAATCTTTTACCGGAATGAATTCAGCACCAGTCTCGGTTTTGAATCCGTGTAAGTACTGCAGTGGCTATATTAATGACCGTGTGTTGAATTTTGGTATTGTTTCTGATTACCTGTTTCAATATACGCCATTTTGAGTCTTTTAATATCCTATTGAATATTTTTAGCAGTGTACCCATATTTAGTTACAAAAAGTTACTAATGTCAAAATAAAACATTACATTTTATAACTTATCTAAAGTAGCTGAGTTACTGAACACGGCTTAAGTATTAAAATATTGTATCATTATTGATGCACACTTGCGTTATTTTATACACAAAAATAAAGTAGGTAAGAATGCAAACTGCATTTTAACCAAGCAATAATTTTAGCTCGGCTGATTAGGTAGGACGTGTCCTAAATCGGTGCAACATCAAAACTATGTTTACGACCAATGAAACTTTGGATAACGGCTTCAAATCAGTAACCTACAAAATTCCTAGTTGAAAAACCGCTGGCGTACATCACATTCCTTGCTCTTGCGGTTCGAGTTACATTGGACAGACTGGTCGTTACATTGATCTAGAACTTCAAGAACATACAGGCGATTTCAAACACAAACACATCACAAAATCAGCCGTAGCTGAGCATACATTTAGAAATGGCTCACCTTAGAATTTGAGCACGCCATAGTACTTGGCAGAATACCTCACAGCTTTCCACGAGTGATACGTGAAGCCATAAAAATAGAAAAACATCCCAAAAAATATAAACAAGGACCATGACCTTAAGCTTAATAAAACGTGGGCTTCTGTGATACACGATCTAAAGCATTACAACCACTGTGCGTCAAACTGCCACGCCCTACGGTTTCAAACTGCGCTGCACTTGAACAATCAATCAGCGTTCCGTCACTCCCAACGGCAGGCACAGAGGACTAAATGGCTCCCCAACGGTCTTCAATTCTTAGCACGACTTTCACTCTGATGGTGCAAGCTGCAATGTCTCGCAAAACGTTATTGATATGGGTGCACAAACAGCGACAAAGCAAAATCTGCCGACGTATCCTTGTTCTCAAGGTCCTCAAACAACAGGAGCCAACCAAAGACCATGACCATCGCGTAGATCTTTGCACGATTTCACAAAGTGCAAGGCATATTAAGCCAAACCGAAATTCCTTTTTAACAAGAATATATCTACTATTTACTTATTATGAAATATAATGATTTCGACATATATTGCTATGATCACATTTTAGTAACCTCATATGTAAAATAATAATTATTAGTAATTGATAACAACCAGCAAAATCAGATATTAATTATAAAAATATCCAGAAAATGTAATAATTTAAAGTTCAGATTTTTTATAAAATAGCCTAGGGCATTTGTAAATAATTGTTAGCATAATGTTTTTAGAATAGCATTATTTTTGTGTAGAAAAAAATTAAAATCACAGTAGGCTTGGCAGTTCATGCAGCTAAAAAACAAAACTGTAAACAGACAATTGGAGGTGGCTTCTTTAAGAGAAGTAGCTGTGTTTTGCTAAGCTCCCTAATAAATAATATCGTATGTGCGATTAAATACCAAAGTTTACCAAAAATTTGTGTTTTTATCAAGAGAGTGTGCCCAGGAAGATTTGTGGAAGTGTTCTTTTGCATTGAGCTTTCGCAACAGGCATAACGTAGACATCAATTAGTAAAGTGCAAGCCAGAGTATTTCGAAGTGATTTTACAGAGGTCCAGCCAATTTTATAAGTGCCTACCCAAATGCATAAGCGAGCAGTGTACCTGTGGTGCACCGCAGCCCTATAGTGAGACCCCCAGACTCAGCGAAAGCCATCCAAAAGGTCATTCAGTTGCAGCCGACATTGAGCTGGAAACTAGAGCCGATTCGTGCCTTGCTAACAGCGGGCCGGTAACAATATCCTGTCCTGAGCATCATCGAACCTTCAGCGAGGCTGTAGGTAAATCGAGATCATCTTAGAAGCCATCTAAAGGTCAGGTTTTACCAGCTAAAAGTGTCTTTTTGTGATTCTGTTCGAGAGGCGTCGGTTTGCATTTAACTTCCGGCAGTGGCGTCAGTAGAAGTCTTTTGTTTTGTGACGTGGTATAGTTACATTCAATTTTTCCCGCACTGCAACAGCGTTTACTGCTTGGACATACACAATTTAAATAGAACGCGGAGCTTGTTTACATTTTTTAACACCAGGGAACCATCTTGGAATAACCAAGGTCCCATCCGGTAGAAATATCACGTTAGGAAGTTAAATAGCGAGCACACAAAGTGCGTAGAAATAAATGTGTAATCAAACTATAAATAATTTGTAATAACAAGTTAGCAAGTTAATTTTGGATGGAGCGACCTAACCCTGAGATAGAATCATTATTAATTTAAAAATTAAGGATTATTATCCGGGCATATTATAACCGTGTTGAGATAGAGTCATAATTAATTATAAAATCAAACAGAGAGAGCGAATGTATCACAATAGAGAACAAATATATTATTAAATAATCTGTTGGCGGAAAATTTTGATTGCATTGTATAAAATGAAACTGGTTTTGGTTCTGATGTATACATCTCTAACTTATTTTATCAACGCTATAATGTTCTCAGATGTAAGAGTTATAAATGACTGCAAAATGATAGGAAGAAGGTGTGCTAATTGCTAGTAAATCTCACTATGCTTCTGAAGTTATTTCAGTAAATAAATATCCTGAAACTTTGGCAATACAAGTAAGCATTTTTGGAATTTTTTTTATTATGAGCTTAGCCTATATCGTGCCTAGATTACCTTTAAACCAATATATAGAATATTTTAATATGATTGAACATATCTATAACATTTTGCAGGTGGTACTCCAATATCATACAGTTCACTGGAAATGTTAAATATTTTTAGCTTAAAGTTACAAATTATACTCATATATATATATATATATATATATATATATATATATACAACTAGAAATAAAACACATTTAGAAAATTTTACGCCCTATACGTTCTTTAAAAAACAAATTACAAAATTGTACTGTAATAAATACTTACGCTAACAAAATTCTGACCCATATCAATGTTTTGATGCACTTTTGAATGGGATTTGGTTGTCTTTTGCAAATGCTATAGTTCCCTACATGTTATAAAATGTTGGTAACCATTTTTATTATGATTTATTATTATCGCTTGCTATTTTTTGTTTAAAACTGTTTGTTACAATTTGCCTTGCTAGGACGCATGTTTATTTTTATTTAGGTACAATATGTACTATTATAATAGCTATTTAAGTACCAACGAATGTAAGAACCTTTAATATTTGAGGTAGGCAAGTACAAGCCAAAGCAAAGCCGCGGCTTGTTGCTTGCCGAAAATCACCGACTTACACGTTTTGTTACTAAGGCTGTATCACTGACTTACATGATCATCAGCGGGAAAATACTATTATTTTATTTTGTACGAGGGAATGTATTGTAACTGGGCCTTTCGCGTTTGGTCAGTCTATTAAATAAATAAATATAATTGCGTGCTGACAACATATGTGCACTTTAATGCTTTGCAATTTGCTTGTGAAGCAGAATGCAGATTTACAAGTTCTAGAGTAAAGCTAAACCTTGCAAGAAAAAGTTATCCTTTAAGGCTGATAAACTTTCCTACAAACGAGGGATCCGCGTTTTACTGTTGAAGGGCTTCTCACGACAACTCCATACTTAGACAACAGGTGGCGCCTAGCAATTTGTCCAGCAAGTGTTCGGTACCTTCATGGTAGAATCTATTTTGATGTGCGGTGAGCGAGATAAACTTATAGCAATACCCCTCATCCTATTATTGTTACTGTGCAGCAATGTAGTCTGCTAGAAATCAAATATAAAATTGTTAATAGTACTTAACAGCAATTAAAAACCAACTTAAAGGTGGGGCTGCTACTAAAGCAAGAAAGCAGATTTAGTTTTTATATCGCACATAAAGTGAACCCACTAATATACCTTAACCCATTTTATTCCTAAAAAGCACATCGATGCGTTTGCCTATTAACGTTACTTTTTAATTAATTTCATTCAATAACTCAATTTTGAAAGTGCTGCCCCTTGAGAGCGTATCATTTCTGTACCAAGCAATTTAAGCGTTAACAAAACACCATTCCAACTAATCAACCGAGAAAGTTTGCCGCTAAAACACTCAACGGACAATTAGAGCTTTTTAAAGTACTTCGCTTTGGACTAATTGCGCTAATTTGAATTAATAATAATAGGCGCCTTCAACTGTCTCCACTCGCAGTTGAATTTCCGCTGCGTCCCTTTAAATCCAAAAAGCTTGCAAAAAGCTTCGGATGCTTTCTTCCAGGCTACCAATTCCCGTAATGGGTATTAGAATAAAGTAGATCGACAAATTATTTAAAATCGCTTTCCCTGAATATCAAAACTGCAAACAGCGCAACTGCTGGCATTTGGGAATCTTTTTAAGAATGGTAACTGTTTGATGATTTATTCGTAACGTATTCTGGTCTGTCTTTGTGGATATATGTATATGAGGTTTGTACTGAGCTGCAGCTTATTTTTAATGTAAGTGAATCAAATTTCGAAAAATCGTATTTTACTAATAGTAACACTTTGAATAATTTTGCTGCCAAAAATTGTTGGATATCAGTGTCATTGTGTTCTATGCACTTGACCATACACTGTTGGAAAGAAGAAAATTATTTGTGATTCTATATGCAATTTATTGTCATTGGAAGACATTGGCTCAATTATGCTGATGTTGCATTATATTTAGGAAATGAATTTTCTGAAGTAGTAATTTTGCTTCGAGTTCTTATTTTTGTGTGTCTCTAATGTCAGATTAAGCGCTATCGTTAATGATGTCTTTATTCTTTACTAGACTATCGTCACAACGGTTCGTTGCCTTCGCTAAACAATTCACTGCTAGGCCCACTTTAAGAACCTCAATTACATTTCGGTAATAAAATCTTCATTATTTGACAATTAAACAAAATAGGTATATACGTTTGGCTTATTTTTAGAACTACAATTGTTCAAGTAAATTTTGATGTACTGCAATGTACAAACGTGTGTCCATTGCTATTTTTAATCTTCGTAAATGATTTAGCAGAATGTATTATTACATTTAAATTATTAATAACACAAATAACAAACCAAACTACGAAATCAATTTAAAACGACCACTGATTGTGACAAATTAAATGCTGACAACGGTAGTCAAAAGACTGGAGGGCATTCTACGCCCATCCTAGTAAAGGGAGTTGCAGATGGGACGGCATAGAACCAGCAGGACAAACTGGTAGAATCTTTCCCCGGCTCAGTCAGTAGTGCCGAAAGTTCACCATGGATTGATGATTAATCACACATTAATTGAAGGGTAATTAAGTATTAGTTAAGGTTAGATACAACGAACACATTGGTGAGCAGAAAGGTCAAGACGGCAGTATAGATGAAAAAAGTGGAAAAAATATCTGAATACGGGTAGAAAAGGCACACGTTAAAAAATTATAATATAAGAATAAAAAAGCTGAATTGACGTTGAGAAAAAAATAAAAACAATGTACAAAGGAAACCAAAAACTATTTCATGGCATAATAAGAAATATGAGAAGACAAAACCACAAACTCTAAAGAATATTAAATATGGCATAGGAGAGGTAATAACGGAAGAAGTATGTTTAATTTCAAATTAAACAGATTTAAATTTCATTTCAAAATTTAAGAAATACAAACTAGTAGTGCATTTTATAAAAGTTCAATATGTTTAAAAATGCAAACTAGCAGCACATGCATTAGTACATGAAAGTTCAATATGTCACAACTGTATGTCAGCAGAATTGCAAAAATTAACTCTTGGCAGCCTTGTATTAACATTCGAGAACGACCTAGTAATTCAAGTTCAATGTAACACAAGTGCATGTCTCGCGGAAGCAGCTTGCTTAAAAAGCTGACTGTTTGTTATGACATATGATAGCGACATAGTAAAATTAAACACTTTACACTTTGAAATAATGCAATTTTTAGAACTAAGCGGAATGTATATGTATATATAGACCGAGATTTTATAATAAAAACAATCAGCATTAAGTGCTTGATTCATTTATATCGAGGTACTACTTTTCCAAGTCTAAAACTTTTGAAGTGTGAGGCTGCACTTCGGGTAGTTACCAAATTATAACGTCCCTCTGAATGGCCTGACTACCTCGTCTTAAAATGCGGCTCGCAGTCTCAACCGTATGCTCAGAGTTAAAGGGACGGAACCAGTGCACGTAACAGAAACCTGTTCAGCCTCCAGGCAATTCTGTTCAAGGTAACTATAACGGAACGATGGCGTCACCACTTCAAACTTCTACTAGAATTGAAAAAACACAGAAAATGTAACTGAATAAGGAAAGTACTAGGACGTAAATAGAGGAGGCACAGAGGCAAGAATAAAAGTAGGAAGAATACGATGATACTACTAATGAAGAGGTCTCAGAAATCATACAAAAGACAAAGACAGGAAAAGCACCCGAACACGACGAAGTAAGCATGAAGATATTAAAAGCAATAGCGGATGATGCTGGATATACGAGTACTACGAAATATTTTCAATGGAGTAACGAAAACAGAAATTGCAGCAAAAGACTAGCAAATCGGAACAATCACCTTATTTATAAAAAAGAATGTTCACAAGAATACCAAAACTATCGAGGAATTACACTGCTAAGTACAGTAGGAAAAGTGTTTGCACGAATAATAGAAAAAAGAATAAGGACTTAGGTAGAAGACACGCTAGAAGACTACCAATACGGTTTCAGATACGACCCAGATGTCATCTTTATATTGCAGCAGTTCAGTGTGTAACGTTTGACCTTTCGAATTTAATTTTAGTCCAGGTAAATTATTCTGGAAATTTATGACTTGCATTAATTTCGGGTGAACTCAATCGGAGAAATGTTCGATCTCAAATGTATAAGGTCAGCAAAACACAATTTGTAAATCAACGGTATAATATTGTTAGCTATTTTTACAAAATAAGACTTAATTTACGAAACAACCAATATTTCCGTCAGATTGGTGTGACAGAGGATGTCCAGAAATGCAACATAACTATTTTATAGTTACCTGCAGATGCCATACCGAGTCCCCAAAATAGACAACTCTTCAGTAAATTCGTCACATTCCTCTAAAATGTCAATTCTTTTTAATAATGACCCTTTAAATTTCTCTTTGACCTACAAAGGTTCTGTGGGGCTTTAAATTATCCTGAAAATACAGTAAGATATATTTATATTCACAAATTGTCTTTAAACCTACAAACCTTTGCATGCACAAACGATACGGTGCTATTGGAAGAATGTTGCACGTCAGCTGTCAAATATTCAAAACTAGTAAGGACAAAGGAAGGACAAATGAGACCGCCTGGACATGTAGAAAGGTTGGGAGAAAAAAGAACAACACGAAGAATATACGAAGCAAGACCACTGAAGAAAAAAGAGAAAGGAAGACCATAAAAACATGGACAGAAAAAATAAAAAGCGCAGTAATGGAGAGTGGTATAAAATGTAAAGGATTGGACCACTGACATTAGAATATGGAAAGAAACGTGTTAAAAGCCACCGAGGAAATAGCACAAATCAACACGCACAGCCTTAGACCCGTAAGAGTAGAAAGGCCACAGAATTAAAGAATAAGTAAGATTACTTGATAGCCTAAAATTATATGCAGCAGCAAGGTAAGTTGCTTTTAAAATATTCACCAATTCTGGATTAAGGACATAGGTTGCAGCGAATAACAAAGCCATCACACAACTTTTGAACTTAGTTTCTACCGATTAAAAAATAGCAAATAGCTTTTTCCTAAAGTTATAAACTAGAAGTTTTCGAAAGAGGAAGAATGCCAAACTTCCCAAGTATTGAACGTTTTTAAAAAGTAATTCGAAGTAATTCAAAAAATGTAGACTGTTGATTGAGAGGAGTTTTGTCTTTAAGGTTGGAAACTTGTTAAAGGAATGAAAGGGTTTATTACGGCAACGATTCCTAAATAGTGTCTAACGTTGTTAATTAGGTCCGGGTTTTGCTACGTTGGTAATAAATATGCCAAACTAGCTCTCGTGTGGTTATGGGTCAAACTACCGGATGTACAGAGGGCGCCAGATTTAATGGTCCCGAACGATTGACACAATATTTGAATTTAATTTGTCGGATGGCCCAAAAACTGAAAGTGCTGCAAATCAAACCCAAAAAAGACACTCAAATGCAAAGTAGAACCTGACTTCGTTCACCAAGTCGGCACAAAAGCAGAATAATAGCATCAAGAAATCGAATATCGGTAAACCCCACAACAATATAAGAAAAATAATCACTTGAAAAAAAGATAATCGGTTAATAGCAATGCATCATATACCAGGTGAGTTTTTTAAAGTGTTAGAAGCCGATATCTCGAAAACGGTTAACAATATTTTCATGAAATTTTTGTGAGGTAATAGGGAGATGGGGGGACATATAAAAACATATTTTTGACATTTACCTCTTTTTTGTGTTTTGAGGGATGGGGAGTAACTTTGTAATTTTAAATAGGATGATGTAATTTTGTTTAGAAAATTCGAATCTACATAAAAAACTACGTATATGTACAAAACAGTTTTTGATTTCCTCTTTCGGTTACGGAATTATGGTGACTAAATTTTAATAGAAATTACAAAATAAATACATTTTACCAATAAATCAAGTTCACTTATTTCAAAATTAGAATTTGTTTCCATAGAAATGTGTTAGTTCTACTTAAGTAAGTTGAGAATTTTGACGTTGGAACGAAAATTTCACATTTTTTTAAATTGTATAACCTAATAAATCATAATTCTGTAAACAAAAGCAAATCAAAAAATCTTTTGTAGGCATACGTAGTTTGTTACGTAGATTCGAATTTTATAAACAAAAGTACATTATCCTATTTAAAATTCCAGAGTTACCCCCCAACCCTCGAAACACAGATAGGAGGTCAATGTCAAAAATATGTTTAAATATGTCCCCCATCTCCCTATTACCTCACAAAAGTTTCATGAAAATATTGTAAACGGTTTTCGAGATATCGCCTTGTAACACTTTAAAAAACTCACAGGGTATAATGTACTCACCGAGTGGATAATAAATGAATGATTAATAAAAAATACTAAATTACAAATCCCGCCAATTAAATATTTAATCATACGGATTAAGCATTATAAACAATTACGTTAATTTAAATTTAAACGAGTCCTTGACTCGTTACAACCTGAAAGAAAAATATAAAACGCAATTAGGTTACCTAAAATTGGCAGTTACTCATCAGGTATAATAAATTAGTTAACCAGTCAAAATTTGCGGCATGAACACCTGACGGATAATTAAAGGCTTTCAATCACCAGAGCGCCAAAGAAAAGAAAACACATAAATAATTAGATTATTATGTATACTGCTTGCGGTTCATTCACAATTTAGGTGAATATGAAATTGCTAAAAATTCGACATAGTTCAAATTCGACGCACAAAGAGTGGTTCTAAAATATGACAACTAGAATTGAAAATTTTATTTACTTTTTTTCCACATTGTAAAAGTTAAATATCGAGCAATTTATTTCATATGCGGTAACTGAGTACTGATTTTGGTACAACAAACTGAAATTTAGGTGAGTACGCCATTGAGCTAATCCGAATGCAATAAGAGGCATTGATTTCAGGTTACACAATAAATCGTTAGGGAAACTCGATTATACCCTCCAAAAATTGAAAATAAACAAACGCTGAAATAGCAAGTTAGACTGGCACCCACAATTATATCAAGCAACGCAGTTCAAACGACGCACATGCGACAGTTTGCGACAGAATAAATTTATCTGGCCTTGACGTTGAAAAACAACAAGCAGCGTACGGAACAGCGGCAGCTCCAATGGATGGCCCCAACAGCTTGCTTTGAAGCTTCCGAAAAGGGTAGACACAACCATCCGCCAAAACGATAGCTTGGGATACCTGCCCACGTTGATGGACAGCAGAAAGCAGACGACTGTAAGCAGCACTGCCACTGACATAGGGTTACTGAATAGACGGTACGTGTACGATGAACTCGCCCAGGAACCAGATTAAACTGATCGTTGTAGATGGTGGCCTCACACTTCACGTTTGTGAAATGATTATTATCGTCACGATGAAGCCGTTATCATCTTTTCAGTGAATTTCGGTAGCCTTAAGGCTTAAGGAGAGTTCTTAAGTTACCCTAGCTTCCACGTTGGAAGAGTTTTTCCCACTCGACAACATGTGACTCCGCAAATATAGAGAAATGAATGCTTTCACTTGGGAAATTACAAAAATAACATACTCAAAATGTCCACAAGCAAGATACAGCAGTATTACACACTCAAAGGGAGCGGTAATGGATGGCTGTCAGAACAAGAATCTAGTTTTCCAAAAATGTGCTTAGCACATGTCACAACCTACTCTCAACATTTTTAAGGTTTCAAAAACTCAACCGCATACAGAGTAATTCTCACAATTTGTCGTGCCGAATATTTTAAGAGTTACAGGTTGAGGAGATTTTTTGACAGCAGGAGAGCAAGACCAAACTTTCTTTTCAAAGCAATTGTAGCCTACGTTAACCCGCACAGTGAAATGAACACAGTTCGATGATTATAACTGTATTGAAAATTTACTAACATACACTATGTATTTATACATAAATTAGAAATTCATGTTTACCTTATTTTTCGGGTTTAGCTAAGTCAGCTAGTTGTTCTATTGCTCGATCTTATGTTTGTCTGAAGCTGTTATTGAATTACAATTACACACAACCGATTGCAGCTCGACCGATTAACATGAATTATAAATACTAAAACAACCCAAATCGAAAGCTACCAAATCTACATGCTCAGTGGTTTTCATTTCCTTAAAATTAATATCGAAGTGTAGACAACCTATTATACCCATGTAGGAATAATAAAAAATTAAGAGAAGTATTTTAGCAACGTTACAAATCAGACACCAGTCTTTCAAAAACTAATCATAGTTAACTTCCATATAAAATAAACGTAAATAGCTTATATGTCCCCATGTTCTGATGCACAATGCACAAAACCGCTATTTGCTTTCATTGTGTCGAAGCCCTTTTCGTACATAAACATGTCGTGCAGCATCAGACTATTTTGTCCTTTGAAATACGAGTACAACGAGAGCCCACTCCTTTTCTCCTTATTGCGTCCAACCGAACGTTTTAAGTCAAACTGAAAGCCCCTTATTTCTCTTAGTGGATCTTCAAGAGAGGCAAAGTGGTCTTTCAAACTTTAGGTGGATGGTTAGTAAGCTGCTGAGACTAAAGGCACTCGCCGTTTCCTCTAAGGAAATCGAGGCAACCGAGGCATTCTCAATAATTCTGCATCGTACAGGCCCCGTGTGAGGAGACAAACGCCTCACAAATAGTTCACATGCAAATAGACGTAGGTAAAGCTGCTGTGTGTCCGCATAATACGTGAAAATCCAGACGCTCTCGGAGCTTTTGTGAGCTGGCGTTTCTGCGGGATCAAACCAGGACGATCTTGACGCATTTGAATAGCACCAGGTTTAACAGTCGTTTTATGGCCCGACAATTCAATTGCCCCATTGTCTGCAAGTTACAAATGGCAGCTCGTTTGTCCCTAAGATCCTATAAAAATAAATTAAACTAAGTGCGGGGTAAGACGTCGCGGCTGCGTGTTTTTATGGCCGCATATTTCATGCTTATTTTATCTGCTACTTCTGTTTGCGGTTAGTTCGGGAACGCAGCTGCGGGTATCTGTTATCCTTAAGGACTCCAATGTCTTGTAAATATTATTTATACTCCGCGCCCGTTATTGCCCGGAGTGCTGCAGGACGTTCAACTGGTATCCAATTCGGGCTAACTCCTGAATGATTTACGGCTCCACGGGTTTAGCTATCGATTCTTTAGGTAAATTTAGTTCTAATCGAGCCGTTTCATTACCGTCGGCCACCAGTGCGCCCTGAAATATTTCGGCCTACACCACTCGCAATTTCCGCAGTTTTGCTCCATATTAATTATGCATAAAGCCGTCTGCAAAGATGTGCCTACTTTGAACCGTATGTAATCAGCAGGAACGCTCCCTCACGAACGCTTTGAATCGGCTCTTGTGCTGGAAGTTATCTTACAAAAGTACACTTCAGAATAAGAACTGAACGCGTGCTTGTTTGCCCTACTCTTCGCTTCAGATTTAAGGGAAAACTATGCCGATCTTCGCCTGAGATTTATTGAAACAAGTACTTGCGTTCTCAATATGAATTTTGGATATTCCAGACTAAGGAAATCAAGGGTAGATAAAGTAGAGTAAGAATACTGAACTAGATTAACGGGAATAGTAAATAGGCACAAGAAAGGGGATCTCTTAAACAAAAATGCAGATTTTGTAAATTTTAGAAATATAGTCAGCAAACTACCCCTCGCGTAAGTAGTTACGTTGAATATAAACAACACGGCTCATACGCCTTCATATTTAAAAGATTATTTGCCATTTGTGCCCGCTTTTCATACATGAGGCTGCGGCTTATGAAAGATCGCTAACTGTCTAAACAAAAATCTGGTTCCCTCTGTGGCGTTGTCGGACTAAAACTAGCTTAAAACAATGCGCAAGACCGCGCGAGACAACTCAAAATGCGCCATGGACCCTGGACAGTACAACGAGTGATACGGATAATCTTTGATAGTATTTATGTGCTCGCAAGGACTACAAAGTTTTTTTTAAATGGACTCTTCGAATACATATTCAAATCTAACACCAAATTGTCTTCACCGGTACACTTGGAAAATGCATTTGCATATTCACAACCACTTCTTCGCTTTTGGCTTCTAGCCGTATTTAACTTAGACCAGTCTGGAGAATTAACGATTTATACGTCGGTATCACAACCACGTGCAGCAGTCAACATAGGCTTCGTGTAACTGGCTTCTTTGTAAAATCTGCATGAGTTAAAACTTCGCTCATCCCGTGAGCAGGCTTGGGCGTACGTTTCTCGCTGCACTCACAAATTCCATTTTACAATTAGTGTAATATACAGGACCGGACCGGCGTTACTAACCTTTATAACTCTAGAATATATTGCTTAAATATAACACACCAGAAAATGCATATAAAGAATACAAGTTGGCAATGTAAGCAAACATTGTAGGCAAGGGATGACAGAGGACCATTTCAAACTGTACACTAACAAAGTTGTATTAATTGTAATTAAATTTATGAAAATATGAACAGTGCTGTGGATGGAAGCAGCAAACAAACTTTCAAAAATTGCTGCCTAAAGAATTGAAATATGCATGTACACTTGCTGATTCGTCGAAATGATAAACCTTTAATAAAGCCAGTTAAGTAATAAGTAGTAAATATTCAGGCAGACGCATTCATTGTGATAGTTATGGAACAGTGTCGTTATTACATATACAAATATACTGAAAACATATTTCAAACGATTAAGGGCGGTTTGAATCAAATAAATTAAACTGCTATGGGAATAAAACTTTGGAACAAACAGAAAAAATAATCTTTAACAGTATTAACAGATACATATGAGTGTGTCATCACTAAATGTATTACAATAAAAATGCAACTTCTAAAGCGTACAATTTTTATTGTATAAACCATATTGACTTAATCGACTACTTTGTTTAAATGACTCGTTTCAGTTTCAGATTACTGACTACGACCAACTGTAAATCGAATTTCCCGATAGTAGTTATATGTGAACGCAGATTCATAAATTTTGACATTTACAGTGGAAGAAGAAGCTCCCGTCTACCACTTTTTGTAACGAAATATTACAACTGCAATAATCTTTCTGTAAATGTTTAAACAATTTTTCTTACTTTACCTTTATTTACTATAAAAATTAATTTCTACATAAGCTTTCACAAAACTCTACTCTTTTAAATATCAGAATGACTTAACCTAAACTATTACTTTCTGATATTTTATTTATACCTACTTTAGCCAGCTGTGTTGTTTCCGTTCTGACCAGATTGTTAGGATATTTTAAAATTTACTTAGGAAAATTTTGGCGCGGACACCTACGATCTCCGCCAGTAAGGGGGGATGTTTTTATTTGAACGCCTAGCAGTAAACGGCAAACGAAACCATCCGCGCTTCAGTTCCGCACCAGCCTCGAAGCAGAAAGACTGCTCGAGAGCCTAGCGCTTTGAAGCACACAACCGACACCCACGGGCGCCAAATCGTGGCTACTTGGAGAAAACTGTTATTTCGTGGTGCTCAGAATTTTGGCTAAAGACGCAGATGAAAGAATGACGCCGACGCTTTTACTTTACTCGGTGCAAATGCAGCGAAGTTGATTAGTGCTACCGCGAATAATCTGTTTTAACCAGAATGCTAATAAACTTTAATCTGCTTAAGTATGTTCGTCGATCTCGCCTCGTAGGATGCTAGCTACCAAACGCAAACCAACGGTTACAGTCTAATTTTTCGTACACGCGCCGTCTCGCTACGTTCTTCAGGTTATATTTCCCGCATCTCTGTCAACATGTCAATCATGCCCAGGTCAACTTGCCGTATCCCAGTTTTCCTCCAGATCTGGATGAAACTCTCTTATTTTATCAATTGTGCCTGTAACCCCCTTAACTTCGCTACTTGACGCTGCAGGCTCGCTGTGCGTTCAGTCGGTATTACTAACACGTTGAAATAATATTTCCGGTTCTCTCTAAATTGCTTCTAAAAATTGATTCAAGTGTTCGCTTTACGGACCTCGCCAGTGTCCCACTGTAGCTATCTGGAGGCTCTTTAGGTTTGATTACTTGTTATAAAACCATTTTAGACTATAGCAAGATGTGTATTTTTGGGAATACTATGGCGCTCTCCGCAAACTGCTACAATACGAAAATGAAATCCCTGCCGTTTCTTATTTATTTGTATCATTACTGTAATTTTAGACACGATTATTTTAATTATTTTAGCATTGTGCTTTTTGTACAGTTTTATCTTCATTATTAAAAACAAGAATCGTTGTGCTGGTACTCATTTTGATTATATATGTCTCAAATTCACTTATTAAGACACTTCCTCCAGCTTTAATACGTTCATTATGCATACTATTATAAGGTAAAATTAGTTTAAAACCCCCAAAAGGCATAGGAAAGTGCTCCAGTTAGCTCAGTAAGAACGGAAGGGGTTGTATGCTGGAAGGAAAAGCTTGTTCACGATAGTGAAAACAGCTCACGATAGTGAAAACAAAAGTGTAACTTGGGGGCACAAAGACCAATAGACGACCATGTGGCGCCGTGGGTAAGGGCGTCAGGCTTGCAATAAGTGAGTCCTCGCTGGAATCCATGGGTAGGTGGAATTTTTCCGCAGCCTATTGGATCGGTATCGGGGTCAGTCACCATTCGCCATTGGGATACAATTAACGATACTCTTCACAGAAGACTGGTCTATGGGAAAGAGTAACCTGACACAACACATGCTACACACACACAATATACGCTGATATGATAATCTTAAGGTATCATAAAGTCGGCAGTCGTACTGCTCGGGTCGCAGGCCCGGCATTCCCGGCCAAAATGTGCCATACAAACATACATACATACAGAAACAAATTCGTGTTACCGCCATTTAATGTACTTGCCGGGATGGAATGGGGATACCACCAGGAAGATGGCCCTCGGCGACAGAAAGTGTGCTCAGCTCCAAGACATGACTTACCTTGGGTGTGTAATTTCGGAAATGCTAATTTTCAATAATGCCTAACTGAATTTTGCTTCAAAAATAAGTTACACAGCATAAAATTTAATAACAATACTAAACTGGAGCCACAGAAAAACTAAGAATGTTTCCTGCTCTTGATGGTACGTCCCTCTTTCATTCTCAACCGATTTCGGGAGTAGTTGTAACAAAAAAGAGGTAATCGATAGCATTCCATCAGCAGAAAAAGTTGGCGTATAATTTGATAATATTTCTTATTTCTTTTAAACATTTTTAATTTCTTGAATCCCACATTTTTTATTTAGCAAAGACGCATAACATACATAAATTTAAGATGACAAAAAACCCTACATTTTTATTCAGGAAAATAATTTCACCTTAATTAAAGGATAATGCTTCACGACTAAGACAACTGTTTCATAAATGCTGCTTAGTTAGGTTATTAAATTCTAATTCAGAATTTCAGCAATCAATTCCTAATTTTCAGCCACAAACCAAAACTTCATTCCTCGGAATATTTCGCGTAGCTTCACTGTGCTATATGTAGTTTCCTAGTGGAACTTTCTAAAATGCCATCCAATTTAGATGCAAATAACATATTGTTGAAACTCGCGTTAATTAAATACGGAGAAACTTTCAACAATTTCATATGTTTTTATTGCAAACACGACGCAGCCCTCGTAGTTCTTCCAACTCTGTTCCAAAAACTTTGCGTACTAGCTGCTTAAAAATCAGTCGATGAAGCCACGTCTACATTTTGATAAGCAGCTATTTTGGACTGCTATCTGAAAGTCAGATGAACAACTGCATACAGCATTTATTAGCCTGCATTTTGTATTCTGCCTCGAAGGATGCTCACTTTTTTCAACAGCCTCGGGAATGCAATTCCCGCTCGGTGTGCTGATATATTTTCAATTTCCATTTAATTTCCAAGCCAGGCTGTCACTGTCACCTGAAAATGGTTTTTGCATATTTGATTATTATTGTCGCGCTGTATTTGTATGACTGTGAGCTTCAAAACTTGAAAAAAAACCAAAAAAGATTGAGTCTTATTCTCTCCCAGCATCGCAATGGATTGGCGATAATCAGTCTTCAACCTACAATTAAAAAACAGAATTATAAGCTTCTAAGTTTCCGAACACAATAACTTTCCTGCTTACAGTACAGGTTAATCAGAAATTTGCACTTATTCGACTTCAAGATTGTCATTACGAAACTTAAGATCTTTTGCGCTAAAACCTACACCTGCGATTGGCAATTTACAATTTAAAGCATATCTGATTAATAGTAAATTCACAATCAATAGATAATTGAAATGTGTTTATATCTGAACACGAAATTTAAAAGCTGGTGTTATTTAGTTGTACCAAATGTTCTTAGAAATCACATACGTCGTTCTGGGGAAAAGTCGAAACAATTTAAATCATCAACCTCCTTCCTGATCTATTATGGTGACCAGCCTAATATATCTGATATTGCTAACGCATAAAATCTTTGTGCAGTTACCATCGTGGAATTACATTTTCAGGGATTGAAAATCAAATAAATTGTCCGTCACTGACTGAAGATAAAAATACAAGAAACGAATTAAGTAAAAACTGAAGCGACCAAATCGAATAAGAAAACAAATGAGCATGAGAGTGCATCGCTACTTGTTACGGTCATAAACAGGGCACAGTAACATGAATAACGTTAACACAAACATCTAAGTGTAGGAGAGGCGGTTATATATCAAAATAGATGGTATTCTAAAGGTATCGGACAAATTCGGGACAAATAGTTAGGCGCCATCTGCTGCCTAAGCTTTTAGATGTCGTGGAAAACCCTTCTATACGAAAATGCTTTTCCGTTGACAGCGGGAAGATTATTGTGCTAAAATGTTAAGTTACTGTGATGTGTGTCAATTTATTTTTTGTACACAATCAAAATATATCGCAGAATGCAATTACAGCATCAGCAATCGTCAGCTGATGGATCGAATTACAAGATATCTACCAACTACGTGTCGTTACCAAAACACTCCAAACATCACGTATTCGAGCAGTTCGACGTACTGTTGGGATCCTAAGAGCTTTATGGTCGCTAAGGCTACTATCCAACAAATCATAGATAAACAAGTCAGTAGCATATGTTGAAGCTTCACCACGCATTTTTATTTCGTGCTTCAAACTATAGTTATATCTTCCATTATTTAAGGGATTACTTACACATAATCCATAACTAGTAATACCTTTACATCTGGTGACCCCGGATGTCCACCTGGACCATCTACTGCTCTCTGGACAGCCGAGTTTATCAAAAAACTGCATTCGGCGAGGGTATGCAGCAATTTGCCTAGCTTGAATACCGGATATCGGATGCCTTCTGCTGCAGTGAAGAATACTACAAGATAAGTTTAATTACAGTCCTCATTTATAAACCTATAAATGTCACTGGCCCTACATCTCACCAAACTTATTGTATACTAGACATCGATAGGTCATTTCTAAGCCTTTCACGGAACCTTCTGCACAGCTCTCCCATCGTTACTAAACAGTCTCAACAAATTTCTCTGCATATAACTCCACAGTCTTCAAATAGTACTTTTTTTCAATAACTGACAATTGACATTTCACAACGCTCGCACTACTGCGCCTTCAAGGCAACCTGGTTTGTGCACACATCTCGCAAATAATGCGACCAAGTGCAATAAACTACATTACTCTCCAAACAGTGAACAACGATCTTCCAGTCTTCCTAAAACATTCACTTGCACCATCCACGGTTCAAAATATATAGAAACAATGTTATTAACTATAACAGTATAACTTCTATCATTTAATAGCGAACAAAGGTTAATTTCCGCAAAATTCTCTGTATTACCTACAATCTGTCTGTTTGCATGCAAACTTTTACAGCCTTCTTCTGATTCCGTCGCATTCACACGCATTCATAGCCTGCATTGGTTAAGTGCGTGCATTAACCGCTTCCGCCACCTGCTGTTATTGCTCACACACGTCCATGCCCTATGTTGGCCGGATGCGTACAGCAACCACACCCGCGCGCTGATTACAGCGTTCATTCAGGTCCACGGCCTAAGCTGGCAGACACATGCACCGACTCCTTCCGCACCATTTCTTCCCTTTCATATAATCCAAATACGTCAATCGCCATCTTTCTTTGGTGCATCAGATACTGGAACTGCATGCAAACCATGCACTATTGAAGACTAAAGCGCTGGGGCAGCTCTTGATAGAGATTTTAGCATAATTTAATTAACTTAAACGAGACTCTAAACAATTACATTTACTATAACAATCTTGATTCACAGCAATGTCTAAACCAGTTATCAATCAATTTAGAATAACCTAGCAACTATAGATAGTAAGGCAGTCACAGTTACAACAGACCATATTAACTGTACCAGTTTGTTTTGTCTTGCATAATTCATTCACATGTAAACATGCATTGCCATCTTCTGGAAAATTTATTTTTTCATTGCATTTCGCACTTTGCACTTTTTTCTCGGCCACTTCTGCAATTGCAACCGCAACCTGCTTTGCTGCCCAAGTGCCTTCACGACCTACGCTGGTCCGGTACGTGCAGCAAATCCTTGTGCTCGGTCACTTATCTACCCTTGCACACTCTCAGTAGCGATCGCAACCTGCTATCGCTGTCCACGTATACCCATAACCTACTCTGCTGGTACGTGCTGCAACCACTTGTGCTGGGTCATACGTCGACCATCACATATCCGCAGTTGCAACCGCAACCTGCTCTGGCTGCCCACGTCCCTCCACGACCTACGCTGGTTCAGTACTGCAGCAAACCCTTGTGCTCGGTCACATGTCGACTTCGCACATCCGCAGTTGCGAATATATTTAAGTTTTTTCTAAGTTTAGTAACACACAAATAACTACATGCCACTGAAAGACATTTCCGGAACAGTATTTTGAAGCTTCTCTACGCATTTTTATTTCGTGCTCCAAATTAAAGTTATATCTTCTATTAATTAAGAGATTACTTACACATAATTTATAATTAGTAATACCCTTATAGTATCGAAGCTTTGGCCGTTATTAACCCAAGACAGCCACACCATGCGGACTATCAAAAATGCTCTCAACTCGAATACTCTACTCTCACTTGTGTTGCAGTGGTAGAATTCCCACGCGTTTCCCTAACCGCGAATTTTAACCATGAAAAAGCCTGTCGCCTTCACATGGAGGCGACTATTTCAAAACGATACAGTACATACCCTGTCAACTTAAATATTAAAGACCGCG
>CALNHX010001949.1:0-198699 GCA_940337035.1 Agriotes lineatus
TCAGGACAAGTTAGGTGTTGGGTAGTTCTACTTCTCGAAACGAGATTTAAAACTTACTGACGTAAGCTCATTTCTCAGGATGAAATAACTCGCGTGATCGCCCCAGGTGCTAGTTGCGCTAGATGCTGGTCTTTTTGGGTTCTGGACAGTAAGCTCTTCGCTTAGTAGGATTAAGTAAGGCTGAATTTTGCAGATTTTTCATATTCAAATCGACGTAAGCTACTTATGTCATGGACGCGTTCATATGAAATCTTCAGTGTCGCGAATATTCGTTTCAGCCCAATTCGACGGTGTGATAATATTACGTTGTAAATTGCATAGTTTCAGGGCTAGGCACAGAAATCGGTCTACCATGTCTCTTTTCTGCTTCAACTAAAAATATGCTGCTTTTGAAGCATGCAATCTAATTTTTCACAGTCGCATATGATCGCCAAGTATCAATATATCGCATGATTAAAAAAAAGTTCATCAAGGGTGCCTTTGAAATTTTAAAGTCATTTGTATTCTAAGACCGGAAAATATGAAGCTGTTATTTGACATTTGTAACAAAGTAAGGTTATGATCTTCTTCTTGTTTTGCAGGCTTTGGAAATATTGTCATTGCGTTTATTACGGGAAGTCTTGACCACGGTTATTATCACTTTGCAATATTAGCCACTGTTAATCACTGTTTATAAAAAGTCAGTGATAAGGATTAGGTATAATTATCACATAACTTCAAAATTCTGAAGGCATCTTCGATGAACTTTCTTTTTGCTCATACTATATGTAAAGTACATTTTTTTTCTATAATAATTTTCAAGGTCAACTTTCTAGGAAATAAGTTGCATTCCTGCAGGGTCCTTAGTTTTAATAATGTTGGTACGTAGATTTTTAGTTCTTTCTTCCACTAAAAAAAAATGATTGTCATTTTGGCAGATATGTCATAATTTAATATCGCTTGCTTCATTTTTGCATTTAAAATATTTCTTGGTTTTCTTTTTTTATCCGATTTTATTGATGTTGATGATGATTCCATGTTAAAAAAAGAAATTTGTCAAGAGTTCAAATTAAGAAACTTTGACATTCAAAACTGACACATAACCATAACTTTGAAACAGTTCTACCAACATGAGGTATAAAAATTTCCTAGCGTTTTAATCACATATATACCAACATTGTAACACTTTACCAGTTATCATAGAAAAAAATAGTAATTTATTATACAAGTCGATAAAGTTAAATTTTATCCACGAGTGAATCGTTTAACGTCGAGACGAAGTCGAGACGTTAATGATCAGACTTGGGTAGTATCTTATTTTAAAGTATCGAGATACTAGTATCGAGATACTTTTTACGGTATCTTGCATTATATAAGATACTTTTTTATACATAGTATCGGTATCTTATCTTAGATACTTTTTTTAGGTATCTTATCTTATTTCAAAAGATACTTTTTAAGATACTTTCAGTATTTTTCTAGCAAGTCAAGTTAAAACTTTCTGAAACTTTCTACTCTAGAAAGTTTCAAATTTTGTGTATTGACTCATTTTGCTTATGCTTTAATCCTCTCAGTCATTATGCTGAGCAAGCACTTCTTAGAATAGCAACAGTTATATCAATGTTTATTGTTTACAACTAAACGCGCAGTTTTGTTCATTGCATTAACAGCATTAGTGCGATATTCAGTTGCGCCGGCCTTGTGCTAAGTAAAAAAAGAGCACGATTGTCAGATGCCCACCTGGAAAATGTTATTTTATTAAAAGGTTCAGAAATATAAATAAATTTATTATATAAATTTTTTTTTTGTAACTGCATTTATGGCGTATGGCCTGATAAATAAAATTTTTAGTTTTTACAGTAATTGTATTATTTTAATATATAAAAAAAGTATCGTAGATACTTTTAATAAGTATCTAGTATCTTATCTAAATACTTTTTAAAAATCGGTATCTTATCTTAAAAAAAAACTTTTTTGATCAATGTATCTTATCTTATCTTCAGATACTTTTATAAAAGTATCTTCCCAAGTCTGTTAATGATTCAAGAGTGGATAGAAATAACTTTATCGTCGTGTATAATATAATATTTTTTCTATAGCCAGAACATTAACAATTTCAAAGGAAAATAATGACAGTCAATGACATTTTAAAATGTCAGTAGCTAGATTGGGTTGCTACGATAATACGAAGCTATCATATTTAATTTAAACAAAAGTTAGAAAATTAAATTATTTTATCTACGACCACCACTAAAAGTAGGCCTTTTAGCGCTAGCTTTTTTCACTAAAAGTGACGTTTTATAATTTAGCGTGTTTAAAGAAATCAGCTGTTTACTTTTAGCCCATGTGCTAAAAGTGAAGTGAGGTTATAAAACTACAATTTCGAACTGGAAGTGTGGTTGTAAAGTTATTCTAGTTACTTCTTGCGTTAGAGGTAAAGTGTTTTTGAAATCATTAAAGCGTTATGTAATGAATACAGTCAGATGTGTAGTATTAATAATTACCTTTGATAACTGACTTTGACAGTATTGGTTTCACAAACATTCGCCTGCGTACCAAGGCCCTCTCTTTATTATAACATAAATTCTAACTGTCATAGATGCAAACCTTTGTTAAATCGATATTTATGGATTAATAACGGTAAAATTAAGGTCGTAGATAAAATATTGTATGCAACGCGTGCTAAAAGTCGTTTATGCACGAGACATGTTATGAAACTCAGCCTTCGGCTTCGTTTCATAATTTTCATGCCTCGTGCATAAACGTCGACTTTTAGCACTTGTTGCATAAATAGCTATTATCTATCCTTGATGTTAAAGTGTTACTTTATCTACCCTTGCTGTTAAAGTAAAACTTGACCTTTTGTTTTGAGTTGATAAAAGCACACTTTAACATGTGCTATAGAAAAAACGTACTTTATATAAAATCCACTCGTGCCTGTCGCAAAAAAGATGACCAACTTATTTTTGTTGTGGATCCAATATGGCGGCCTCAAGAAAAGTCAGTTTTCCAAGTTCCGACCCCTTTCAAATGTCGAGGAAATTTATAATTTTTATAGGAGTTAGTTAATACCATAGGAACAGCCCTTGGCGTCAAAAATGACTAAAATAATACATGGGGGCTGAACTATAGGAGATAAAATGAAATAGGGGTCGTTGTGCAAACATTTTTTCACTCAGTAGGGAACTTTTTTTCATTGGCGTGACCTATATATAGATATAACTTACACAAGTCGACGTTTGAAATCAATAGGTCTATAAATCTGTTAGATAAACGACATTTTTGGCCAAACTATCGGGCGCAATTTACAAACATACAGTCGACACACATATCTGGCGGAGAATGACTTATATGTATACTAGTATTAAATATATCTTCGTGAATCTGATTAACCCTTAACCCCTTTAATGATTGCTCGTTACCTACTCCAACTGGTCGGTTTATCAATTCAGTACGATCGACATACTTTCTTGAAAATAATTTTATTGCACAGCTGCAATGCTTCTACTTTTTGAAGTAAAATTTCACAGTGACATTTCTAATAAATGATTGTTTATTGCTATGGTAACGTGATTTTGTTTTATCCAAGGAAAACGGCCTAAGCTAACTAGATAGCAATGCCCCTTCATACAATCCTAGATGGTGCAATGCCTAATGTGCAGTTAATAATTTCCTGAAAAAGCTACCATTTTCTTCCTCCGGCAAGAATTTTCCGACCAAAGAGAAACAAAGCAATACTCAAATCTGTAAAGATAGTAATTGAGTCAAGTGTCTATGGATAGATGGTCACAGAACAGGATGATCTGTACTAATCTGTACAGCAGATATGTGACGTCATTAAAGAACGGTTCAACTACTATTCAGGGCAGTTAACGTTAAATGCTAAGCATAATATTGATTTTCAAGATATGTTTACGTTTATGTATACGTTACTTGACAACAGTAACCTTAAAGCAAAAAATGTCACAAACTTTAAAATAACGCACTATAAACAAATTTTTTAGCTGATATTTCAGATGGATTCATATGATGAGCTGCTACTGCAGGCAGTAAAGGAAAGCGACTTTAAATGCTTGCAGTATTGCCTTTCGAAAGGTATGCGAGGGTTATGTTAATGCAAAAATATTAAAAATTATGATTTCCAGGTGCAAACCCTAATAAGATTTGTTCTTCTGGCAGAACACCCCTAGGTGTTGCAGCACAGCATGGTAACTTTATTATATTTAGAACTTTAGCCGAAAATCAGAAAAACACGGTCAAGTACAAAAGCGATAAAGATAACAATTTTGCCGAACAGCGTAAAACTTTGAACCTAGATCTAACAGTAGTAAATCAAACAAAAAACAGAAACATCGGATACTTTGTAGTTTGTAAAGATATGGAGGAAAACGAATTTGGTGAAGGCCCTACGCCGGATGGAATGGAAGCTTTAGAGTGGGACATGGAAGTGACAGAAGATACTTCGGAGGATGACTGCTTATCGTCTACGCCTCCTGAAGCCAGAATATACAAATGGTATGCAGATGTTTTAAATCGAACTGCCATTGTGTTGGAATCTCCAGAAAATGATATTGCACGTTTTGATAGGTACGGGCTTAATGCTTTACACTATGCAGTTATTGAAGGCCATTGTGATATCGTCGAATATTTAATAGACAGTTTTAAAGAAATTAGTGTTAACCAAAGTGACGCGGATATGTTTAGCCCTTTGCAAATCGCTGTTCATAATGGAGACATGCGGATGGTAAAATTATTAATGGAAAAAGGAGCTAATATACAGTTTATGAACCGTCAGCGACACACACCGTTGCACTTGGCAGCACAAAAAGGGTATGTTGATATAATCAACATCTTAATTGAAAATGGTGCAAATTTGAATGCCCATGACTTGGAGGATTGTTCACCTTTATCGCTTGCCATTTTATATGGCCACGAAGAAACTGCAAGGCTTTTAATAAGAAAAGGTACTCGGTTAAATCATGAAGAATCCTGTGGATACACCGTCATATACAGGGCTGTGTGGAATAATATGACCAATGTAACGAAGACATTGTTAGATGCCGGTGCAAAAATTATACAGTCACATTTTTTGTTACACACAGCAATCAGAAACAACAACTTTGAAATGGTTAAAATATTACATAAAGCAGGAGCAATACTTAATATTCGTGATGAACAAGGCCAAACACCTCTAATGCTTTCTTGCGTGTACAAAAATCTACAAATTACAAAATATTTGCTCAAAAATGGTGTGTTGATTTTATATTTTCTTATTAACTTGACATTTGTAATTTTAAAAATTATGTATTTTACCACAGGTGCTCCAGCAAATGCACGAAATGAACTTACTGGTTTAACAGCATTGCATATTTGTGTCGACAGCATACGTGACCCCAAAACGTTCCAGCACTTCCTAGAGCTTCTACTGTCATACGATGCCGATATCAACGCGAGCAGCTTCATGGGGAACATTTTGTTTTATGCCATCATAGTGGGTAATTTAAAGGCAGCTTGTACTTTAATAAAGTATGGTGCAGATGTGAATTTGAGGGAGGAGAGGGGGTTTGTTGACAATCTCACCCTTGCTAAGAAAAATGGGAATACAGAATTAGTTAAATTAATAATTTATGCCGGTTTCAATTTTAGCAATATGCTTTTCGATATAAAGTGTTTAAAGACTCAAAATGATGACCCGCTGTATGATTTTATGGTAAACGTGAGCACAAGGCCTTTAAATTTAAGAGACATTTGTAGAATTCACATTAGACAACTTTTGGGTCGGAAGCTGATTCAAAAAGTCTCTCAGCTGCCACTGCCACCAATGTTATTGCACTATTTGGCCTTAGAAGAATTATAATTGGTTTGATTTTTTTTTAATCAATTTAAGCCTAAAAAGCACCAATTGTTCAAAGTGGCTGTTTTAAGTAGAAAAGTGAGGAAATGTGGGTTTTTAATCAAAATTATTTTATTAACAGAATTGACCCCTATTTAATTTACCACCCTGGCCATTACTGCTATTGATTTTCTAGTAAAATACTAGAAATACAGGTGAACGGAGTGAATGATGACAGGCTATTTATATTTAATTTTTAGAATATCTAGTCAATTACTATTATTTGTTATCAATAATAAATATATTTTAAGAGTTTATACCTACTTCTAAACACCTATTTACTAATAAAATATAAAACAATTTGTTTTATTTACAGATTTCCTAATAGTATGCTAATCTGTAATTTTTATAAAAATGTAGTCACTAGTAAGAAAATTGTGTATGAGTCAACTTATAAATTTATAATACAAGCCATAACAGGTCTTAATACGGTAAATCTAGGATGTGACAATAGATTAGTACAAAGCCAAACCAAAATAAGAAAGAAAATAGAAAGATTGAAATTAACAAATTCGAACAGTCATATCATCACGTAAATGCTAAAACAGAATGAGCCAATAAAGTGAATTATGCACAAGAATTGGACAAATTAAATCAAATGAACATTTATGCAGAAAAATCTATAAGATGATAATAAAATAAGAACAACAATAATACCAGAGTGGGTGGTTAAGGTGTTCGTTAGATATTACACACACGAATAACTATACCACTTTTAATATTCTTTATTTAACGCAACGGATTACAGACATAAATTTACATGTGCCGATTAGCTACTATACTATTACAAGTGCGGAGCGATCAGGTCGAGTTAATCGGAATACATATGAGCGTTTGTGAATCTGACACGTAGCTCCTGAAACATTCAAAGTGAATGGTTCAGTAAGTATTGAGATTTCATACTGATACATATTGAGAATCTGACTCTTTGTGTTCCGAACAACCAAAGTGGTCGTTCAGCTCTAAGACCTAGTACGCTATGATCTTCAAGCTCCATCGCTTCGGTATATATACCCTGGTTGTACAATTTACAAAAGGATTTCTTATTCTAGTCGTAACAATGGTATTGTATATTTACAAGACGAAGGGCCGGCTCACTTTCACTTGCCAAAAGGGTTCGATGTTTATGACCCACTCGAAATTCACTCTCGATTTTAACAGCTGCAGTTTTATAGCCGTATTGTGCATCCACTTTCGTTTCTGATTTAGGAAACTTTTGTTTGAGGGACACTCGAAGACGTTGGAGAGTTTCTTTTCTTTTGAATTCCGCTGCACAAATCACTTTCTGACATTAGCCGTTTTTAACTGCGTGTACCCTTTAGCTAGAAAGTTTAAATGGCACTTAAGCTAACTGCTTGCACTTCGAGAATATTTATAACACGCACTGTTTATTTTATGGTAACTATCGGCGACGATCTCTTTGATTTATTGCTCCGCTACACCAGTGTGGAAATAAGAAAAACATTAAAAATGAGTAATAATGAAATAAGTGCAAACAAAACTCCTTATTTAGAAAAGGAGGAAAATAGCTGAAGGAAACTAAAGTTAATTTTCAGACCAACAATAAGCCAACATAGTAAGCATAAAGGAACACGAAATTGATAGGCTTTCTGGCAGGGAAGGACTGCAGTTTACTAAGTACAATCAGCGTACATAAATCAAACAAGTAGAGACACTCACTGTCAGTTCCTTTGATGTCAAAATACCGATTTTGATTACCTTGAACGGCTCCTGGGAGGGTACTTTCCGATAGTACTAACAGATGGTGCCACTACTTGATCACATTATGATTGGTAGCAGAGCCAGTAACTGGTTCTGATTGGTAGTAGAGTTCCTATATGTACTAAGAGTTGAGCCATTGGAGTTTTAATTTTTCCATCTTTTTATTTGCTTTTTTAATTACTTAGTAGTGGGCTGAACACGCATCCTTGTTTGACTCCTATTTCTGTCTTGAATTTTTTAGGTTCTTTGTCGTTTGGTTTTACTATGTTTACATTGTTCTTTTACGTCGATTTAATTACTCTCTTGTTTCATTTTTAATTCCTCTTTTTTCTAAAGCTTTTCACATATCTTCCCTTCGTATTTTGTCAAATGTTTTGATCAAATCAATAAAACAGACATGTTTTTATTTATAAATTTTTTATTAGCTTGTAATATCACAAATATTAAGTCCTGTCTGATTCTGTTATTTCTAAATCCGCATTGAGTGTCCTTTATTGTGTTTTCAACCTTGTCTCTTGTTCTTTTCTCTATTATTCTGGCCAATATATTTCCTGGGATGCTTGATAGTGTTATCCCTCTGTAATTATTTCAATTCTGTTTATCACCTTTTTCATAGATTGGTAATATTATTCATGTATTTCAATCCTTTGGCTTCTTCCTACATTTAATTGTCTCATTTAATATTTCCATTGGCAAAGAAGAACGAATAAAGGGAACTACGCAATGAACCAACAATAGAGTAGTTTGTAAAACAACAAAGAGTAAAATGGTTACGCCATGTACAATGAATAGAAATATGACCAAAACTGTAATGAAGACTATAAATTGATAGGAACAAGGTTGAGCAGTAGACCTAGCAGTAGATGGAAGGGGAAGTGATTAAATTGAACATGTCTATCAATAATTAAGAAAAATTGAAATGTAGATAAATAAATGAATGAAAGGATGGGAAAAGTGGAAGAATATATCATTCAATGAGATCAGCAGACTTAGGCAAAAGAGAAATACCAAAACATGTAAAAACAGAAGTAGTTAAGAAAGCAGTTAGACCGACAATACTAAAGGGTGTCCAAATTTTAGGTTGGATCTTAATTTGTTAATAAAACGCGTAAATAATTTGAAAATATAAGATATTTTAGTGAGAACTTAAAGCATATACGTAACGATTAAACATGGAAGATAATATTAGATAAATGCCCTCCTCGGCTTGTCTGACATGAAACCATTCTTTTTTTCAAATCTTCGACATTTAAACATAAACGAGGGTCTATCTCACCAACTACGCGTGCAATTTCGGCCTTTAGGTCTGTAATTGTCTGTCGACTATTGCCACAGACTTTGCTTTTCACATAACCCCAGAGGATAAAATAAAAAGGTGTCAATTCGCAAGATCTTGACGGCCACATTCAAGATGGCGGCCGATGATAAACACTGCGATCCGAATCGTGCTAAAAGTTCTAAAGTAAATTGTAAATATTGCAAAAAGGATGTTATGGATTACGTTACTTGTGTTAAGTGTAGTGATCAGTTTCATCCCTCATGTTTGGGGCAAGCATCACAAGCAAAGAATGCAATTTGCAAACATTCCACAGATGGACAAAAAGTTGAGGTTATTACTCCCACACCACCTACTGATAGTACTTCCAGCACCTGTGCAGTCTTTTATAAAACTGAGCAGGAATATCTGAAAAGAATCATAGCAGAACTAGAAGAAAAAAATGCTTTGCTAAAGGAATATTGCCTACTATGGAAATCCAGGGCCTTGGATTTGGAAAATAAATTGTCTGAAAAAAACATGGAAAATCCTGTAAAAATACATCCAAGACAGCAAGAGAGCACAAGCTCTGCCAGTGAAGGACGGGGTAATCCGGTCAAGAGTATCAATACCAACGCAAACAACAGCAAAGGTAGCAATATCAAGCAGATGGGCAGCTACTCAAATGCAACTGGTAGGAACGCCAACGCAGGTAGGGACGACAACATTATTTTGCACCAACTCGACTCTCAGTCGAGCAGTAGTCAGGCAGCTGATAAACCACTACGCCTACACCTGCGCATTCCTCAACAGTGTTCTAACTGGGAAAAGAAAAAGGAAGAGGAAGAATTTGAATTTCCAAAACAAAAACGTCGTTTTAGGAAAAAACAAATAACATATGGCACAAAAGAAAATGATTCATCTGATGAATTTGATATATCCAACCCAGATAGAAAAATTTGGGTATTTCTGTCTAAGGTCAAACATGAAATAACTGAAGAAACCATAAAAAAATTCATTTTAAAGAATATTAAAACTACAGCTGAAAAGGTGATTGTTAAAAAATGTGACCTTAAGACAAACCTGTCTCAAAAAGGTTATTTTATGATTGGTGTTGATCCAACTTTAAAGACAATGTTTACAGTCCAGAATTTTGGCCTAAGGGCGTCGCTTTCCAGCGATTCAATTTTGCTCTGGGTAGAAATTTTTTAGCTCGGAAATAACTCAGAATGCAAATATTGAACCTGAGACAAATCAAAGGGTTAAACCTTGTATAAATATAAATTAAAATGAAAGTATATGCATTCTAAATATAAATCTTCAAAGTCTAAACAAAGTATCAGAATTTCGAGTTTTTTTAACTGATATTCAACCTGATATATTAACAATAACGGAGCATTGGTTCAAGGAGCATGACATAGTTACGGTGAACTTACCAAACTACGAGTTATCAAGCTATATGGGTCGTTCTGCATCAAGAGGCGGGGGCACAGCTATATTTTTCAAAGACACCTTTGAAGTTCCTGTACAAGAAGTTACAAGTATGGTGAAACCAATTGAGCGGGACTTTGAGTTTTGTATCTCTGAATATGTTTTGAATAATGTGCTAACCACTGTTGTCTGTATTTACAGGTCACCCACAACAGTGTTTCACAAATTGACAATATTTTCTCTAATGTACACAATAATAATATCATAAGTTCTGAAATAATTATCTCGCATATATCTGATCACTATGGTCAAACATTCACTTTTAAACACTATAGAAAAGAAAAAATGCCTGTGTTTGTCAAAAAAAGATGTTTTAATAGTGAAAATCTTATTAAATTTAAAACATACTTGGAAAAAGAGTCTTGGAATGAAGTCTATTCATCTCAAGGATCGGAAGACAAATACTCTACTTTCTTTGCAATCTTATTTGATCATTTCAGCATTTCTTTTCCTGTATGTACTTCTAGGATAAAAAATGGTAAGCCCTCTTGTAGTGATGTAAAAAAACGCGTTTTTTTTAAATCGTATAAAAAACCTAGAAAAAAAACAGAAAAAAACGGTTTTTTTTGTTTTTTTTTGTTTTTTATTCATTTTTGTAATTGGCGGCATGTTTTGGTAGGTACCCACCCCTATTGGAAGTTGCTTTAAGCTGGACTCAGCTCTGAAACTGTCGACCTGATCGACGAATCAAGTTACGTTAGCGATTCATCAGACAGTGACATGGGCGACGTAAACTGCATGGATACTGACTCCGAGTCAGTTGAGGAGTCAGCCATGTCTGTTAGAGAGTAATTTCTGCATTATTATAATTTCTACAGGGCGTTAGGAAACTCGACGGAAAAATTTCTAGGGGTGAATCCTTGTCCCAAAATATGATGATTTAACTCAACTTACCTATATACAAAGTTGCTTAGTTTAGCCGCTAGATGGCTTTAAAAATTATTAATAATAATAATGGTGAGGCACTAACACCTCATGAAGGAGCTTGGCCTGCAAGGCGGAAGGTCAGAGCTTCCGTATCCTCGCTCTCACACCTGGCTGTCGCGTGTCAAATTCATGACACGTGGTGATGTGGTGAGCATCACGCATTAGACAACCGCATTATTACCCATTATTCCTTCGAACGCAGGTCCCCAATTATTTAAAGCGACTAGCTTTTTTAAATGTTTTAACTCCCTGTATAATCACTACCAATTTTTTTTCTGGACAGTTACTTTAATTTAGAAGCTATTCACTCTCTTAAAAAAAATTTAGTTGGGTAAACGGTTTAGCCACAAAAAATATTTTCTAAATCTCTACAAAAGCCTAGTGCTAAGTTAAAATTACTGATTCAGCCTTGTAGGGATTTAGAAAATATTTTTTGTGGCTAAACCGTTTACCCAACTAATTTTTTTTAAGAGAGGAAATAGCTTATAAATCAACATAGCTATCCATAAAAAAACATTAGATGGATAATTAATTGTGACAAAGTTTTTAAACACCCTGTAATTTTTGAAATTAGGGTTTATGCCACAAAATGCTTAAGTTTACTGGTAAAAACGCATGGTCAAAAAATGAATAAAATCCATCAACGATTTTTCGACTTATTTGAAAAAATTAAAAAAAGCTAATCATCTTTAAAGTCCTCTAGCGGCTAAACTAAGCAACTTTGTATATAGGTAAGTTGAGTTAAATCATCATATTTTGGGCCAAGGATTCACCCCTAGACATTTTTCAGTCGACTTCCCTAACGCCCTGTATATCCACTTTGGCTGTTTCTATTTTTCTTTAGAAATATTTGCTTTTTTTGGTTATTATAAATTCTATAATTCACTTTACCTACGAAATGTATTATTTTTATTTAAAAATATCTGTTTTTTGTTTTTCCAAACAAATTACTTGTTGTTATTCACTACACTTTAATTCTGAAAAAAAAACGCATTTAAATAAAAAACCAGACCGCTTGGTTTTTTTTACAAAAAAAAACAGGTTTTTTTTAAAAAAAACGAACGGTTTTTTTTTAGGTTGCATCACTACCCTCTTGGCTGAATACCGAAATTCCTAGATATTCAAATTACATAAAAGACCTATATGTAGCTTATAAACAAACTAATAACAGAAACACTTATGAAACATACAAAATTGAAAAGAAAAATTACAAAAAATATTTATCTGACTATCAGAGGTCAATCAATGACAGTAAAATAGTAAATTCAACCAACAAAACTAAATCAGCATGGAAAATCGTAAATTCAATGAGCAATAAAAATAAGAGTAGCTCTGATATTTCTCTAAAAGTGGGTGAGTCGTTAGTAACCGAACCTGAGACTTTAGCGGCTTTATTTGCTAATCATTTTGATTTGCCATTTTCACCTCTTAATAACTATGAGACTAAAATAAATGAAAATTATCCTACAATTTTCCTTGTGCCAGTTTTACCTGATGAGGTATTTCGAGTGACTATGTCTTTGCCAAATAAATTTTCTGCAGGATTAGATGAAATTCCAGTACCTATATGTAATTAAATTTGCTGCACAATATTTGGCCGAACCATTGTCAGATATTATAAATGAAACTTCTCACGCAGGTTTTTCCAGATACCCTTAAGTTTGCGAAGGTAGTTCCTGTTTTTAAGAAGGGGAATCAACAGGATATAAATAATTATCGTCCAGTTTCATTGCTTCCTTCTGTGCCAAAGGTTTTTGAGAAGGTTATCTATGTTCGAATAATGAGTCACCTTATTAAATATAATATTCTTAACAAACATCAGTTTGGTTTTATTCATGGCAGATCTACCGAGATGGCAATCTTTGACGCTATAGCTTATATCGAGAGATCCAAAAAAAACTGTTCCTCAGCGGGCTGTGGAAATTCAATGTATGAATAGTATGTTGGTGACACTGTACGTCAATGTCAAATTCGAGGTTATCAGGTTAGGTTTTCTGTCAGTTATGACACAAAATGACGCAAATCCTAACCTGCTAACCTCGAATTTGACATTGACGTACAGTGTCACCAACATACTATTCATACATTGAATTTCCACAGCCCGCTGAGGAACAGTTTTTTTTGGATCTCTCGATATAATGGACCGATTGGACAAAAACCATAAATTGGCAGGTCTATATTTCGATTTGTCAAAGGCTTTTGACACGGTTGACCACACCGTTTTGCTACATATCTTGGAGAGATATGGTGTGACAGGGGCAGCCTTAAATCTGATAAGGTCATACTTGTCGAATAGGTGGCAAACCGTGCAAGTGTCATCTGGGGGTCTTAGTGCTTGTTCCAGGTCCATGATCATCAAACAAGGGGTCCCACAGGGATCTATTTTAGGCCCTGTTCTGTTTTTGGTGTACGCCAACAGCCTGCCAAGTGAATTTCTTCCAGATTTAGTGTGTCAATTTGCCGACGACACATCAGTGATCGTTTCGGATTTTTCCATCGATGTCCTGTCAACTGGTTGCTCTAGGGCTGCTGATTTGATGAGGGACTGGTGTATTAATCATAATCTGAGACTAAATTCAAACAAAACGGGTTTGTTGGTTTTCACAAAGTCTGCAAATAACTCCGAATCTTTACTTGTTCGTTTTGACGATAAAACTATACCTGTTACAGATCATATCAAATTTTTGGGGCTTCATTTGGATCCCACCTTGAACTGGGACTATCATATATATGCTCTGCAATCCAGATTAAGCAGCGTATGCTATCTTATCAGACGCATGCGAGAGGTTGTGTCAATTGATATAATTAGACTGTTCTACTTTGCACAAGTCCAATCTATATTAAACTATGGGATTATATTTTGGGGTTCTGCTAGAAAGGCCTCAGATATATTTATATTGCAAAAACCCATCATACGGTGTTCTTGGACTGCACCCTAGAACCTCATGCAAGCCATATTTCTTCCAATTGGGTGTATTAACTGTCCCGTCACTTTACTTTGCTGCCTTAGTGGTGTTTGTGAAGAAGAACCTACAATTGTTTCTTGAAAATCATGCCTTCTATAACGACACCATGACTATTGTCACCAGACACAGGGCTGACTTAAGCATTCCATCTCATAAATCATCCTTTTTCAAAAGAGGTCCACTCTATATGTGTATTAAGGCATACAGAATGCTTGTCAGGTCATTTTGGTATTTTAATTAGCCACCTAGGCTTTAGGGCAGCGTGCCCGTATGCTAAACCCTTTTAGTTACTTATTTGGCTCCATCGCCTAATTCCATAATAATGATTTTGCACATATTTGGCCCCAAACGCAGTATTTCTCGTCAGTTGGAGCACCCCTTTGCTGGTACTTTGGCAGCCGGGTGTTATCGCTCGCAAGAATTCCGAACCTTCTAGAAATCACGCCGTTGAGGCGCCTCGCCATTGGCTGTCTTTGTTACCGGAATTTATTTGTTTTATGGAGCGCATCGCCATTGGCTGTCGAGAGTCACGTGGTAACGCCGTTTTGGCTCACGCCACTGCAGGGGTCGTAACACTGCTTGCTTGGGCAGTTCAGCTCACGCCGTTGATCAAGGAAGTCGCAGAGTGTGCCGTTTCGCGGCGTTCCCGCCATTGGCGGGGACGCCAGCCTGTTTTTCCCGTCTCGTGCTGTTTCAGCGAAGGTTGTTTAAATTGCCGTTGTTTGTTAGTACCGTTGCTGTGAAAGCCTTTCTATTTCCCGTGCTGTTACAGCGAATATGCCATAAACTGTTTCGCCTTTAGGAGGTCGCGTGTGATTGTGCGAGTGGCACGTCTATACGCCAAAGCGTAGGTGTGTGAAGGGCTTCACGGGGCCAATACTGCGTTTGTGAGAAAGGGGGTTTTCCCTTTTCAACTCGCTGTTTTCGAGGATCTTTCTAGGCAGGACGAAGTAGGCCCCTTTGCCGCCGTAAGTGTGCTCTCAGGAGAGCGTCCTAACGCCGCCATCTTGGCGGATTCCAGCCCGTTTACCCCAGATGCCGTGTTTTGGCGATTGAGCTGCCACAGACTGCCGCCTTCTACCAACTGACTGCACGCAACTCTCATAGACCGTATACGGACTAAGGTATTTGTAATTACAACCATTTAAACATATTAACTGTCGCTTGTGCGAGCGGTGGTGCTTCTGTGCTCAACTTTGTGTGGGCGGATGCATGCCCCCTTGCTTGCTTGTCGCGGGTTTTAATGCCGGTTTGAGGCCACCATGCTTCACGACGCTACTTTGGTAGCCTACTAGTAAGTTCATGTGCGCGAGTTTTGCGTCTCATCGCCTAAATAGCTAAAGAACTCTGCGCCTATGTTTTGGTGTTACGTTTGTGCTAACTTTTAATTCAGTAACGTTAGGTGCGCGAGCTTCGCTATATTGTACCGATTAATACCTAAATGGAATCAACGCCTCGCCGTGCTGAGCCTGGCGCGCCCTAATCTGTTCGAGCTCTTTGTTTATGTTTGCGAGGGCTTTGTGCTTTGCTTATCAGGTGTTAACCGCAGCCAACGACTGCGTGGGCGACGTAGCAGGGGCTGGCAACTATTCCAAATTCGCATGCTTTAGTGAGGCTATGTTAGCCCCTCTTCCTGGTCAAATATTGCAGTCACGCTGCCCCGCTGCCTAACGAGTTAGGCCTTCAATTATTCCGTCGCGCATTTGTGCGGCTTCGTGCTTTGCTGCTAGCTACACTGCTCCCGTTGCCTTTGCAGGTCGGCGTCTGTTATCGCGCACTAACGCGCCCTTTTCCGGAGTGAGTATTTCTAAACTGTACTCTAATATGTAAAGTGTCGAGCCCACTGCGGCCGGCCACCCATAGTGTGTTGTTTACTAGCATAGCGCGTCCATCAGCTGGTGCTTAACGTAAGAAGTAACATAAGCTTGGCGGCACGATTTGCTGCCCAGATGTAGTTATCGACCAACAGACGCATATTTAATTAAGGGACGTATTATTCCTATTCGACCTGTGCATGCTTTGTTTCAGATAGCGCCTTTTACAGTGTAAATATTGGTGTACGGCGAGACGTGAGAGATCAGAGCGTGCAGGTAGGTCCAGTGGTTGCGCAGTCTCGGCCAAAGAGTCCCAATATTACCATTCCAGTATTTGCGATCACGAAATTGTTATTTGAGCTTGCAGCTCATGGGAATTCTTATCGACGAAGTATCTTGAATACTTCGCTCCCGTCTAACCGCCCAGGCCCGGTTAGTCGGGTTAAGACAGGCTTGGTGGCGCCCTCATTATTTTACCGTTAGTTACCGACCTTCTGGCCGTTACCCTCAGATAATCTCGTGAAAGGACCCGCCCATCTCCACTGAAAGTCTAGCTCGGTCTAACTTGTTGCGGCGTGGGTGGCGGCCTAGGAGATATTTCGTCCCGATTTCGTCAGTTACGGCCCGCGCCGGCCGTTTCGTTATTGTATGAGCCGGTGCGGTGTCGTAAAGTCAGTTTAAGACCGTAACATGCTACCTATGAATATTAGGGAAATTAATCATATAAACAATTTTTAAAAAAAGCTGAACCAGTGGTTGCACCAAAAATGTTTCTACTCATTTAATTTTTTATCATGAATTGTAGTTTCATTAACTAGTTTTGTAATTCTTAGTTTTGTAATTGCTATCATTGTAGTGTAAAATTATTATTGTTTATAGTTAAATTAGGAAGCCTTCTGCTTGTTCCATCAATTTGTGACGTTGCTTTGTCGTGTTTTTCGATATTGTTGGCAATAAAGGATATTATTATTATTATTATTAGCTTGGACAGTTTGTGAAAACCATAACCTAAAATTTACAAACTAAAAGTTTCGTCGATTTGAAAACATGTTTCACTGGATATGTATCGAGTTTTGCAAATTTCACTGCTACAAATGACTACTACTTACGGTGTGTACAGTGAAATTGTGTGCACAGTGAAATTGTGTTCACTGTAATAAAACTGTCTTCAATCCAAGTTTTCGGAACTGCTTTTTTTAAAGTTTGGTAGAAAGTTTTTTCAACAAATTTGCACAGACCTGTGGTGGACAATGTAATGCTAGCGCAATTTAGTACTTATAAACAAGAATTACTGCTGAAATCGCTGTGAAAAATGATTTGATACGTTTCAAATCGAGATGACAGTCATAAAGTGACAGTTGTAACGGAATTAATCTTAGACAGGTAGTGGAAGCTATCTTTCATTTTGTAGGCCCTCTTTGATTAATCTAATTTTGAATCACACGTTATATTTATAATCACTTATAATGTTATAATATCATGAGTAGTCCAAGTTATATGGAATATTTTTGCTGTGGTATCACAAATGTCCATTGCGTAGCACGAGTCCTAATCCTAAGCGCAAAAATATTCTACTTAACTTTGACTAAGAATGGCATTCGAGGGACTATTTAATGAATCAAACTACCTTTTCAAATTAGTTTTCAGTAAATCTAGCAACAAACTACGCAATTTCTATAGTAACAGAAAACTAATATTGACTTTTTCTAATAAAAAATCACATTTGTTTAAAATATTCAAGGGTAATAAATACCACAAAAGGTGACGATTTTTTGAGAATTTTTCTCGTTCACATGCAGATTATTGCGTTTAAATTTCTCGAAACCAAAACATTTGCTTTGTTTTCGTAAGATGATGTTGAAAGTGATGCTGCTTTATCATTTCTAATAATTTCGTTGTTTCTTATACTTGCAATCATTTTGCTGTGGTGTTCTTGATCAAGCTGAAGATATGGTTTCACAGAGCTTGCCGAAGAATGTCCCGTTACCTTTATCAACTGTTCTTCACCAATTCCTGATTTAGCCAATTGACTTACAGCAGTAGCCCGATGTGAGTGATTTGTAATTTTCAACTGTGTAGTATTTAAGCCGATAAGTTCCGCGGAGGCTTTTGTCCATTTACCAATAATATTAGGACCAATTGGAGTGTTTTTTAACCATATATTTCCTTCTTTCCAGTTTGCATGAAGGGTCAGAAAAAGTCTATCAGTGATTATGTTTGAAGTTCTTTTCGAAATAAGTAGTTTGTATAATCTAACAGGACAAATATCTTTGTTAGCATTAGGAGTGAGCCATTTTGTATCGACACATTGTTGTGCTCCACCTTGTCTTGTTTTAGAAAATATGGTGTTGTAAGCGATTCTGCCAGTGGGTATTCCTTCATTGTTGATTTCTTGTTGAAAATAAGAAACTAGGCAAGATGAAGCTTCACCTCCACGCCAAGCAAATTCCAGTGCAGCAATAAAGAAAAACTTTTATTCAAACCATCCGGATTATCTTCTTTCCACAAACTTACAATTTTTTTATGTTCTTCTGATGAAAGAGCCTTAGCACTAACCTTTCTTGTTTCCGGATTTACTTGCAAAATCTGTCTTTAGCATTACGGGCATCTTGAGACTTTTGAAAATAATATCGGTAAATGGATCAAAACATATACCCCAGTCATTGTAGAATTTTTCTTGAAGTTGCTCGACAGTGTTGTTCCACAATGTCTTAACTACACTTTCCTTGTATTCCGAACCATTTCTTTTCTTCATGTTAAATGCCCAATCCAATAAAATTGTGTTGAGCTGTGGCAAAGTCGTGCTTTTATTGATCTGGTACTCCCTAGCGGCACAAAATTCGTGGAATAGTCTCCAGATATATGATTTCGACTTAATCGTGTTACACGGTACACTTTCTTTAACATTTTCCACTATTGATTTAATAGTGGAACTTCCGAAGCGATTATTATTCATTGTTAGAACGACAAACGGATTTATAAACATAACTTTTTGTTTTCGAAAAATGTCAGTCATAGGCTGCTAAATAAATTGAATTAATTAAAACCAATCGCAATCGCGTGAAAACACTGCAACATTAGTCAATTTTGATTGACCGTTTCTGACAAATTGAACAATTTTCATTGGTTCGTTCATTATAGTGTTGAATAGTCAAGGGTAATACCACAAGTAGTGGAAATATTTTTAAAATAATATATCCACTTCGAGTGGTATTTGGGACGACTATTTAACAACATTAATACATAACGGTTAACTTTATTGAAAAATAATCCAACAATTAATATAATTCATTCTCAATTAAATTCAGCGGAATACTTCCAAAACACATTTTAAAATTTTTAATGCAAGCCAAACTTTGTTCACACAGTTTGTTAGTGTTTAGTTTTACGTAACCTGGCGATATCACTAAGGACATAACATCGTTGCTAAGTGATATTTAGCAATAAGGCTACTTAGTTTTTGAATAGGTACATTGTTTTGTGAATATTTTGCATGGTGCCCAATATTCACTGATATACTGCTGTTATTGGTTGAAAAAAGCAAATGTCTGCAATATGATTGGCTTATATGTTATAGTGTTGAATAGTCACTTGAATACCTTCTAGGAAGATATATCTACTGGTATTTTTTGATTGGTGAAAAAACGTCAAATTCTGGATTTTTATTGATCACTTTTTGACAGATGACAGGTGAATTGAATAGTCACTGTAGCAAAATCACAGAATCAAACGGTGCGCGTCATCAAACAGTAACTTTAAATTAATAACTAAATATTTGATGACATACACCATTTGTTACCGGTATTTTACTATACCAGGTATTCAGAGTTCAGAATTTTTGCAATAAATTTAAAATAAAAATTTACTAAGGGCCTTTCCTTTCCTAAAACTTGGAAGCATGCCCACATTCTTATGTTTCCAAAACCACACAAAAATAAAAAACAGATTGAAAGCTACAGACCTATCAGTCTACTAACAACAATGTCAAAACTATTGGAAAAGGTCATCTATTCTCGATTAAATACCGAAGTGATCTCCCATAACGTCCTTCCACCGCACCAGTTCGGTTTCCGAGAAACGTATTTCACTAACCATCAGCTGCAACGAATCACTGAAGTCATAGAAACTGGCTACGAAAACAAATGCTACACAACAGCACTATTCCTCGACGTAGCACAGGCCTTCGACAAAGTCTGGATTGAAAGCCTGAAGAGCAAAATACTTAGGCTAAACATATCGACTTACCTCAAAGCAATAGTCTTCTCCTTCCTCGAAGACAGAACGTTTGCTGTAAAAATTAATCTTACCCTTTCTGAACCAAAAATCATACGTGCAGGAGTTCCACAAGGTAGTATATTGGGTCCGCTACTATTTAATATATACACCTCAGACATACCAACAATTAACGCAATCATAGCAACTTTTGCCGACGACACCGTCATTATAACACAAAGCACTGATCACCTACAAGCCATCTCCAAACTACAACGAGCAACTGATCAAATCTGCTCCTGGTTCAACAAGTGGAACATACGAGTCAACTCAGCGAAATGCCAAACTGAAGTGTTTACCCTAAAACGTATACCAAACCTACCTAACATCTACATCAGTAATAATAGCATCGAATGGAACCCATCCGATAAAGCAGTCAAATATCTGGCAGTGCTTCTTGACACGCGACTGTCATGGAAACTACACGTTAACCAAAAGCTCAATCAGAGTTATGCAAGACTGGGGCAACTATATCCTCTAATTAATAGAAAGTCAACACTAAAAACTCAGTGTGCAACCCTAATGTACAAATCTTTAATTAGACCGCTGGCACTGTATGTATCACCCATCTGGAGCAACACCGCAAAAACGAATTTACAAACACCAAAAGCTTCAAAACAAAGTGCTTCGCATAGCCGTAAATGCACCATGGTACATAAGAAATGAACAATTACACTATGAACTGGGTATCTCAACAATACAAGAGTACATCAGTGCCAGAGCAAAGAAATTCTATACCAACATAAACTCCTGCGAGGCATCGGCACACTATCATCTTAGCAGTCGAAATATCCACACCCGACTGAAGCAAAAGCTACCTCAGGACCTACTAACCGATGACTCTACCGACTGATCACAATCCAATTAGAGATGCCAATATATCTCAAATGCTATTTTACTCAGTTATTTGTACATAGTTCAACCCTACCATGTACAACATGTACCTATGTTGTTGAGCTGGTAATAAATAAATTTAAAAAAAAAACTATACCAGGTATTCAGAGTTCAGAATTTTTGCAATAAATTTAAAATGTTGGAAAATTTACTAGGGGCCGGTTGCAGAAAGCAATGTTAAGCGTGGTGTTAGCTAACGTCGCGTCAAAGTGAACAAAATCGCATCAAATTTTGTTTACTAATGTATTAGTTACCATAAACATTTGAGATTTGATGCGTTTTCGTTCAATTTGACGTCGCGTTAGCTAACACCAGACTTAACGTTGCTTTCTGCAACCGGCCCTAAATGTTTAGCTCCTCCAAGAATATTCTCAGTAGGTTTTTTGTTTTAGCATCTTTTAAAGATAAGTTTATGGATTTTCATTATCTGTTTATGTAGAAATAAATGTAGACCAATTTTATACAAGAAATGATTTACTCATAAAGTAATATAAATAATTCACAATACATATCAGTTTAGTTTCAACAAAATATAAAATATCTTCCTAAAATTAAATAAGCAAATACTACAACATACAAAACTATCGAGATAACAGTGTTCTGAATATCCGTAAAATATTACCAAATTTCAATTAGTTACCGAGTGCATTTGTTTACCTTTTTTTAATATGCTTCTATGGTCATTATGACTACACAGTTTCTACTACTGCAGAATGTTGTTAAAGGTAAGTTACTTATGTATACACCATCTATATTTCTGAACCACACAGTTATTTTTCGTAAACTGGTACATAAATTGGTTAAATATACTAATAATAGCATGAAAAACGGTAGGAAACCTATTTTTTAGAAGAATATAAAATTTTGAAACCAGTTTGGACTGGTGAGGGTTAACATAAAGACAGCGGGAGTACAAATTCAAAACTAGTGTGACCACCATGAATAAAACAAAACTGGAGATTCTTTTAATCTACTGCATAAGAGCATTTTTTGTTAGATGTGCGTTAGTACGTTATTATATTTCACATTTTAACATTTCTTTTGCTGTTGACCTTGAATGGACAATAAAGTTAAGGATTTTACCCAATATATTAGCTTAACTACAATAATTTAAAAAGTATGTTATATTTTTAAATTTTTGTAGGTACGTTTCAACAGCATTGGAGATTAATACTTTTTTACAGGAACTATACTTTACAAAATAACGTATACCAACATATTTCTAGCAAAAAACATCGAGAATTATACTAAAATCGAAGGTCAGTTGCCTGTAAAGTGTAAACATATTTTACTACTAAAAATGTGTTTTATATTTTCACGTTCTAGCAAATTGGTGAATTAGATTTGTAATTTTATGTGAGAAGTAACTCTTACCTACCGTAAATTTGGTTACATAGTCGATTTTGAAATTTAAAATTTTTGAAAGCATGTTGGATGTCACAGCACTAAAGAGAATAAATACCACTTCACAAATATTTGTGCTTGAGCTTGCAATATATCAAAGTTTCTGCAACATTGTTGGCTAAACAGATTTCATGGTAAAGACCAAACACTTTTAAAGTACCATATGAAGTGATTAGTATTTTTTTTAAATGGAAATAAGTAAGACGTAACAGATTCTTTAGTTAGAAATCAGGTTGAGTTGTAACAAAGCTTAAAGCAGAGTGAATTGCATATTATATATACATAACTAAAGTTAACGTTTAATGTTTGGGAATCACCATTCCTCTCATTTGTTGGATCATAAAAATTACCATAACCTCATTCACCATTACGCCAAAATCATATGCATACGATTACAGTCAATAAGCTACAGTTTTATGAGTAAGCATGATTCAAAAGTATAATGAATGGTGTATACTTGGTTTTTGTTCATTTTACGTGACTCAATTCAAAACTGAAATCATCTTAAACTTTTGGATACGGTACAAAATTACACATAACTAAAATTAACGATGGAATAGTATTGGAAGTTTTTTAAATATTAATAAATAATCTCTTTTTACTGCAGTCGAATTTTTGGCTTGAACTGGTTCTAGAAAGAACTTCAAGGAATGTACATTCGCATTTCCAATTCTTTACCATGCATATCAGCTGCTCTAAGCGAATTTAAACACTAGTATTGTTAAACACAGTCTAGAATAACCATCAGCTAGGTGGTATGTTTGTTGCTAATTGGCCATTTCCAACCTTCGGTTTTGGGCCAAACCAAGACATCTTCCACTCCATTGTATCGTGCAGTAGTTTTTCTTCTTCGGGTGAAAATTTCAAAAGCGTGGATACTGCTCGTATCAGATGCTGTGCTTCGTACTCTCGACTAGTTAAAAATTTAATTAATACGTGTTTTAGGTACTTAAAGTTAACATCGTCTTCGTCTTTACGTATACTGTGCTGCAAGTTTTTAGTTGAAGTTTGACTGGGCATCAGTATTGCTGCGCAATTTGTATCTGATAACTCGTTATAGTAGTTTGTACTGCCTGGTGTTCGTAATTCTTGCTGTAACGTCTTCTTCATATCTGCGAGTCGAAGTTGAAGCGTCTTTATAGTCTGAAAAGGTACTTATATGCATTATTTTTTCCCCATTTAAACATTGCAATACCTTATTTTTATCTATAAGTTGCTCCTCAAAATGTGCTATATTATTTCGTAATTCCTCTTCTACGTTTTTACTCTCCCTCTCCCTATATTTTTTGTTCTCTTCTTCAAGCATGGCTATTTTATTTGTCAGTTCAGTCATTTCGATTTCCTGCCTTCTCGTTTCCTGTTTAGCAATTTCTATTTGTTGCGATATTTCCGCATTTCGCAATAATGCGGAATTCTTCTCGGAAGTTACTCTAAAATGAGGGCATTAGCACTTAATCTAGAGCTAAGAAAATCGTTACCTGCTCAAAGTCTTCTGGACATTCAATGAGTTGGTTTTTTCCTCGTTCAGTTCTTTTTCCAACTTTGTTATCAGCTGTCGAAGGGAGGAGTTTGCCTGGTGTTCCGAATCGGACGACAATCTCAACTTGCTGCACTCTTCATCAGATTTCTCTAACTGGCATTCTGTGTTATCTAAATTTTTGCGCACTGCTTTTATTTCGGTGCTTGCGTCTTGCTGTAATAGTTCGACAGCGTTACATTGATGCAATGGGAACATAGATTAAATAAATAAGTTTCGAGGTTACGTAGGAATAATAAACAAAAGGAGTAAAAAAATAAATGAAATAATGGAATGCATTTATTAATTAAATATTAAATTTTCATAAGAAAACAATTGTAAAAATACTGCATATAAACTTAAAATTATAACAGATTTTATTTAACAAAAAGAATAACAGTCATCGAACCAATGAAACAATTACACACATTTTAATAGTGGAAATACTAACAAACAATATAATAAGAAGTAATAGGATACAACTAATGTATATATCGTAATACAAGAAATAATGACTAAATATTAGGGCTGTGCGAACCTATGATTTTTTGAACATAACTGTCTGGAATCGAACTCGAAATCGTATTTTACATAGTTTATTGAACCAAACTGCATATAAGCTACCAAATTAGAATTGAACCATTAAAACGTTACAAAGAGGTACAAAATTTTTATATTTTAAAACAAATTTAACATTTATTAATTATTATAAACAAATATGTAATTTATCGTGAAATTTGAACGATAGTTCAGTTCGGTTGAAAAACTCGAAAGGTTCGTATAACCCTACTTAAAACATAAAAATCTATAGACTATTTGAACCAGATTCAAAATCTATGTTAAAGGGTGTTTTGTAAAACAGCTTTGCTAGTAACACAGTTATTTCCAAAAATGTAGAATTTGAATGTGAATCATGGCAGCATTTATAATACTGAATATTTCGTGCAATTTAGCTGAATCTTTACTTCTTACAGTTTACGAGATTCTCATGTTGAACACGATATTCTCGACTTACTATATTAACCTACACAGTGTTCTCATAAAATTTTTCAATATTCTGTACAATCCATTTTGCATTTTTGAATTGACTATATTTTCGTTACTGCTGCTCATATTTTAAAGCTTGGCCCAAATGATCCGTCTTTTATTTTAATCATATTTAAAGTTAACAAGAACAAGGAACGTTTTAAGTACATACCAATGTATAAAACACAGGCGGAGGAGTTGCCATTGTAGACAGAAGTGATTAGTTAATCACAATTTTAATTATGAGGCTAGAATTCACCCGATTAGCTCTTTAGTTGTCAATTATAAAAATTTGAGGTTATATCATCACATGAAATTAAAAAATGCACTTGCAGGATGTAATATGAGTAAAGGTGGTAAAACTGTAATAGAGTTTAAAAAATTGTATGTTCTGATAGCACTTATATATTTGCAATTGCAGAAAGCTGCCAATTTTTTAGACACAAGCTTTTTGTGTCTTTATCACAAACGCATTTCTGGTACACACATAAAAGCTGCCTGCTTTTAAACTGAACAATAGATCATATAAATAACATGTAGTCAACCACGGTCACCCGACATTAATTATACGAGAAGTCAAACTGTTCACACACCATTAAATGTAAACAAAGTTTTTGTATTTCTAAAATCAAAAACACAGGAAGTTGTCTATAATTTCTAACCCTCAAAATTATATAAGCGACGAAAATGGAAAATTGCATTATTTCGTAGTCTAAATAAATTTTAAAATCAAAAATACATAGTAATTTTTTACAAATCCTACAAATCAATTATAAAATATACCGGGTGTCCACTTTCAAACTGGAACATAGGGATTTAACATTGTTTTAAAACAGTTTTATTGATTCCTGCTCGCCAATTCAACCTACAGAAAATGTTTTGGTATCAATGGAAAGAGAAAATTATGGCGCATCTAATGGTATAAAAAATTACATTATTTTTGTGAATTTTCACATATAATCTCATAAGAGCATTAATTCTTTCCGGAAATTTTTTTGAGTGCGGTCCAACAACGTCGTATTAATTTGCCTGAGCGGGACGCGAGGGCAAATTAGGACGTTGTTGGAATGCAGGAAAATAATTTCCGGATATGAATTAATGCTCGAATGCAGATTCGGTAAGAAAATCGTAACGCCACAAACCCTCACAGTTAGGTTGGTCTACCTACAAAAAATTTCCAAGAAATTTTTTTATTGTCTTGGTTACGGCTCGTGAACTAATTTTTTTATTGGTCATTAATGGGTGTCGTACGATTTTCAAATGTTTTCATGTTTTTTTAGATATGAGTTGCCTTGACTTGAAAACAGTTGACAGCTATACTCAAATAATTTGTTATTTGATGACATTCAGAGTTAGTTTAGTAGTTTTTACTTTATAAAATGAACGATTACTCCAACCAAGAGAGAGTTTCTATCGTAAAACATATTATAGTGGGGTTAGTTTGCGTAGAGTGAGAGATTTGTTTCCGTAAAATTTGACAACAGTCCAATACAGCACAAGACCAATTAATTGGTCGCGAATTAAATGTGTCAAAGTCGGCGATATCTAAGACAATAGAGAAGCACATATATCCATACAAACCACAATGTCATCAGGAAATATTTGAACCAGACGAAGAAAGTAGAAATGTATTTTGTGAAGGAATGCAAGAACGTGCCAATCAAGATCGTCGTTTCTTGTCATCAATATGTTTCACGGATGAATGTACTTTTACTTTAAACAATGAATCCAATGTGCAAAATACTAGATATTGGGCTCAAGAAAAACCAAGAATGAATCTGTGTACAAGAACCCAATACCCTCAAAAAATTTATATTTGGGCTGGGATTTATAATAACAAAATTATCGGACCGTTTGAAATTGTTGGAAATTCGAACACTTACTTAGAACTTTTGATTAATGAGGTAGGTCCTGCATAGAAACAAATCTCTCACTCTCCGCAAACTAACCTCACTGTAATAGGTATCTTTTAACCATAAGAATTATTGTTTATTAATTGTTAAATTGTTTATGTATAGCAATAATTCTAATAATTATTTTCATAAAAACTCCCTCTTCATTCGAGTAATCGTTGATTTTATAAAGTAAAAACTACTGAACTAATTCTGAATGTCATCAAATAGCAAATTACATATATATATAATACACATATATTGCTGGTAGGGCCTGGAAACTTCAGAAAACATTACGGCGTCGACATAGTTTCACTTAGAGTATAACGCGTCTCGTGCGCTTGCGTGAGAATTCGAACTCCGCCTTTAGAAGCAAATTTTAAACTTGACCACTTCCCCATTGGGCGGACGACGCCGCCGCGCTTGCGCACAGCTCACCGTATACATAAAGGAGTTGGTTGTGTGTCTCACTTCATCGGTGAGTTTCCACTCATAGCCGCTAGCAATATAGTAAGTATTAGATATATGGCAAATTATTTGAGTATAGCTGTCAACTGTTTTCAAGTCAAGGCAACTCATATTTAAAAACATGAAAATGTTTGATTAATATTATTCAATGAAAATTGACAAAAATAATTTAATTTTTGATACCATTAGATGCGCAATAATTTTCTCTTTCCATTGATACCAAAACAATTTCTGTAGGTTGAATTGGCGAGCAGCAATTCATGAAACTGTTAAATACAATGCTAAATCCCTATGTTCCAGTTTGAAAGTGGACACCCGGTATATTTGACATCTGTTGCACTGTGTTGTTTTAGTTTGTGTAAATGTTATACAATTTTGTATTTGCCTCACCATTATTATGTATTAATGAGTGACTTCCAGTTTAGTCACTTGTTTTTGTCACAATTTATATATTTTGTGCACGATAGAGCAATTTTACTTAGTTACCGCGTTTGTTGCCAAATCAGTAAGTTATGTTTACTGGTTACAAAGATAAACAGAACGGTAAGTAAAAATTCGAAGTTAGCAGGTTAGGTTTTGCGTCAATTTTGACACAGACTGATGCAAAACCTAACCTGCTAATCTCAAGTCTGACATAGACCAAAGACAAAATAATGTAAGAGTAATATATTATTCTGTCTTTGGATATAGACTTACAGTGTCACTAACATATTATTCTTGATCTACTCTCTTTCAATAGCCGCCGTAGCTGAAATCGGCTACTTGGCACCGCAGCGAGTGTTGCTTCCGAGTCCGTTAGGTGTTTATTCTGTGGTATGTCACATTTTACTGACGTTTGATGAAAAATACATTTCTATCGTGCAAAAAACGTCATAAGCATTACGAACGTTACGGAATTACCAATCTCAAGACAGTAATTGGAGTCGTCGCTTCACTTCTCCTCGAAACAATTGTCTTCGATCGGTAAAATGTCCTTACCGTTCTTAATACTTAATATACTATTATCCAATGTGAATATTTTATATACCACTGCCTTCATAGCAAACTAAAACAGTCATAATACCAAACTACCCCAATTAAAAAAAAATGGTCTGTGTAATTGGGTCTTGTTTTTTTCTAATTGTTCCAGTATGCCGGATGCCCCTATGCTCACTCCATTTCTCAATCTGATTCGGATGATTGCTTTCTGGGCTTCGTTTAAAGTTGCCATCTTGACGTTAAAGGTGTAGGTGTTATATGGCAGCAGTTTGTTTGAATTTGACTACCAGTTTTCTATGACGGCGATGGTCTATTTATTAGTGTTACATGATATTTTTGTCTTGCGTTTGTTTCAGTGTGAATGACAACCCTGCTTAAATGATAAATTTGAATTACCAATTTTATAAAACAGTGCAACTCGACAAAAAAAAAGTTAAATTGCATACACAAGCAGTGATTCAAACACCAGTTCAACCACTGAAGAAATTCAGAATGAATTAATCCTAAATTTAACACATGGCTACTCCTTGCTTTTCCATGTTTTTCGAGCCTAATTGTTGAATCTACTTAATAATCGGTTATGTAACAAAAAAATCTTCTGAACCTTTTCCAATTCTTACTCAACTCACAATTTGTCTTCTAAGGAAAGTAACTTCCTCTTCCGAATCGGCACGAAGAGCTTTCAGCTCCTTTGACAACTCCTCAATTTCTGAAGTGAGACGCCTGATTTTCGCGTCCTTATTATTAAGTTCGAGACGATTACACTCCAGCTCGCATTCCATTTGCTTTACTTTTTCAGACAGCACTTCTCTTTCTTGCACAGCTCTTCTCCTTTCTGCACTTTCTTCTGCTGCTTGTCTACTTAATCTACCAACCTAAAATACACATAAAATTGAATTAACAGTATTATAACTTTCACCTTTAAATTTAAAACTGTTAAACGAAAATTATTTTTATTTCACACAATTAAAAAAAAAACAAATATACAAGACCTGCGTTTCCAAAGATGCAATTTTATCACTCCATGAAGTTTTAATGTCGGCTAGATGCAGGTGTGCTTCTTCTAATCTCTGTTCTAAAAGCTTTCTTTCTTGGTTTTCTTGGTCATCATTCCCTGAATTAGAAGTGTTTCTCTGTCTCAAAACAGCAACTAAATCAGCTAAGTGCCTTCTTTCTTCCTCGCTTTTCGCCAACTCTGTTGCTAGAACTGCCAAGTCTCGACCACTAGAATGTCTTAGGCTTTCTAGATCGTCCTACAAAATGGCCTCATGTGGATCATGCTGATGGGGTTTCATTGGGTCAATATTATACATTTCAGAATTCAGGAGTCTTAAATTTGTAATGTGATCGGCTCAGTAATATGAATTGGATTCTTGAAATGGAAAGCAACTGCGTACCAAGCCTAATTAAGCAATAAATATTTTAGTTTGTTATATGCTAGAAATAATTAAACTTTAAGATTAGGAATGCCTGAAAAAGTTAATGTATAATTTTCTGATCTGACGGGTAACAATCACGATAAGCACAGAAAATTTAAGACTCTGAATTTATGTCAAGCCCAAAGCACATACCTGCGATGCACCACTCGAAGCTCACAAACATAAAGTGAAAACACATGTGCAACTTTCTACACTGAGTGCGAACCCTTCATTAAAATAAAAAAATAAAATCAATTAAACGAAATATTCTAAAATATAACACTTAAATAGTTGGGTGGATGCAAAGTTGAGTCAAGCAATACGGAAAAAGCTGGTCTAAGAAGTGGTTGTTATTATGCGTGGTCATTCTACATTGCATCTAAGATTAATAGCGTTGCAAAAGTTTTGCTGCATAGAAAGAAGTAAGAATATGTGCTGAGACTAAAACTAAAATTAGGATTTAATAATAGATATTGTTAATAGATCAAGCGTTGAAAAATGTCAAAATTTATCAAGTTTCAAAAACACTATAAAGTCGCCGTAATAGTGTGTAAATTGAATCTCATTTAAACTTTTTGATATCTTTAAAAGTGGGCAATTCGACTGGCAAAGACACTGTAAAGTTCAACAGTTACATCTCAATTTCAACTGTGAAACAATGTAAAATAACATTTCAAACAATTTTTTGTAATTATTTAAAAAACAATTAATTATTCATGCAAAACAAAGAAGTATTAGTTGTTATTTGGAAACAATGCTACTAAAATAATGAAATAATTTGCTTCTTGCTACATTAGGTATTTTGTTGGATTTTTTGATTAAATGGAGACTATTACATCTGTCCGTTTCTAGTCATGGATAGAATGATAAGGGTTTTTGTTTGTCGAAATTACAAATATGCATAAGTTTGGCGTCGTAATATAAGGATCTTCCACCTAGTGATGTGGGTCGGGTAAATACCCAATGGATAGGGTATTTATAAATGGGTATTTACCCCTGACTCAGGTAAATACCTAAAAACTGGGTATTTATCAAATTTGTAATATTTAGAAAGCTAACCTAACTTTTACTCACATAATAATGTTATCTTAATAAATAAACTACATATAAATGCACTGGAATATTTTATGTAAAATAACAATTTAATGGAATAAATGGAACATTGAATAAGCATTCACCCAGGTAAATTAATCGTTTATCGGGAAAAAAAAACATTGGTTGCCGAAGTTTATGAAAATAAACAGAGGCGCAATAAATTGCCCCAGTCAGAATTAATTAAAAAAAATGCGATGGCTCTGACTCCGAAGATTAGGATGATTTATATTATTGGTACACTATTTTTCGACTCTATAATAAATATATAACAATCTTAATAAGACAAAGAAAATCACAAAATTATATAAACAACGTTGTATACCGATGGGACAATAATTATGTATAACAGCATGAGATAGCATAAACAAAAGCACTTAATACTTGAGTAAGAAAGAGATAACCGTACAAAAAGTTATTTTAATAAGTATACTTAGTCGACATATGCCATAATTAAAATGAGCGTCAAGTCTACTAAAATATTTCTATGTTCATCTCGCTCTTACTCGAGCATTGAATTCTGTTTTTTATTCATGCTATCTTATTGCTGTTATATACAGGTTGCCTAAAATTGTACGGAATTCTATGAGCTGGAAAAGGATCAAATACCGGGTGTCTTAAAATGAATTACATCTAGTATGCTTTGAATTTTTCATAATGCAATCTAAAATTTTACTTGAAATTGGCAATACTGTAAGTCTATGTGAAATTCGAGGTTATCAGGTTATGTTTTGCGTCAGTTTGTGCCAAAACTGACGCAAAATCTAACTAGGCAACAAGTAGGCACAATAGCTACTTGTTGCCTAGCTACCAAGTAATTATTACATTTTCTATTTCGGTTAGTTTTGTGGAAAATAGTATTTCATCCTTTTCCAATTAATGGAATTGCCATGTTCCATACAATTTTAGGCAACCTATATAGTTATGTCCCCATCGGTATTTTGGGCAGTAAATGTCCCTCAGTGCAGCTATTTTATTCTACATTTTTATAAAATTCGAATAGAGCACCTTCACTTACGAATCAATTTATACTGGATAGATTAACTTTATAATATTTGTAAATCAGGCTATAAATACCCGTTCAAATACCCATTTTGGGTATTTACCCTTAAAAATAAATACCCGGGTAATTTACATCACTAGGTACAATAGCTACTTGTTGCCTAGCTACCAAAATAATTATTGCATTTTCTATTTCACTTACTACGATGTGTAGCATGTAGAAGATCACTTGCTAAGGTTAAAACTCCTTAGTCTTGGCAAAGTTTTAAATAGGACTAAGGTACCTGGTACTCTGCATGCCTAGACCTTGTCCACGGGGTTGGCAAAAAGAGCCTATGAAGGTCTAGTTGCTAGACATGAGTCTCCCCACGATACTACTACTACTACTCTTATGAAGAATAGTATTCGAAATTTTTTCCAACTCATGGTATTGCCATGTTGCCTACAATTTTAGGCAACCTGTACAGTTATGCCCCCATTAATATTTTGGGTATTAAATGTTCTCAGTGCAGCTATTTTATTCTACATTTTTATAAAATTTTAATACAGCACCTTGACTTAGCAATCAATTATACTGGTTAAATCAGCTTTATAATATTTGGTAAATGAGGCCATAAATACCCGTTTAAATACCCATTTTGGGTATTTACCCCTCAAAATAAATACCCGGGTAATTTACATCACTACTTCCACCCCAACCTAGTGCTGTGGGTCGGGTAAATAACCAGTGGGTAGGGTATTTATAAATGGGTATTTACCCCTGCCTCAGGTAAATACCTAAAAGCTGGATATTTATCCAATTTGTAATACTTATAAAGCTAAGCTTGCTTTTATTCACCTAATAGTATTATTTCAATAAAATGAATTATGTGCATATAAATGTGATGAAATATTTCATGTAAAATAACAGCTAAAATATTGTAGCATTGAATAAGCATGCACCGAGGTAGATTAATCAATAACGAGAAAAAACATTGTAACTGCCAAAGTTTATCAAAATAAATAGACGCAAGAAATTGATTCCTACAGAATTTACAAAACACACGCCGAAGCACAGTGACCCTGATAAGTAAAGGCCTGAAGTTCAGGCATAAAAAATTATTAAAATAAGCAAGAACTGAGACACTACATAAATACAAAAGAGGCAGTAAAAACAGGCATTTATTTGACCATAAATGTAGTGAGAAGAGTTGTTTTAGGCGCTTGTTTTTTGTGATTCATTCCTTCCTGCCGAGTGTGAAAATAGTTCTTTTTATCATTTATGGGGTTTTCACAAAGGGGTGGGTTCAGCTCCTGTTAAGCTTTTACTACCTATAATAAAAGATAGGAATTTCTGCTCGTTTACTCGGGGTTTTTATGGGCAAAACTCATCAAAATTAGTACTTTCAGGTGGTATTTCAGTAGGTTTAAGTTATATTGCTTTAATAATAAAACCAAATACGCGTTTATACCTAAAAATGGCATTTATGTAGATAAGCCACTAAAATAAGCATTTTCAGCCATTTTCGGAATTTTGCCTCAAGTTCCGGTCTTTACTGACAAGTAAATGATATAGCATTTTTCAAATCACAAAATTATATAAACAACGTTATATATTTTCAGCTATTTTATTCTACATTTTTATGTAATTCAAACAAAGCACCTTCACCTACCAGTCAATCATACTGATTAGCTTTATTATATTTGTAAATGAAGCCATAAATACCCGTATAAATACCCATTTTGGGTATTTACCCTTAAAAATATATACTTGGGTAATTTACATCACTACCCAACCTATTCTGACTAGTTTGGGCATCTGTCTTGATAGTCTTAAAGAGGCAATGCAGATTTTTAAATTACTCAAACTGTTGTAGTGCCATGTTTCAAAAATAGGTAGTTCTTAGTTTTGATGGCACATTAGCACTAGCAATTGCTAACTCTCAAAGATAACTGTTATTAGAACAAGGATTTCAGATTTTTTATTCAATAAAGAGCTCTTTGTCACCGTCTTCTGGAGAAGTAGCTCAATTTAAAAATAAAAAATTAAATTCAGTCCTACTTAAAAATCCCGATCTTGAGGTATTCAGTACAATCAATGACGTACTATGTGAGAACGCAAATTCTCCGTTACTTAATAATAATATTCCAGCTACCAATATTGAAAATTATAGATCTGCTCCTACTTCTTGTAAAGCAGAACACCCTTTTGGCTATAAACTGATGTTATCTGATAAAAGATATAACTTATTCGAATACGGCAACAAATTATTGTGTCCTATTGTTTTTAAATTAAAAGTTCTACCTTATATAGTTTTTTAAATTTATTTAAAAGCGCCTCTATCAGAAACTACTTATATCAATTTAGATACTACAATGACAATCAACCAAATAAGTAGCTTCTATCCTCTTAGGGGTTTGTCTGTACAAGCCCCCACAATTTCACATCACTACGCTTAAAAATAAAAAAGATACATAGGGCGTCTTTACTTCAAGTGAAACTCACAGTGTATATCAGGGGTATGCAGTATTAATTTTTTCTATCTTAGGAGTATGAGATTAAAAAGGTTTGGAAACCACTGCTATATCTATGAGTCAAAGTCATGCATTTATACAAACAGTAACTCATTATACAGGGTCTGGCAATACGTACCGGTGGTTTTCAGTAGGCTTTGAATTTCGAAATCTGACAAATGTCATATGTACCCTAATTCTTGTTTTAAACTGTGCAATTTTAAAGGTTATGTTGCATTTACCTCTAAATTAAGAAATGTCTGTTGTGGAATAGTATATTACATTACAAGGCATGAAAGTGATACCTTGCAGATGAGGATGTTTGTTGAAGAAGTACTCGGACACAAGCGTCCGAGTACTTCTTCAAAACCTCCGAGTCAAGCATAGACACTTTCATGCTGTGTAATGTATTACATTTGTTCTGAAATCTCTTGAAAAATTTAAAATTAAAATTCTATCGCATCAAGACGCACGGTGAAGGTGACCGGTCACCTAGGTAAAGTAAAACTGACTAGTTTTGCAAAAATCTCAAAAGTGACTAGTCCTGCAAAGTGACACTTTCAAGATCAAACTGAGTCTTGACATGACCGGCTTTCTTGACGATTTCAGGAAAAATGTCTTTCATACACTGTGCATTGTGCAGACGCAACCAGACTGTTACAATTAATTCTGAATCGTATAGGGACATACTCGAGAATAATGAAATTAATGAAATGAAAAGATTTGGCGTAGATAATCTGTTATTTCAACACGACGTCTATATTCAAGGTTAAGCTACATTGTGACTGTCTTCTTTCTGTGGGATTACCGTAAGTTTAAAAGTATTCGAAGCAGACCTCACACTTCAAGAATTAAAAAATCAAATCAGGGAAGAAATAAAAATTAATCGCAGGTTATTGTAAAGGCTTATTTATACAGCTTTCTTATCCCTAACATTAGTATTAGTATTAGCCCTAGCAAAGATGAATCATTCAGTTGCCACTGATGCGTTTATTCAGTCTTAATTTAGTATTAGTCCCAGATGATCATAGGACCTGACTTTGAGTGTTTTCCAACTTTTAACTTAGTCCTAAGAATTTCTTAATAAGATAGAATTTCACAGAGGCACATGCGGTAGTAGCCGATGAGGTGGAAAAATTTGAATGGTTCAATACCTAGAATAGACAGGTATAGACAGCTGAACCCATGTGCTCTGGAAGTTTTGTGATGTTTAAAAGAAGTTGTTCTAGTTAATCACTGGTTATGCTTACATAATCATTTTGAAAAAGTTTTATATCCTGGTGTGTATTCTTTTCAACTTGGGATTAATATTAACGAAAATTCTGAAATTGTTTAATGAAAGTGAGGTTATGGCGGATAACTGTAATGTTTGTCAGCTGCTTATTTCCGAAAATGAAGATAAAATAATCTGTGACAGTTGCAGAGCCATTTTTCACTATAATAATATAAAAGAAAAAAACTGTTCTGCTTTATCTGCTACGGAATATCGGGCTGTAGTACTTCAGAAGCGGGGTACTTTTTTCTTTTGTGCTGAGTGCAGGGAGGCATTCAAAAGTGTGCCTTATCTGCTGAGGCAGATAAAAAAATCTGCAAGGTGAAGTCACTGCATTGAGGAGGGAAGTAGATGACCTAAAAGCGGCGAAACATGAGCTGTGCGATAGTGAAACCATCTATAGTGAAATTAGTGACCGTGTTTGGAGAGAAAAGAACATAATGATTTATAATGCTACTGAATCAACGGCTGAAAATTTTACAAAACGTATTTCTGCAGATCCCAACATTGTAGGTGAGGTGTCTAAGTTAGTTAATGTAACGCTCACTGGAAAAAATATTGTGAAGGTACAGCGTGTTGGTAAATTTACTGGAGGTAGACCTAGACCAATGAAAGTCACTCTAGATAGCACCTCAGTCGTCAAACAACTACTTCGATCCTCATTCAAGTTAAAAAGTTCAGTATTTCAAATCAGTGCAACAAAGATGCAACAAGGCTACCTTAAGCAAGTAAAGGAAGAATTTCAAAAACAGATCGATGGTGGCAAGAAGGATATTCGTTTAAAATACATTAATGGGATACCTAAAATTGTGAACGCAACAATCCGTGTTTCAAAAAACGACACAATATAAATTGTTATTGTCAAAACGTTGGTGGTATCAAAACTAAAATGGATCTTCTTAGAAGTACCGTCTCAGTGTGTGACTATGACGTAATTATTCTGGTTGAGACTTGGCTAAATTCGGATATCCTTACCAGTGAAATTAATTTTGATAACTTTGTTGTGTATAGACTTGATCGCAGTGCTCTTACCAGTAACAAGGAACGGGGAGGTGGAGTGGTAGCTGTTAGAAATTCGATTCCTTTGCGTATTATAACCCGGAATCATAATTCTGTAGAACACCTATTTGTTTCATTTGTTTTGAAAGGTAAACAGAAATGTATACAAGGTGCTGTTTATATCCCACCACAGTCCAGGGAAGATATCTACAATCAACACTGCCAGTCAGTTGAAGATATTGCCGCTGCTTATCCGGGATATAATATGATATTAGCAGGCGACTATAATTTGCCTGAAGCTGCTTGGATAAACTACCAATACGGCATTGGAGTCGATTGTCCACAATCCTCAAGCGCCAATATTGTTTGTGATAGTTTTTAGTTTCTTAATCTCAATCAGGTTAATAACATAAGCAATAACCATAATGTGTACTTAGATCTCGTTTTCTCACACGACCCTGATGTTAAGGTTAATAATGCCATAGATCGACTAACTGAAAATAGTTATCACCATCTTGCCTACTTAATACAAATCCCTGTCAATTCGCCAACTAATAATTTAAATAGTGAGGTAACATACTATGACTTTAAAAATGCGGATCTTAGTTCATTGAATTATTTCTTGGCAGCTATTGATTGGGATCGGGTTGTAAGTAAGAATAATATTCATTTTATTCGCAACCATATAAGTAATAAGATCATTACTGACTTTTAAAAAGTTGGAAAATGAGCTATTCCCAACTTGTAACTTTCCAACCGGTCGGAAAAGTGATTGCCGGTTGGAAATGAATCCATTCCCGACCGCTAAGTAGGTAGGGACAATAGGAATCTCGTTGATCCATTCATGCGCGATTCATTCTCGACCGCTGTGTAGGTAGGTACACTGGGAATCTCGTTCATCCATTCATGCGCGTCACAACCTGTCGTATATAATAATTTTTCCAATTATTGTTTAGAATAAAGTGGTTGCGAATAAAATAGTATACATACCACGATGAAAAGTTTCCACCTTGGTATGTAATATACTATAGCACTTGAACAATTCTATGATGTATTGTATTCAGGAATTAATCTGTTTGTAGCAGTTAGATGTTATAAGTCCTCAAAATCTCCAATCTGGTTTTCAGGAGAACTGAAAAGCCTGACCATCAAAAAGAAAAGAGCTCATACAAATTCTAAGCTTAGTAATAGTAATGAGGACTACATCATATTTGCTAACTTACGCTCTCAATGTAAAACATTATCTTTACAATGTTATAAGTCTTTTATGCAAAATATTGAGAATCATCTCTATGTCGATCCTGCTTCATTTTGGAAGCATATTGATAAATTAAAAAGATCTTATGGGTATCCAGTTCAGATGTTTTTCAAGAACGCAACTGGTCATTCAGGTCATGATTCAGTAAATCTCTTTGCAGAGTTTTTTTCTGATGTGTACAAAGCAGATAACTTGGATTTGCAAATTCCAGATTACAAAAACACAGTGCATGTTTGTGATAATTTTTTGATTCCTTCTTTTAGCGTTACTGAAGTATTTGATGCCATTTCCAAGCTACCAGATAAAATCTCTTCTGGACCTGATGGAATACCGCCTCTACTATTAAAAAATTGTAATTGTACTTTATCTAAACCCATTCAGACTATTTTTAACTTATCACTACATTCTGGAAAATTGCCACAGTTTTGGAAGAACAGTTACATTACTCCTATATTTAAGTCAGGCAATCGTGATGATGTTAGCAACTATAGAGGCATATGTATACAATCAACCATTCCTAAAATGTTAGATAAATTGATAACCAATTATATGTCTACCCGATTAAAAAACATTATAATTCAGGAGCAACATGGTTTTTGTCCCCATAAATCTCTCTTCTTCTTCTTCTTCTTGGTATTAGGCCTTTGGCCTGTTTCTACCGGATTAGGAGTCGCTCCATCTTTTCCGCGGCCTCCCTATACTTAGTCTTCCTCTAGGTGAGAGACTACTACAAACCTATTAATATATACCAATTACCTGTTGAATGCCTTGGAAAGCAAATCTCAGGTTGATAGTATTTATACTGACTTTTCCAAGGCGTTTGACAGGGTTAGTCATGGTCTTCTAGTTAAAAAGATGCTTGACATGGGGATGAATGCTGATTTGGTTCAGTGGCTGCACAGTTTCTTGACCGATCGCTTCCAATGTGTTCGCATTAATAATTTCTTATCGCCAGGCTTCCCAGTGCTGTCCGGAGTACTGCAAGGGTCTCATTGTGGACCATTACTCTTTAATATTTTCGTGAATAATTTAGATAGGTACATTACAAACTCCAATTTTCTACTATTTGCAGATGACTTAATGATTTTCCGGGAAATTAATGGTTCCGATGATGTTTACAGTTGGACATTAATAGCTTTCTTGAATGGTGCTCACTTAATCAATTGGATATCAATGTTGCTAAATGTTTTTCTATTGAGCTTCACTAGGGGTCAAACTAACTTATCAGAATACTCATTAAACGATGAAGTTTTGAGAAAGGTTGATGTAGCGAGAGATCTTGGAATCTTACTAGATAAGAACCTTAGCTTTAGTGGACATATTGAGAAAATTACCAACTTGGCTTCAAGAAATCTAGGTTTTATAACAAGGAATAGTCGACAGTTCTCACCCAATATACTAAGAACACTTTTTTGCACCCTGGTAGGTCCTTCCCTTGAATACGAATCAATTATTTGGGCACCACATTATAAAATACACATTGAGAAGATTGAACATATTCAAAATAAGTTCTTACGAATATACGCTTACCGCAAGGGCTATGACCTAACTCTAATCAATTACCCTCAGCTTCGCCAGGAATTAAATCTGACCTCTCTTTTCTCACGTAGGAAGTCTATAGACTTGTTTTCTATTTAAATTAGTTAACGGAATGATTGATTCTCCTATGTTACTAAATCTGATTGATTTTAATACCAATGGCAGAGTATGTAACCCACCATTTCGTATTCCTTTTCATCAAACAAACTACGGAATAAATAATCCCATTACCAGAATACAGAGAAACTACATTGAGTATCAGACTGAGTTGGATATTTTTTATGAGAGCTTTTTTTCATTTAAAAACCACGTGAACAATTTACAGAATGTTTAATATATTTATGTTTTCTTATTTACGTCTAGTTATTTTGCACATGCTATTGTAGTAATTATCACAAAACTTTTGTTATTAGTACGTATTTGTTGTTGTGATGTTTAAAGGTAATTTTTAATTTCAATGTAAATGGTGTATGCCGTTAATAAGTAAATAAATAAATAAATATTTTTGAAGAACAACAATAATTGTTAAAAGTGCATCATGGTGAGCATCTGTAAAAGTAATTAGGGACATACGGAGGCATCTGGATTATTATAGCAAACGTAAGCTTAACATTCTTCCTTGAATGCAATAAGGCTAGGCAAATTCAACATTTGGAAAGTTTATGATTCATTCGAAATTGCACACAAATACACTTATTTGCTGTTGAACAATCCCTCCTTGTAAATGAGCCTCCAACATTTCGTTTCATTCTTGTCCCAGAGCTGCTTTTACCTGTATTGGGTGAAAGTGATTTGAAAATTTGTGTTTATCGGTGTTTCTAATTAGTATTCTTTTAAATTAGTTTTAATTTTACCCATTTTAAAAGTTTTTACAACACAGAACCAACTACAACAAGAAATATAATACGTAACTGCTTTTCTGCATTTAAGACACAAAACAACAGGCGCGATTGTACTGTCGTAAATTCCCTAACCCAAAATATGTCTGTATAAACAACTGTTTTTTTCTTAAGACTAGTGCTAAGTTAAGATTAAGGCTAATACTAATGTTAGGGCTAATAAAGCTGTATAAACCAGCCTTAACATGTGATGCAGAATTTTACTAATACCACTTAAACCAATTTATTTTTAAAACCTACGTTTTTTCCATAAATTGCATATTCTGACTTTTTGTTATATTGGTACTTTAAAATATGAAATAGTCCTTTATATATAGTTATAATAGTTCCTAAATATCATGTACATACGGAAGGAGGTAATTCTTTGGCTTATTTCATGATTAAGACTATTCAGATAAACATAGGTCCGCAAACGCTTCATTACCGATCTACAAGGTGTTAAAATTTCAAGATTTTTTTAGTTTTTTCTTTATAGCTCCTGCAGTTTTTGGAGTATTTAGACTAAAATTTGGAATACAGTTTATGCTGTAGGGCTTACATCATTGGGCATACCAAATGGTTTTTTTTTTTTTTTTTTTTTTATTTGTTTATTGGAGGAAACACAGATACAGACATTTGTTAACAGAAAAATTCTTATATGGTAATGGAACTTGCCTGCATCCTAAACCATTCCTCACTAATATAAAAGTACTAAATTAACTTAATCTAAGTTCACAACATAGTTGTTAGATTTAAAGGCAATGTAAATCAGGAAATGTTTCATGAAATAGGTATTAGGGATGCACCAATACCGATACTCGGTATCGGCATATCGGCCATATCGGCCGAATTAGGGATATATCGGTATCGGTCATATCGGCCTTCCTTTTTGCCGATATATCGGCAAAAGTGAATTTCCTTTCCATATTTAATATTTTAATATTTATTATAAGAAATTAACAATAAAATGTAAATAATCATTGTGGAGTATAAAATATAACTACTATCTAATATTGAAAATTTATTTCTTGTAAATTATTATGTAAAAACATTAGGCTCTCCATCCAGTGTGTTGCACCACGCAGCGAAATATCTTCCAGCTTCTGGAATGCACTGCATCAGCAAAAAAGAAAAAGGTAAAGGTTCAGGGTCATTTAAATTCCGCCAGCTGGGGGCCCCTTGCGTCCCTCTTCAGCCAATAACGGGAATATTTCAGAATGGGTGGAGAATGCAAGAGAGGCCAGGAAAGGTGGAGAAGGTACTCTGTTGACTCAGGAAAACCACCTAAAAACCTGAATCAAAGAAGGCGGCCGAGGGAATCGAACCCACGACCTCTCGAATACTAAGCAGACGTGGTAACCACTAGTCCACAGAGCTCGGCCATCAGCAAAAACATTTCAAGGTCTTGCATGACTGTGTTAAATTGCGTTATTAAAACGATATGACAAGAAGACACCTCCATAAGCAAACCTAAGCTAGAGTTCGTATTTAGGGGATTACCCCGCCCGAATCAAGCAAGCAGCGGCGCACACGTGCTTGCATGTAGTCAAAAAGTAGTGGCGAGAGCAATGAGAATATATCGGCCGATATATCGGCTTATCGGCCTCGATCATATCGGTATTGGCCGATATATCGGTATCGGCCAAAAAACCCGTATCGGTGCATCCCTAATAGGTATTCATGTAATAGTTAGCCTAACTTTATTTTTGAATGTATGCTGAGAGTCAAAAAACATGTCCAGGACATTCATCTTCTCGTTGTACAAGTGGCACATTCTCCTAAGAGGATCTCTAATGCCAGCATTCGTGCGTGGCCGACTAAGATGAAACAAGCTCATGAGTCGAGTATTTCGTGAGGGCACTCTCAGTTCTATCAGTTGCAGTAGACATGGTGAATCAATGAGGTTATTACATATCTTATAGAGAGTCATTAAATCAAGCTGCAGACGTCGATCAGAAAGAGAAGGTAATTTGTAGTCAACTAACATTTGGGCATAAGAACGTTTGGTATCACTCATCCTGTGGCTTAGCCGACGTAAAAACTTTTTTTGGATGCTTTCAATACTTGCACTATGTACCTCATATAGAGGATTCCATACAGTGGTGCAATACTCTAATTGGGAACGTACCAGCGTGAAATAAAGAAATAAAAACGATTGAGGTTTTCGAAATGGTCGACTGGTTCGAAATACGAATCCTAGCATAGAATATGCTTTGTTGACAATATTTTCGATATGTCGATCAAAGTGAAGCTTCGAGTCAAAGAGAATACCCAAGTCTCTTATGCTGTCTACACGCTCGAGGTAATAGTGACCAACTTGGTAATTATGGTTAATAGTTTTAATGTTTTTAGTGAAAGTAATTTGTTTACATTTACTGTAACTAAGAAAGATTTTATTTTGGGTACAGAATGTATAAAACCTCTCCAAATCACGCTGGATTTGTAGACAGTCGTTGAAACACCGAACAGTGGCAAAGAATTTTATGTCATCAGCATATAAAAGGAAAGAACAGTGTTCGAAGCATTTGACTACGTCATTGATAAATAATGTGAACAGGAGTGGGCCGAGAATGGAGCCTTGGGGCACACCCGAGGTTACCGCTTCCCATTTCGAAATGCGTCCACAAACGGACACAGCTTGTTGTCTATTTTTTAAATACGAAACAAACCATCTCAGTAAGTTACCTCGAATTCCATTAAAAATAATCTTTTTTATTAAAATGAGGTGATCGACTTTGTCAAATGCCTTTTTAAAATCACAGTAAATTGCGTCCACTTGATAGCCACAGTCCATGTTGTGAAAAAGAAAGTTAGAATAAATAAGCAAGTTACTAGTGGAAGATTTACCTTTAACAAAGCCGTGCTGCTGTTCAATAATTTGCGATGATAAAGCAGGATATATACAGTCATGAACCAGCCTCTCCAGAAGTTTAGGCAGGCTAGATAAAATAGAAATTGGCCTGTAGTTTTCAACTTTATGACGGGAGTCGCCTTTGTGGACTGGGATGATGTAGGCCAATTTCCACGTATCAGGAAAGGAGCCTTCCTCTAAACACCTGTTAAAAATTAAAGTGAGTGGAATGTACAGGGAGGAAGCAGTCTGTCTAAGAAAGTAAGGAGGAATTCGGTCTGGTCCTGCGCCTTTCTTGGTATCTAGTGACTTTAATCCTTTTAGGACTTCTAGTTCATCTAAAACAATTTGATGAATGGACGCTAAGCCAGAATCTTGTGCCCCCTGAGCTAGCTCATCGAGATTGAAAGAGTCGTCTATAGAGGATTGTTCAAATGTGGATTTGAAGAAGGTGGAAAACATGTTACATATATCCTGTGCGTCATTGGATTTACGCTCTGCAAACGACATAACACTGGGATATCCATCAGAAGATTTCAGTGATGACACGTAAGACCAAAAGCTTTTAATATTTGATTGCATAGATGTTTCTACAGTGTCGAAGAATGACTTGTGACATTTTCGTGCCAATTTTTTAAATTGGGAGCGTAAGAATGAATATTCCCTATAGTCTGAAAGATTCTTGTAGATCTTCCATTTTAACCACCGCTTGCTTTTCTTCCTAGATAACTTAATCAATTCGGGAGTATACCACACAGGAAATTTTTCGTTTCTGCAGGACTGCAATGGCACATGTCTGTCAACTATATCGTAGATGTGGGCATAAAAATTACACAATGCTTCCTCTGTTGAGAGGTCGTCAAATTCGCTTTCCCAGTCAATGCTATTAATTTCGACATTGATAGCATTGTAGTCACCCTTTCTGAAGTTTGCTCTCCGGGGTTCTTTATTTTTTAATTTGGTTGGAGGCACAATTAAGAGATCCAGCACTAAAGCAGGGTGGTGTCTGTCCTCAGGAAGAAGAGGGTCACTACTGCGCACAACACTAACTTCGCGATTGCAGAAAACGAGATCGAGATATTTGCCATTTTGGTTTTGTATACAGCTATACTGATGTAAATTTATATACGACATAGTTTGCAATAAGGCACTAGAGCAACCTGCATTCGAAGATGAACTAATGTTAGCGATGCCCTGAATGCATCCACAAGGGAAGGTCCAAGAGATATTGGGTAAGTTAAAATCACCTAATAAACATATAATGCTAGCATCTTTAGTTAAGACTTGCTCGAGATTCTTTAGAAATATTTCGTAAGTACCTATCTGTAAACCAGGGGGTATGTAAGCAGCACATATAACAACGTTTAGAGAACTTGTAGGTATACTGATGAATATTTCCTCAACCTGTGCATTCTCCCAGCCGCTTTGGCGAGTCGCTAAGAGTTCTTTGCATACTGCTACCAGAACTCCACCTCCATCCATTTTACAAGTAAGCACACGGTCTCTATCTCGTCTGAATACAGTGTATCGTGCATCTATGAATTCTGCCTCATTCACACTTGCTACAAGCCATGTTGTGAGAATATACAGAATATTTCAGGGGTCATGCCCCATGGTAGATTCTAAAACACAAAATGAGTTCTGTTTTGTTTAGAATCTTTTTGTTCTCTTGTATTTTTTTCGTATCTGCGACCGTTATCAAGAAAAAAATAAAAAACGATTTTCTGTAATTCGCTAGACGAAATTTATTGAAGCTGTGCATTTCCGTGGAAATAAAAGCTGTTCGTTAGAATTCATGGATCCATTTGACATGGTGGATCAACGTGGTGGATCAATCCACGTTGTATTGTCTCTTCTTATTCTTTACTTTATACTTTATGTCCTGGAAAGTTTTTGCCTTCTCCACTAGTTTTCTCCATTCCATTCTGTTATTTATTATATTCTTCCAATTTTTTATTTTCATTGTTTTAATATCATCTTCTACTTGGTTTTTCCATCTTAATTTTGGCCGTCCTTTTGGTCTTGTTATTAGCGGTATCCAATCTGTAATTACTCGTTGTGGTGAATTTATTTCTTTCCTGTAAATATGGCCATACCATCTAATTCTTTGAGCCTTACATACTCTCACAATGTCTTCTTTTTTAACATTCTGTCGATCTCGTTTGTCGTGGTCTCATTTCATCTTCTTGTTCTTTTTTGGGTCCCATAATTGTTCTAATGATTCGTCTTTCGAAAATTCTCAATAGTTCTTCTTCTTTCTTTGTTAGGCTCATGGTTTCCACTGCATACGTTGCAATTGGGCGTATCATTGTTTTGTATATTTGTACTCTTGTGTTTCTACTAAGCTTCTTGTCTTTTAGAATTTTTTTGTTTGCGTTCAGCGCCCTATTCCCTTGTTGTATTCTGTGTTCTACATATGATCTTTCATGTCTCCTATGTATCATCGCACCTAAGTATTTGTAAGTTTCTACTTCTTCGAATTTATAGTTGTTAATTTTTATTTCCTTAATTTCTTTCTGTTTTCTGCCGCAGTGCATATACTTTGTTTTTGTCTCATTTATTTCCAATCCTCTATCTTTTGATCTTTGTTCTATTATGCTGAATGTCCTTACTAGTTCTTCTTTTGTTCTTGCCACTATGGCAATATCATCCGCGTAAGCTATTAGTTGGACGGATTTAGTGTTGATTGTTCCACAGTGTTTTGCTTCCCTAATGATAATATTAAGGGGTATGATGAACAGCAATGCTGATAAGGCATCTCCCTGTCTCACACCCTTGCCTACTTCGAACTCTTCTGTTGGGCCTTGGCTGAGGAGTACCGATGCCGTTGATTCTTTCATTGTCATCTTGATTAGTTGTATCAGTTTACCAGGAATTTTAAAATCTTTTAGGTCCTCTACCATTTTCGCTCTAATTAAGCTGTCAAAAGCTTGTTTGTAGTCAAGGAAGAGAATATGTATGTGAATGTTGTATTCATAACTTCTTTCCGTGATCTGTCTAATGGTGTGTATGGCGTCGATCGTTGATTTGTCTTTTCTATATCCTAATTGGTAGTCTCCTAGGCTTTTTTCTGTATGCTTTGCGATTCTGGTCTTTATTATCATTGTTAGGACTTTGTATGCTGCATTGAGTAGGGTGATTGCTCTGTAATTCTTGCATTTGGACTTATCTCCTTTTTTTGGTATAGGTACTATCAAGCCCCTTCTCCACTCTGAAGGTATTTCCTCGCTAATCCATATTTTTACAATTAACTTATGCATTTTTTTAAGTAATTCTTTCCCTCCATATTTTATCATTTCGGCCGTTATGCTGTCACACCCTGCTGCTTTTTTGTTTTTTATCTTTGATATATGTTCTTCCACTTCTTCAATGTCCGGTATTTTTTCTAGCCCTTCAGGTTGTTCATTTATTTCTCTTGCCTCATCTAAAGGGATGCTATTCTCTTCTTTGTAGAGGTTGCTGAAATATTTCTTCCATTCTTTCTCTTCTATTTCGTCTGTTGTCTTGGATTTTCTTGTGTTTCTTTTTTTGATATATTGGTATAATAATCTAGAATTGTTCTTTTTGTTTTCCTTTTCTATTTCTTCTAGAGCTTTCTCTATCCATTTCTTTTTCTTTTCTTGGCATATTTTGTTTGCTTGCTTTCTTCTTTCTTGATATTGTAACTTATCCTCTTCACTGTTTGTTCTAATCCACTCGTTTCTATCTTTATTTTTCTCTTTTATGATATTTTCACATTCCTTGTCAAACCAGTGGTTCTTTCTTCTTTTCGTGTAAACCCCAATAGTGTTCTCTACGGCATCTAACACTGCTGTTTTGATCTGTATCCAGTTTTCCTCTATACTGTCTGTTTCTTTTCCTGCTGTTAAAACTATTCTTCACCTCCTCTTTGTAATTTTGTAGAGTTTTCTCGTTTTCTAGCTCGTCTATATTCCATTTTTTCTTCTTAATCTCCTTTCTTTCATCAATTTTTTTAATCTTTATGTCTGTTATCACTAGGAAGTGATCAGAGTCTATATTTGCGCCTCTGTAAGATCTGACATCGTTAATAGATTTGCAGTGCTCTTTTTTCACTAAGACGTGATCAATCTGGCTTCCATCTTTTCCATTTGGATGCATCCAAGTGATTTTGTGGGCTCGCTTGTGTTTAAATTTCGTGCTAATTATGCGCAAGTTGTTAGCAGCAGCAAGATTGCCCAACATTTGTCCATTGTTATTCGTTCGCATGTATGGGGTATGCTTCCATGCTATTTCTTCTATCCACTCCTCTTTTCCAATTTGCTCGTTAAGGTCTCCCATCAGTAAAACTAAGTCTTGTTTTGGCGCTTTTTCATAGGTTTCTTCCAACTCTTCATAGAATGTTCGTTTTCCATGCTCATCTGCAATTTCCGTTGGCGCATACACATTTATAATCGTTATATTATATGGTTTATTCTTAATTCGCATATATGATATTCTCTCGCTAATTGGTTTAAATAGCATTACTTGATTTTTCATCCTTCCCTTTGCTATTTTCCCCGTACCACCCCATCGTATTTCCTGAAGGCTGGCTATTTCAATATTGTATTTTTTCAGTTCATTTGCTACCTCTTGTAGTTTGCCTGGTTTCAGTAAGGTTTTAACATTCCATGTTCCTATTCTGAGACTTTGTTTTCTGCATCTTTTCCTTTTATTTTTACTTTTTGCAACTATCCATCTTATTTGCGGTTGTCATCAATATTTCAGTCCGTCGTTCAATTTCTAGTAGTTTTTGAATTTTGCTGATTTCGATTTGTCCTTGTGATATTCCTGAATGTTTTGCGTAATCCTACTTCCACTACTTCTGTCTTGTCTTTATCAAAGGGTACTAATAGTGTTTGAGCCCAGTTCTTCTTTTTTGGTATTGCCCCTATGGGCTGTGGATCTGCTTCTTTTCTTTAGTTCTTCAGATTCTTTGTTTGTTTTTGTGTTCTGTGCATCCACATCAGCTTCTATGATGTCTTATATTTTCCATTCTTCCCCATTTATTAATAGTTTACCTTTTTTAATTATTGTTCTTAATCCCTTTTTCCTTGCATCAACTAAATAAGGTAATAATTGCTTGTTTTCCTCTCTTGTTTTCTTATCGAGATCTTCACACACTCCTATTTTTGTGCCTGCCAGTCTCTTCGTGCTTTTCATGATCTCCCATTTCTTCATCATTGTTGTGATCTTTATCTTTATTGGTCTATTTTTATTTTCTTTTCTTTCTCCCAGTCTGTTTATGGCTTCTATGTCGCTATCGGTAAGTTGCACCTCCATTTTCCCTCTTATTGTTTCTAAAACTCTCTCTTTCAGTGTTGTTAAATCTTCTTTTTCCTCTTTAATATCTTCGGGGATTCCAAAAATTATTAAGTTCTTTTTCCTTAATTCATATTCCAGTTTTTCAATCCTTGATTCCTGATAGTGTATAGTTTCAAGTTTTTTAATTTTCGAAATTAAAATTTTTAAAATGGTCTAGTAGGCTCTGGCTTTATTTGGATAATCTTTTGTTTCCATTAATTTTAACAGTTTAGTCGGCACTACCTGTTAAAAATTAAAGCAATGATTTATCACAATACAAAAAACCAAAATAATAACCATAACAAGAAAACTACGTTACAACAATTGTTGAAAGTGACCTCTTCCAACCTTTGTACATGCCTCCGCTCTACTTCTCATTAATGCCGGTACTCTTTCAAACACCCCCGGATTATATCTTACGCTTTCAAATGCATCTAATATTCGATTTCGTAAGTCATCAACGGTATTCACTATTGCTGTATACACTAGAGATTTGAGATGCCCCCATAGGAAAAAATCTAGGCTACTTAAGTCAGGGGACCATAACTGAGGCCCACCCGCCCTATCCACTTGTTCTCATATACTTCATTTAAATACGAGCCAAAATAAAAAAATGTGCTGGGGCGCTATCGTGCATATATCACATTTGATTTTTCAGCAAAAGAGGTAAGTCTTCGCGTAATAAAGGCAATTCGTGTTGCAAAAAATTTCTGTATGAGTGACCAGTAAGTCGACCAGGCAAAAAGAAAGGACCATCAAATGATCCTTAACTATACCACCCCATACATATAATAAGAACTGCTCTTGAAAATGCGTTTCTAAAATTTCATGTGGATTTTCTTGAGCCCATATGTGGTTGTTATGAAAATTTGTAATAGAATTCCATGAAAAATTGGCTTCGTCGATAAAAAGGATTTTACAATCAAAATTGGGATCTACTGCTAGCCTATTAAGGTACCATTGGCAGAAATGAATCATTAAAGGGAAATCTCGAGGAAGGAGCGCCTGCACCCTTTGAATGTGGTGAGGGTATAGTAGAGAATCACGCAAGATACGCCAAACAACTTGATGACTAATATTTTAGAGATTTTTCTGTTACTAATGTCTCGATGTTCTTCTATTTCATTTAGAACAGCTTCTTCGATCTGTGGTGTTCTAACAATGGGTGGTCTACCTGCATCGTTAATATAATAATAAATAAATCTTTATTTCTGACCTCAAAACAATTACAAGAAAGTAACTGGTACCGAGGTCTAGGCCCTTAGTAATAAAATGAAATTTTATATTTTTAAACCCAACCTAACAATATATACTACAATTTGTTTATAATATTGAACAATACGTGTTGGTATTCTTATTAAAAGTTCCAGTTTCTACCAGACACCTATGAATATTCCAGAATATTCGATGATCAGGTATCATTCTATTGGGATAGCACTCCATGTACAGATGTCTGGCTCCTCTTGCATTTCCATTCGCAAGGCCATAGATGAAATGCATGTCAGCCATGTCAGAAGTCTTAAAATTTGGCACTGCTACGAGATTATAACGAGTATTTAATAAAGCCAGAGCCTACTAGACCATTTAGAAAACAATTTGGCTAGCAAATTACAGAAAATCGATTTTTATTTTTTTTGTCGATAACGGTCGCAGATACGAAAAAACTACAAGTGAACTCATTTTGTGGCGGCGCACCGCAAAAAGTTCAGGGGGAGAAAAGGGGGCATGACCATTGAAAAAATATCTCCCTGTAGATTCTCAGAACCATTTGGCATGCCCAATGATGTAAGCCCTACAGCGTAACCTGTATTCCAAATGTGGGCTAAATATCTCAAAAATTGCAGGAGTGATAAAGAAAAAACTAAAAAAATCTTGAAATTTTAACACCCTGTAGATTGGTAACGAAGCGTTTGCGGAACTATGTTTATATGAATTTTTAGTCATGAAATAAGCCAAAGAATTACCTCCTTCTGCATGTACATGATATTTAGGACCACCCTGTATTTTGAATACTTTTCTGCTTAAAACTATGTTTTTATTTAGTAGCGATTTTTTTATGACAATTTGAGTTGTCCTATATTTAACTGTAAGGTTAAAGTTTACAAGTGTTATCAATGGAAAGTGTAAAAATTCATCTTAGCCAATATCATTTGCAGTATCTTAAAACAAATATTTAAATTACTGTTAGGTACCATTTACATAACTTGCCTTCAATATTTATTCAAATGACAAAACAATCCATTTTTATGTAAATTAATACCATCGTGTGCACCAAATATTCAACTAGAATTGACACCCTCTGCTCTTGCATAAACTACCCCATCTGAATCTTGTACCAAATATTTTTCAAGATCAGATAATTCAGCATAAAAAATTACACAAATGTGTCAAATTATAACAGATTTGGATCTAGAGAACACGACCCTAAAATATGCTGTGCAATTTTGAAACACCTTGCATAAAACGTATTTGAATATAGATAATGGAAGTTACTAGATTTATATTTTTTTACATCACAACAAATAGAAATACAACAAAATGTAGCAGCAAATTATTCACAGTTAAAGGAACCATCAAAGCATAATGCAAAGAGGGTCTTTTAAGTAGAGCTAATATTAGCAAGTATAATAATACCTACCTGTAATACTACTATACAGAACAGTAAACAAACAGGTTGATAAGAACAGGAAGGTAGATAAAAATAACTAATTTGGAGAAAGCCACTTCACTACATATGCAATGGAAACCTAACATTTGCTAAAAGCAGTACGTAACTATCAAGTATTAGGTGTATAAGTATTATTTATGGTAAATTATTAAATTATGTTATTACGACTTTTAATTTATTATTTATATAGTTCTTCTAAGGAATCTTTCATTGCGTGTAACTATGACGCTAAAATCCATACCACCATAATAATAGAAAACTAAATTTTTGCATCTGGCAAAACTTATATAATTATAGTAATTTATTATACAAGACGATAAAGTTAAATTTTATCCACGAGTGAATCGTTTAACGTCGAGACGAAGTCGAGACGTTAATGATTCAAGAGTGGATAGAAATAACTTTATCGTCGTGTATAATACAATATTTTTTTCTATAGCAAGAACTTTAACAATTTCAAAAGAAAATAATGACAGTCAATCACATTTCAAAATGTCAGTAGCTAGATTGGGTTGCTACGATAATACGAAGCTGTCATATTTAATTTAAACAAAAGTTAGAAAATTAAATTACTTTATCTATCCTTGATGTTAAAGTGCTACTTTATCTACCCTTGCTGTTAAAGTAAAACTTGACCTTTTGTTTTGAGTTGATAAAAGCACACTTTAACATGTGCTATAGAAAAAACATATTAAGTTGGCTGCTGCGATCGCAGATGCACAATCGCCATCTTTATTTAAATTTTATTGTATGTCTCTAACAACTAAAGTTATTTTTGAGAGATGCCAAATAAGCGTTTACAAAGTCATGCAAAGGAACTTGTTGTTTTATTAATAACATATTTCTAACAGGGATATGATAATGGGGGCCCTTTTATATCGTTGAATGCCACCAGGAAGGTAATTTCTAGTCTTTAACTAGCTCATACAAATTTATAAAATTTAACTTTAGAGAGTTGCGATAGTATTAATTATCAGTATTTCAATAGTAAGCTCTACATCTTAGCCTATTTAAAATGAAATTTTGACTTTTTCGCCCAAAAATGGCTACATCTCAAACCAGTTATACTTGCGTTGATAACTTCATCATGGCTGTTATTCAAAGTACGATTTATGAAATGTACGAAAATAGTAAGCCTAAATGCTTTTAATATAAAATATTAATAGATATATTTTGCCATATTTAAATAATCTTGTTTTTAGAGTAACATGTTACCCTTCATAATTTTTAAGAAAAACTGAACAATTAAATTTTTATGGGTAGTCAAAAGGATAATCCTCGAAGATGTCTCATGGAATTGAACGATTTTTCTCTAAAACGTATAAGTGTTTTGAAGTCTTATCAGCGCTTAAAATAAGAAGCATTGTATCAATTTGTGTTTTTTGATGAGACTTGGATATTCCAAAGTGGCATTATAGGTCGCTTTTGACAAGTCATTGATTTGCAAACTGTTAAAATTCTGTTAACATACCAGCAACACCACACAGATATGACGTCATGAAAGTTTATGACATGCAATAAAAGTTTTTTAGAAGAACTACATATATCTTCAAATGGAAAACATTTATTTTTGAAAAAGTGAAAATATTAGGGCAATTCGTATAGTGTCATAGAGTATATAAACAAGAAAATTCTAATATCCGTTTGCTAATGATTTTTTTTCTATTATTTATAATTATACCTATTATAACGTTTATTTATATTTCGCAGTTAAAATTTAACTTTAACATTTAAAATAATTATTTAGATTAACTTACCACGAAAGGATATTGTTATTGCATATTTTATATGTTTTTAATAATTTTATATTAATTTATATACAGTGTAGTCCAAAAAGTATGTGGCAATTGGGACTATTTTAAATTAATACTAAAATAAAATTCATGACCGATTATGTACAAAGTAGAAAAAAAAATGGAATTGGCTCTAGTTTACCTTCGACGCAAGTAAATAAGTTAATTGCTTCTGTTTAAGTTCAAAACGGATATTTAAAAATTTATTAATAAACCTACTGCCAATACTTCACAACCAATGAAAATAAGAAACCGGATTGAAATACGAAATAACACATTAAAATTTGCACAACTAAAATCTGCATCTTGCTTTATTACGCCAACCAGCCTTTAATTTCACTTCTAAATACTATTATTATTATTATTATTATTACAGAATCTCCTTAAATACTACATTTACGGCCGGTCTTATAAAGGCCACTAATCTGACGTTAAGTTTAATTCGCTGTTAAAATAAACAAAATCGCATCGAAACGTTGGCGCTTATGACATTCTATTCATTAGTAAACAAATTTCGATGCGCTTTTGTTTATTTTAACAGCGAATTAAACTTAACGTCAGATTAGTGGCCTTTATAAGACTGATTGTTAAGGTTCTACAACCTTTTGGGCTTATTTGAACTTTTAAATGTTCAAACAAACTTACTTGGGCCGTTGTTATATACAATAATTGTGCATGGCTGGTACTACTTTTGAATTGATTGCACTAGGAGTTCATTTTTGGAAGAAAGAAAATTTACTTTATGGAAATTAATAATATACATACTTAAAGATCATTTCTTCCCCGTAAATTTCAGGAACAGTATATCTTTTTGTGCAATTATGAGAGACAATAAATCATAAAACCTAGTGGTTAGCGTCAGCCTTGGTGGTGTGCCAAGGGCAACTATGGAATTAACTACATTAAAAAATTGAAAAAAATAACTTTCAATTTACAAAAAATTGATCCATTAAAAAAATTAAAAAACTGTGATAGTAAAACTACGTATTAATAGCTTTGATTTAAAAAAGAACGATAAAAAATTGGTGCAGTAGAAGTCGCAAACGAACTCAACTTGCAAAACAGCTCGTTTTAAGTAGATTGATAAAAATTTTATGGTTAATAAAAAAATACATTTTTTGAAATCAGCAGTGAAGAACGTCGGAAAACGTCATTAAAATACGAAAAATCAGCAGTAAAGTAATCCATTGTTTTACAACTTTTTGTAGGTGGCAAAGCGACAGATAAACGTCAAACGACATCTACCTAACCTACAAAAGTTGGTTAAAATGTTGCAATTTCATCATTAAAAAAAAACATAATGTACCCCTCGGCACTGAAATTCCTTTTTATCCGTCATGTGGCCTATTTGCCTTGGCCCTAAAGACCTCGGCAACTAAAACCACGTTCGTGCTAAAAAGTTAAACTTCAATACCTTGGTATATAAATATTTTGCGATTGGAGACTATCATTTGTTATTTCGACTAATAAGTACTAATTGCATGCACGCACTAGTTTACCAAAGCTATTAAAAAATTCGTTTTGTTTCAAACTTGTTGGACCACACTGTTTATTATTATTAAATATGTTTAAAGGTTTTTTTCAATATCAACTAACATAATCTAGGTAGAGAATCAACTAAAGCATTCAATAAAAAAGTATTAGTAAACTCAAAATACCTGTATATCACTTAAACGCTCTTCTTGTCTTCGTAATCGAGTTACTTCAGTGCGCATTTTTTCAAGCTGTTGTGCAGTTTCTTTTAGTGTAGCGCTCTTTTCTGCTAATTCCTGTTCTCGTAGAAGTATTAAATGTTTAATCTTTGCTAGTTCCTGCGTCTGAAAGTTCTCTATTTGCTCCTTGTCCTCTCGATGTTCCACTAACTTCTTCTGCAATGCTAAAAAAGCAGAGGTAACTTACTAAAGTACTGAAATCCATTACCGCTACCTTCTGAATATTTTAGAGAATCCTTGAGACTGCCAATTTGTTTGTCAGCATCATCTTTTTCCTTCTCTAACTTTTGTATTCGCTTGTCCTTCTCGCCGAGAGTTTCTTGCCATTCTTTGGCCTTTTCCTCCAATTTGTGTGCGAATTCAGTTTCTACTCTCGACAGCCTTTTCTTGAAATCCTCCTCGGGTTTGCCCGTATCAGCAATGTCTTCTCTATTGCCATCTGAGGAAACTATCGAGTTTATGCTAGAACTTGATCCTTGTTGCGAACGGCCTCGCAGAGCTTCTATTCGCTGGGCTGTCGATGATGTTATTTTTGCAGTCAATTTAGAAATATCACTGCCGGTTTCTTCCCGAATTTTATTTTTTAGAGAAGCAAACATTATCAACCGACTGTTTGCTTATTCAATCATAAAAATGAATCAGTACTGGGTTTGCCTTACTTTGCTAAACAGTTCTGCTGATGATATTTACATTAATAGTTAAAATTGTACAAAAGGGCAAATTAGAATCTATCATATTCATTAATTTAAAATGTCTTCATAAGATCTTTAACATTAATTCAATACGTCTGATTTCTCACACCTGCTACGCTCACTTATAAAAATGCTACCTACACATCACTAGTGTCAAAAATGACAGCTTACGTAGGCGGTGTATTCTAAAAATCCCCAGATTTTATCATGTGCAATAATTGTTCTAACCTATAGTGTAAAACACACTATATAATTTTATTTCCTAACTATAGTTATTATACAGGGTCCGGCAACGAGTCGGGGTTGAAAGATATTTATAAAACTACGAGAGTTGCATAAAAATCGCGTGTCGTATATAAAAGTTGTAGGTACAAAGGTGCTGCACTTTACTAAAGTATTTATTAATAAATAATAACGATACAAGTTTAATTATGAGCATCTTAACGAGTTTTGTTAAGTGCTATAAGCAAACGTCTATCGTTCGATAGTGTATCTTTATCAATAGATTCTGGTTCAATGCTCAAATTAATTTGGTAAATAGTCTATAAACACACCCATGAAGATAATAGCTATTTACGTATAATTTTGTTTGTATATTGAACAAGAACAAGAAACATTTTGATTTTATTAAGTATTATCCCTATTTACTTTAAAAATCTTGTAATTGTTGTTGTACGTTTGGCAATACTAAAGTGTATTGTTGGTGACGCTGTCTATGTCAAATTTGAGGTTAGGTTTTGCGTCAGTTTGTGCCAGACTGATGAAAAATACAATATACTTTAGTACCTAGTGCCAAATGTAGAAAACAAATCACAGGCGTTGCTAAGTGCTACCGGCCTAAGTTATAAAGACATATAGGCCATTCAGTAAACACAAAAACATTTAAATTTTTTAAAAGTTGGCATATATGTAAAATTGTTGTGGTAGGGATTCTGTATTTTGTTTTGCTAAGGTTTCCACACCTGCATCAAGTTGACTTTGAATTTAAAAATGACAATTAATAAATCTCATTATTTCAGTGTCAAAGTACATATTATTCTGGAAATTCTTGCCTGAAGTTTTATAAAATGTAATAACAATACCTATTAATAAATTCTATATCAATAGTATCCAACACAGTATTTGTTTCACATCCTTAAAAGTAGTTATGACAGATACTAATTAATTAAATGTCACACTCTTAACCTATTTCTTTTAGTAACTTTTTGTAAGTACATTCATAGACAAAAGATGCATTTTGGGAGTACACTCATGAAATTTTAGAAATCAAAGGCCACTTTGTGTTTTTATGTTTAGTGAACAGACTATACCTACCGGACTCGTTGCTAAGGTGGTAGATAGTTTCTACCAGACCAGTACCTAAAGTAGGTTTTTTTTTCTATAATAACTGTCAAAGTGTTACAATGTTGGTAGATATGTGACTAAAACGCTAGGGAATTTTTATACCTCGTGTTGGTAGAACTTTTCGAAAATTATGGTTATGTGTCAATTTTGAATGTCAAAGTTACTTAATTTCATTTTTTTGCATAGAATCAAACGTTCATAATGTTTATTTTCAAATATTGTAAGTTTAATAATTAATAAATTTGCAATATTTTACTATGCTGTTCGTTTTACCCACTATTATGACATATCTGTCAAAATAACAAATCATTTTTTTAGTGGAATCTATGTATCAACATTATTAAAACTAGGGACCCTGCAGGAATGCAACGTATCCCCTAGAAAGTTGTCCTTGAAAATTATAATAGAAAAAAAAGTACTTTATAGGCCCCTGCTCCCTGGGAGAATGGCAGATCCCCGGGGGCCCCCTTGGAGAGGGGCGAAGCCCCAAGAGCCCTTTTGGGGAGGGGCGGAGCCCCGAAAGCCCCCTTGAAAAGGGGCGCAGCCCCTAAAGTTTCCTGGGAGAGAGGCGGAGCCCCGAGAGCCCCCTTGAAGGGAGGGGGTATATCCCTAAATCCCCGATTTCGGCAAGATCACTTTAAAGATAATTGAACTTTCTCAAACTTTTTGGTTATAGAAAAAGTATAGTGTTTTACTCGTCGAAAGGCAAACGAGAGAACAGTTTATCAAACGAGGCGTAGCCGAGTTTGATAAACTGTTCTCTCGTTTGCAGAAAATGCAATTTTCGTCACTCGTTAAACAATATACTATTAATTACGTACTTGTAACAAAGTTATTACTTCCTATGAACTAAAATAAGGTCGCCTGGCCCCTATGGTTTTTAAATGATAAACGTCAAAAGCAATCAATTATCTAAAATTTTGAATAATGTGTACTTTTCTAGATTGTAGAAAAATAGTATGTATTATTCAGACTAAAAGTGGCTCTGTTTGACTTGCAATTTTTACGTTTGCTCGGCTACACTACCTGATTTATACAACTTTTCAAGTCTTATATTTTTTATATTTACACCTGCTAAAACAACCGTCTGTGCCTGCATTCGACGCACACCTGCATAGAACACGGAGTTAGTGATGGGACTATTCGAATGCAAATTACTACGGTATTCGATTCTTGCAAGATCTCGAATGCATTTGATTCTTTGAGTGTATTCGAATGATTCGAATCGGTGTTCGTAAATCTCCATACCATTGGCAATCCGAATACTGAATTCGAATGCGTCGGTGCTCGGTACTCGAATAGTTTCAGTTCTAGCTTAGCACAACCCTGCGTATCGTGAGTTTAGAGAATGCCCGCCGTGTCAAATTTGGTCCGAAAGCAACTATATGAGTGAACAAAGAACTTCCGTTGCCATTCCAAAAGTTTCGACTTTCGATACACATTACACATAGATATTTTGATTTCCATAAAGGCAGGAATGGAATCAACTTGAGCTTATAAAAATGTTTGTATTTAATAGATACATCGAAGGGAAAGGGAAACAAAAGCTGGGGTTGTCTTAATAATTTATTTAAAGAAATACATACATATAGGCCTGTAACAACAATTAAAAAAACTATTTATAAACAGTCCCTTCCACATATTCATTTTCGGTACTATAAATTTAAGTATTTAAAAACAAATATCCGTATATATAATAGACTTGTCCGGGACGCTGGTCCGTCCGGGACGCTGTTTCAGCAGCCAAACGTAAGAGATAGAGAAAAAAGTTTTGAAAGTTATATGTTTGGAATGATCATGTCAGGTCAGGAACCGAATTTCAGTCTTGTGACACTTCCGGTTTTCGAGAAATCACAAAAAAGACCGTTTTTCAAATAGAACGCCTATTAAATAAAAACTGTTTCAGCTGCCAAACGGAGCTGCGACCCTCTGCGCCTTAAACCTCGATCGGTTAGGCAACCACTTTGACACCTTCCAGGTCTGGGTACAGTTTTTATTTAATACGCGTTCTATTTGAAAAACGGTCTATTTTGTGTTTTTAAATGAGACATTTGTCTCACTGGATTGCTTGTTCGTTATTAATAGGGTAAGCTGAACCGCCTACAATCAAAGCAAACTTTATTTTTGTTTGTGCAGCGTCTCGTTATCCGTGGTGTTGCGTGTCGCTCAGCCGAGGTCACACAACACCACTCCCCCAGTACGAGTGCGAGCGCACAACTTGAATATGAATTCTAAAGTGTGATTTTGCATTTGAATTGTTTGCATTCGAATGATCATTCGATTCTCAAAAGTATTCGAATGCGATGTATTCGATTCTGCCCATCACTACGGGCAGCTGCTTGGCAGAGAACCCTTAATTAAAGTTGTATAGCTGAAGTAGAAATGTTTACACTGAAAACCGTAGTTTGTCCATTCATTGCTAGGTGGCAGCGCAGCATTCTGCAGCTTAAGGTCACTAGATCAACACACTAAAGTGAAGGTAACGCCATTAGTGATTTTTATATACGTATATCCTTGTCGCACAATTTTATCCAACTGGGGATAAAAAACACAATCTAATCATAACAGCAGTGCCATTACACCAAAAAGAAAATCCCCAAAAACTAGTGTCTTCCCTACTGCACTTGTGAAATTTGTATTTGTTATCTTTATTTCACAATTTTCTCACATTCACACGCGCGAAGAATGGAATAGCGTTACCTTACAGGTAGTGTATTAATCTAGTGACCTTACTGCAGCTCAGTTTAAGGTCACTAGATCATCACACTAATGTGTAAGGTACCGCCATTAGTGATTTTTTATATCTATCCTTGTCGAGCAATTTCTCCAACTGGGATAAAAACATAATCTAAAAATCACGGCCTGCTGAACTGTTTGACAAACGTCACTGGCGTTGTCACACAATAATAAGTGACGTAACCTAACACATTCCTGACTTTACTTCAGTCGCCATTGCACCATAAAGAAAATCCGTGTAATTGTCCCAGTGCCTCCTGCTCCCATTGTAACACTTATCCTGCAAGGTAGCTGGAATGGGACGTAATGCACTTCTTCATTATGTATGATTTTATAAATATTATAAATTAAATGTATTATATTAAAGCATTATGTAAGTTAATACAAATTTAATATTATTGAGAAAAGGGACCAGGATAAATGTATAACTAAAAAACGATTTTTCTCGTTGTATAAGTTTTTCACTTACAACTTCGAGTACAGTTAGTTGTTACGTGCTAAAACCAAATGATATTAATACTAGTAATCTACAGTATATAAGTGTTGAATAAGAGATCAAGTGGGATTAATGCGATAATAACTCATAAAAATTAATATCAGATTGGCATTGGTCGTTACTAGAGGAAAAAGATAAACAACGGTTTTGTTTGAAAAAAACGTGTGACAGCATTTGAAACTGCAAGGGTTTCGTGGTATATAAGTGATAATCTTGCTATTGTATATGGTTTGGGCTATAGTAGGGAATATTACTGGCTAACCTTCCTGGTAGGAGATTTAAGAAGCGAGAGTCATTTTTCCGACGAATGTAAATTCGAGCTTAGAAGCGAGTTGGGAAACCACGGAATCACGATTCTAAAGTTTATTGCCTGTTTAACAGGCAAAAACTGTAGGAGTGAAAACCTACGGAAATTTAGTCTGCTGGAAGTCACCAGGCAGTTTTGAGGACTACTTGCCGCAGGTGATAGCTGACGATTAGGAGCTGTCAATCTGACAGTTAATCTGATTCAGTAAACGTCTACAAGTGTAACACGAACAGATAAGTGATTTTGATGATATTTTGCATATGAAAACGCTCTGTAAACATTAGAAAGACCTAGTAGTTAAGTTAATAGGGGTACCCCCGCCGTCCCGTTCATATAATAGGCCAATTTTGGATGTCTCAAGTTTGGAATAATAATAAAACTAGTTAAGGGTATTGCTCTCTTTCATTTTAATTACAAGCATTGAGTTCAATAATTGTTTATTTAGATATACAGTGAAGTTACAAGTTTCTTGACATATATCAGTGTACGTGAGTTTTAACTTGTTGGCGCTCCCTTTACATCTTAATTAAAGAATTCGCACGTCTTCACTGTTGCTAGTAGACGGGCCTCAAGTACACTTATATAATGTTCAATTGTTGAGTTAAATAATTAAAGAGCGACGACCTAAAGGTAAGTAAAAAGCTAACAAGATTTTGGCGCCCAACGTGGGGCGCCAAAATCTTGTAAGGGGGGGTGTTTGTTACGTGCTAAAAGCAAATGATATTAATACTAGTAATCTACAGTATATAAGTGTTTGAATAAGAGATCAAGTGGATTAATGCGATAATAACTCATAAAAATTTATATCAGATTGGCATGGTCGTTACTAGAGGAAAAAGATAAACAACGGTTTTTGTTTTGAAAAAAACGTGTGACAGCATTTGAAACTGCAAGGGTTTCGTGGTATATAAGTGATAATCTCGCCATTGTATATGGTTTGGCTATAGTAGGGAATATTACTGGCTAACTTCTGGTAGGAGATTTAAGAAGCGAGAGTCATTTTTCCGACGAATGTAAATTCGAGCTTAGAAGCGATTTGGGAACCACGGAATCACGATTCTAAAGTTTATTGCCTGTTTAACAGGTAGGTACAATTATTTTGGCAAAATTTTGAGTAGTTTGTTTGGCTAATCAGATTGAATTAAACTTTCGGGATTGTGTTTAATACGGGATTGTTTTGGATTAATGTGATTGTTTATTTGTGGTTTTAACAAGTATAGTACTCGTAGTAGTACTAAGCTTATGTAAGTAGTACCTTGGCGTAGGGTAAATAAGAGAGCGAGCCTTTGTCGATTTATTGATTGATTTGTGGAAGTAGTATCTTCTTTGGATATTTTATAATTGGACATTTAATCCTTGCTGGTTTATTTTTATTTGATTGAGTGGGTGTGTTGTGTGTTAGATTTAGGAGCTCTGTGTGTATGTTTATAAAAGCTGGTTTATTTCATTTGTATGAATGGTGAAGACATCACGCTATTCAGATATCATGATGAATTATCTTTTAGTTTTTCATTGAATGATTGCGATTTCCTTGATAGAACCTCGAGAGTATACTGGCCAAATGTGCTTGTGTTTTTCTTCATTGAATGTTAGAGTCCTGGTGGTTTGATGTGCTTGATTTTTTTTTTATTGAATGTATGTCTGAAAGGTTTAGTGTGTTTGAGATTTTCTTTGTGTCTTCTTCTTAGTTTGGTGTTAACTCTGTTGAGTGTAATGGTGATGTGTTTGAGCAGTTTGCTCTTGCGGGATTTATAAGCCTCCTTCTAGTTAGGTTGGCGTGGTTAGTTGATTGCTTCTTTCCCTTTTCTATTTGGAGTGTTGATTGTGATGTGGGTTCGATGTTGGTGTGTCTGAGGGATTCGCGCTGCGGTTTTCTTTTAATCCTTGATGATTTTTAGGTCTCTCAGTACATCTTCCTAGTTTTGGTATGGTAGTTATTATTTGTTGGATCTTCAATTTATTTTCCTTTGTTTCTAATGAGGTTCGAGTACGCCCGTTGGGTAAGATAGGTTGTTGATTATGATTTCTGAATCGTCGATTAGCTCTTTAGTTATCGAGATTAGGTTTGTGGTAGTTTCTTCGGTGGCTGTTTTTGTGTCCCTGAATTGAGTGGTATCTATTTTCCTGGGGATGATTCTCGTTCCTTGTTGTGTAACGATTTTAGACATGTTTGGGAAAACGCTTTGGTGATGTAATGGCGGCAGCATACCTTTGAATTGTGTGTACCATTAGCCCTTAGCTTCAGAGATTGGTGAATTGTTAATTGGACCTGATGAAGCTCCGTTGGTATGCGGATTTTTGGGTCTTGGGTACTGTTATGGGACGATTTCCCGGAGTCTTTGTGACTGGTTATTTGTCATTGGGTTGCTGGCTGTCTTGGTAAATTGAAACTTAATTCTTTTCTCAATACATTGTCCCTTCCTTCGACTAATGTAATCGGTTCTTTTTCTGTTACTTCTTCCGCTTTCGATCTTCTGGTGGTTTGTGTGTGTGGTGATAGAATTTGTTTCTTCGGTTTTTCTTGTCATGTGGAGCTCTAGCAGTGCATTGGTGTTTGGTTCTTTTGGTGTCGGTCAGCCTTCAGCTGGATCGTTAGTATGATTGTGGTTTGTGTGAACTTGGTTGTGGAATATTCTCTCCTTTCTTTTGATTTTGGATGTCTCAAGTTTGGAATGATAATAAAACTAGTTAAGGGTATTGCTCTCTTTCATTTTAATTACAAGCATTGAGTTCAATAATTGTTTATTTAGATATACAGTGAAGTTACAAGTTTCTTGACATATATCAGTGTACGTGAGTTTTAACTTGTTGGCGCTCCCTTTAACATCTTAATTAAAGAATTTGCGACGTCTTCACTGTTGCTAGTAGACGGGCCTCAAGTACACTTATATAATGTTCAATTGTTGAGTTAAATAATTAAAGAGCGACGACCTAAAGGTAAGTAAAAAGCTAACATGTTTCAAAGATATTCTCGATGTAGGAAAAAAATGTAGATGTTGAAAAAGTACCAAGGATATTCTAAAGACATGTAAAGCAGATGAAGCTTCCATATCAAAGAATGTAAATAATAGATACGTATTCATGTAAACTTTTATTTGTTCTTGGTTGGAAAATTAAATTATTGTACCTTGTAACAATGATGTTAATCTAAATTCAAACACCTTTTAAAAAGTGGAAAAATAATTATATTAGCAGTAATGGGTTATGAATGTGATGATACAGGACAATTATAAATCTGTGTTGTACACAATACTCAACTAAAAAATAACAAAAAATCAAATAATTGAAAACACCAGTACAAAAATCAACAAAAATAGAAGTAAATATTTTCATCGCTTTATATTTTAATATTTTACAATCACAGCATCTCTCAGCACATTAATAAAAATTCAGTATAAAATTCGACATCTTCAATTAAACGTATTAATGTAAAAATATCTTTTAAAGTTAACATTTTTTCATTTGATAAAATCACATTCGTTTAAAAGCTTAATCCTAAGTATGTAACTAAGTAAGTAGAAATTGACTGTCGAAAAATAATACTTGTATATAAAAAACTACACCATCCTCATATCGGTTTCCAAATTTTAATTTGGTGATCTTCTCCACCTGTTACAATAAATGCTTTATCTGGTGGCATATCGACTACTCGAACTGCACCTAAATTGAATAAAGTTAATGAAATACAAAATATTACCTATAACTTAAGTAATTTACCGTCATGAGTTTTAGTCTGACATAATAACTTAACCTCTACGATATCCCAAATGTACAATGTTCCATCTTCCGATCCCAACAATAGCACAAACTCTTGCCATTTTAAACAAAATAAAACTGACTGCAAAGTTTTTGTATATAAGGCCATGCCAGTGCTGATATCGATGACTTGGAATACTTTGTCTGATCCGCATGATACTAATTTTTGACCTTCGGGACTGTAGCTGATTGCCTTCACCGACGATGTGTGAAGTGCGAATTTCTTATGCAACGAACTGTTTGATATGTTCCAAATGTAGATTTCACCATCGCCTGTACCAGTTGCCAAGTAATCATTTTCACTAAAATCATAATTCTATAATGCATTCATTAGACCAGAGCAGGCAGGAAAAGTTTTGTTGGTGTAAACAATACTATTTCCAATACATTACCATCAAAGGTAAAAATAAAACTAATCTGAATTATTATATTCCCAACCCGTAAACATATAGTTTGCTAAGTTTTGAAACAGATTTGTATAATACTTACGGGCTAAAACAAAGACATGTGATGTGGGAGTTGTGATCTAACTGAGTTTTAAGACACTGTATAGGCTTAATTACTTCACTGCTTGCAAAGCTCTTCCAAATACGAACGGTACAATCACTGCTGCCTGAAGCTAACAGTTGACATTTTTTGCCCCACGCTAGACACGTCACAGCGTCTTCGTGAGCTATTACAGTTTGTGTAACTTTTCCAAAGTCTAGATCATACAAAACTCTAAAATGTTTCTTATTGTTAAACAGACAGTAGGACCCTAAGGTTATTGGCTTACATATTGTTATCAAAGCTACCAACGACTAGTACATTCATATTTGGTAGCTGTATACAGCTGCTTAAGGGCATATCGCCAATGTTGGCGCTTCGAATTTGTCTGTTCTGCGATAAGGAGAAGACTTTTAATTTGGAGTCATATCCAACAGAAATAACTTTGCTATTATTCGGGGTTACTAGAAGTGAACTAACGACATCCTTGTGTGTATTAAATACAGTTTCTAAATTCAGAGATGTGAAGTTTTTCCATGGATCACATATTTCTGAAAATGATGCAGTGAAGCTAGGTTAATTCCCATTTAAAATTAGCATAAACTTACCTTTATTTACATCGTCCGGAGTAATTTGTGATGGTTCCACTGCAAGCTGTAGTCCCGTTCTCCGCTGAGGATGGGGTACTTTAAATACTTGCTTGGGAATTTGCCCGAATTCCATTATTTGAACTTCTAGAGCGTGCCTCTTATTCAGATCTCCAATTGCTTCCAAGTCGACGCTTCCCTCATAACACAGATAATAAAATACTAAAAAGTGTAAGCATTAAATATTTTTAAATGAAAACAGACCTTATAACATTACAATTCTTAGATTTTTCGGCCTCTTCCCCTCTTTGCTTGTAACCAAATATCAGATCTATCCATAAATGCAAATTTTGTGAAACATAATCAGATTCCAAAGCGTCACGTAGCTTCTGTATAAAATCCTGAGTGCTGTCAGCCCACGGAGGCAATGTCACATCTCCAACCCTCGTCCCGTCATGTCGAAAGCCAAAGTTAATTCCCATATTGTTCACTAAAAAGCCCCCGCCCTGTTCTGTATTATAAAATTCAGGAATTAACTCTTTGAAGTCGGACATGTTACTTAGGCAGTTGTTATAGACATCCACACAAGAGTTAAACATGCGATCTGGATGATCAAAGCGGCCATTTTGCAGACAGAGCACATAGTGGGGATATAATCGCACTAAATAAAAGAGAACAAAAGCAGGTGTCGAGTAATGCGAGCCATATATGAATTTGGGATATGACATTTCTTCGTAACGCTCCATTAATCTCAGCAAACGTACTTCGTTTAAAGCACCAACTGGCTTTGACAGATCTCTAAAGGAGTTCGGGTTGCTCAGATCTAAACTGTTGCTTTTATAGTCGCTAATAACCCAGGGAAAGACCGGGTATTGAGTTAAGTCATTTATAGTTCTGTCGGCTAAGCTGCAAAATAATGTTTATTTATTAGATATTTACATATTGGAAGAATTTATTAATGTAAATAACTTGCTGAATGTTTGAAGTAAATAAAATATGGAGTTGTAAAATTTGATATAATCAGAAAAAGTATTAGGTTGCAGTTATAACAAGTCAACGGTAATATTTAACGTTGCAAATAAAATCCCACCTTAGAATTTTTTAACTTCTATTATTTTATTCTCTCATCTAAAGTTAAAATATTTTTTAGCAATTTAGTACAAAACGGAGTTTTAGTCACATAAAAAGGCATAGTGGTTTTAGTTTGATCTTTGTAGGTATGTATAATTTGTAACCTCAATTACCTTTCGGTGTAGAGGCTGGTGCTTTGATCTTTACGTAGTTAAAATATAATTTATAAATATTTTGAATATTTTCGTGATTACAAAAATATATATCTATACGATTACTATAAAATATAACAGAAGTACTTAAAAATGTTTGCATTGCAACGATAGGTTAATAACACTTTCAAAATTAACTGTTTTCTCAACCAAGTAATAAAAATAAATATACATAATTATATTAAAAGTTTAGATAGCTTTTACTGGATCTCATCACAAGTTTAACGTAAGTGTAGCATAACCTATATACACTCTTGAAACTAGACCGTTAAACAGGAATAAACGATATTACAAACTTGAGTACTTGTAACGCGGCCTCTTACTCCGAACCCTACACCTACTGAATTATTACTTTAAAATGCTCTAGGTTTGCTAGCTCAATCAGTCAGTGTGCTATGAGACTCTTTTTACATTCCCAGAGCAGCTAATATTGCTGAGGTCAACACGTGAACACCTGAAATACTGTACTGCCAATGCAAACATTAATGACAATAAAAATCCCAACAGCTTACAATGAATACATATAATCTGTAAGAGAATACAAAAGACACAAATACATGTAAATGGATACACAAAACAATGGCGCATGGCGCCTAAGCAAATATCTTAATTAAACACTTACACCCGTATTCATAGTCGTTCGCCAGCGGATCGCCGGCGACTCGCCAGAGATTCGATGAAATAGTATGTTGGCGGCACTGTACGTCTATGTCAAATTCGAGGTGATCAGGTTAGGTTTTCAGTCAGTTTTGACAGAAACTGACACAAAATCTAACCTGCTAACCTCGAATTTGACATAGACGTACAGTGCCGCCAACCTACTATTTCATCGAATCTCTGGCGAGTCGCCGGCGATCCGCTGGCGAACGACTATGAATACGGGTGTTAATGTTGAGTTCATAGTGAAAGCGCAAAGTTCACCAACGCGAAATGTGCAATCGTTAAGTTCAAACTGATAAGCCGCACCCACCGTTGTCGTCTCTTAAGCACACTTCCTTGAATAAGCCCGAAATCTTCCGGATCAGTATATGATGTGTTACTTCGCCGAGGATGTCCCTTTCTAGAGACACAACACTTTGCCGGCCGTTACGCAATTACTTGTGCTAATTGCAAACAGCGTTCTTGTTTTACTGTTTGTTTGCAAGCGTAACTGACCTGCTTTCTAATTGTAGCTTCTTGTGACATCAGGCTGGTTTGCTGCAATCTGGTTTCGGTGCTGTTTGAATGGCTGTGGCTGAGTCAACGTTGCTGTTCTTCTACGGGTTTCACGTACAGCACTCTACGACCCTTTCTAAAGGTCGATTCGTTCTAAATTGTACTAGATAGCGCATCAAATGCTATGCTATGTTTGCACCCTTTTGCGCGGACTAGCGTGACCTTGTCACCTCGAGGGCCTGGGCGCGAATCCTCCGTTTTGCAGGCCCCCGCGTTAATTACACTACGCTACAAATTATTCCTCGAACTAACACGCACTATCAGCGCATTCTTTCACATAATAGCAGCGCGTTACACCCTATAGTCATTGCCTGCGTATACAGTGATTTTCCCTCATACTGTAGCTCTACGTAACTAGTACATGAGTACACCTACTGTCAGGCTTTATTGCTAATTAGCATATAATGAAAAGATGTAAAATAAGTAAATACAGGTGGCACAAATTGACCCGTTTCACACTTTACCTCAATTTTATCTTGTATTTCGATTGTCTGTACATCAAACAAAACATGTTATTAATTTTTTCTACGTACTCTGTAACATTAACTGCTCCTCAAACATACTATTAGCAATTATTTAATCAGCTGTACCTAGTGCTTACAATACTGGGATTCCGGGATCCCAAATACCGGATGTTAAAAATACCGGTATTTCGGTATTAACATATTCATATAAAAATTGCAATCTTTTGACGGCCGATGCATCTTTCAAATTTATGATGGAGACCAATAGCTTTAAAATTTGACATTTTACAGCAACAAACAGATTTGTCACAGATAAAGGGGCTCGCAAGATGACAAAGATGTTATTTCAAGGTATATCTAAAATTACACTCACAAAAAATATGTTTGACTAAACGGCTTTTGCATGAAAATTTAGAGGAAGAAACATCACTTACAGATATACAAAAATTCTGCTAGGCGTCTAATAATAAAACTATCTTAAAATCTAGCTCGATGTCTGTCCGTGACGAGTTAAAAAAAACTGCAGGCAGGAATAGAGGAAACGCAACAGTGCCTTCGATTAAAAAATAACAGGATTTTAGCAAAAAATGAAAGATGAGATTATTTATAGAATTTATTATTTGTTACATTTTTCATCTAGTTTATTCACGCTATTATTTATTGGCCATTGCACCAACAAGTGTGAAGTCGCAAAGGGCGAACGGTCAGATCTGCAAAACAATTCGGCCCCCGCTTAATGATAAACCCATCGATTGTTTGCTTTAAAGAAAATGCCTATTTTATGAACAATATTAATTTATCTGTTAGTTGGTTTTTTTAGTTACACATAAAAAGACTTAATTTTGATATATTTATAGAATTTATTATTTGTTATATTTTTCATCTACTTTATTAATTTATTTACTTATAAAGAAAAATGTTAAGTTAATGCAATTCAATTTGTAGTCAATGTTAATTTAAAAAATTAATTTTTGTTTGTTTTTTTGGGATATTATTTTTAAATACGTCATAATAACTAGGTAAAAATGAATAAATAAATTTTCTAATAGTAATACTAGTTTTAATACCGGTATCTAGTGATGTAAATTACCCAGGTATTTATTTTTAGGGGTAAATACCCGGGGTATATACCCGTGTAAATACCAAAAATGGGTATTTACATGGGTATATATAGTCTGACTTACTAATATCATAACGCAAATCTAACTAGTAGTACAATTGATTGGTAAGTGAAGGTGCTCTATTCGAATTTTATACAAATGTAGAATAAAATAGCTGCACTGAGAACATTTACTGCACATAATACCGATGGAGCCATAATTATATATAAAAGCAATGAGATAGCATGAATAAAAAACAGAATTCAATGCTAGAGTAAGAAAGAGATGAACATACAAACAAATATTTGAGTAGACTTGACGTTCATTTTAATTATGGTATATTTCAACTAAATATGCCTACTAAAATAACTTTTTTGTACGGTTATCTCTTTCCTACTCATGTATTTTGTACTTTTGTTTATGCTATCTCATTGCTGTTATACCGGGTGTCCACTTTCAAACTGGAACATAGGGATTTAACATTGTTTTTAACAGTTTCATGAATTCCTGTTCGCCAATTCAACCTACAGAAAATGTTTTGGTATCAATTGCGCATCTAATGGTATCAAAAATTAAATATTTTTGTCAATTTTCATTGAATAATATTAATCAAAAGTTTTCATGTTTCTTAAAAATGAGTTGCCTTGACTTGAAAACAGTTGACAACTATACTCAAATGAATTTTTCGTACACTAGCATTGAAAGAGCTACTTTGCCGTACAATTTATTAATCAGAAAGTTGCACTTTGCGGTATTCGTACGGTAAAGTAGTATTTTGCGGTTTTCGTACGGCAAAGTAGCACTTTGCCATACGTTTCCTTAGTTACAACACATATAAAACGTTACGTACATAATAACATTACTCTACTTATTTGCTATATACGAGGATAAATTTAGTATTCCGTTTTGTATGCTAGTGTACGAAAAAATATTGTACGAAACTCGTATGAAAGTGGCTTTTCCATACTCGTCTCGAAATTCCGGACAAGGCCTAACGGCCTCTTCCGGAAACATCTCACTCGTACTGAAAAGCTCCACTTTCTATACTTGTTATGTAAATTACTATTGTTAGTTGATGACATTCAAAATTAGTTCAGTAGCTTTTACTTTATAAAATCAACAATTACTCGAACGAAGAGGGAGTTTTTATGAAAATAACTTTACTATCATTATTGCTATACATAAACAATTTAACAATTAATAAACAATAATTCTTATGGTTAAAATATACCTATTACAGTGAGGTTAGTTTGTGGAGAGTGAGAGATTTGTTTCAATGCAGGACCTACCTCATTAATCAAGAGTTCTAAATAAGTGTTCGAATTTAAATTTCCAACAATTTCAAACGGTCCAATAATTTTGTTAATTTAAATCCCAGCCCAAATATTAATATTTGAGGGTATTGGATTCTTGTACACAGACTAATTCTTTGTTTTTCTTGAGCTCAATATCTAGTATTTTGCACATTGGGTTTGTTTAAAGTAAAAGTACATTCATCCGTGAAACATATGAATGACAAGAAAGGACGATCTTGATTGGCACGTTCTTGATTGGCACGTTCTTGTATTCCTTCACAAAATACATTTCTACTTTCTTCGTCTGGTCTACTCCCTCTTCGTTCGAGTAATCGTTCATTTTATAAAGTAAAAAGTACTGAACTAGCTCTGAATGTCATCAAATAACAAATTAATTTGAGTATAGCTGTCAACTGTTTTCAAGTCAAGGCAACTCATATTTAAGAAACACGAAAACTTTTGATTAACATTATTCAATGAAAATTGATAAAATTAATTTAATTTTTGATACCATTAGATGTGCAATAATTTTCTCTTTCCATTGATACCAAAACATTTTCTGTAGGTTGAATTTGCGAGCAGGAATTCATGAAACTGTTAAAAACCATGTTAAATCCCTGTTCCAGTTTGAAAGTGGACACCTGGTATATAATTATCCTCCCATCGGTATACAACGTTGTTTATATAATTTTGTGATTTTCTTTGCCATATTAAGATTGTTTTTTAATATGTATACAATAAGTTTGGTTCACTAATTATGAATCACACTGTATATTAATATTAATAAATATCAGGATTATTTCTTCCAAGTTAATATTACGTACATTTTTCAAAAATGGAAACCAGTCGGAAAATAATGTAGTACAAACAATATAAATGAAATTATTAACAGCATTAAATTTAACAATCATCCCAATCACCGGAGTCAGAGACATCATAAAGTCCGTCTTAATTTTTTTGTAAATTCTGACGGGCGCAATTTATTGCGTCAAATTATTTATTTCTATAAACTTCCGCAGCTACAATGTTTTTCCCCTGGCTGAATGCTTATTCAATGCTACATTTAAGCTGTTATTTTACATAAAATATTACAGTGCTTTTATATATAGTTTATTTTATTATGATAACACTATTATGCGAGTAAAAGTTAACTTAGCTCTCTAAATATTAAACATTTGATAAATACCCAGTTTATAGGTATTTATCCGAGACAGGGGTAAATACCTATTTATAAATACCCTACCCACTAGGTATTTACCCGACCCACCTCACTACCGGTATCCCGGTATTAAAAATTTGGAATACCGAATACCGGCATTAAGATTTTGACCCGGTATTGTAAGCAGTAGCTGTACTATTTATTTCTTTCTATACCATTATCCATTGCTGTATAAATAATCATATCATTTCAAACATTAGATTAATTATTTCGGTAATAGGTATTGGCTAAATATATTTTTTTATTGATATCTTATCGATTCCACAAATAGTTTCCCACAAAAACTGTCCATTAAGTTCTTTTCTGAGTTTCTTAGTTCATATGCAGTTTTGAAAACAAAATATTATTATATAGTAGTAGTCTTGGTTGCAACCCTTTTGATGACTGAAATATTTACCTCTACTAAATACATAAGCTGCTAAAAATATCAAATATTAAAAATAATTGGAAATCAATTTACATATAAGCACTTGTAGTTCTTACAAACGAGATAGTCTCTACTACATGCAGTAGAACGCCAATTACTCGAGTGCGATTTATTCACAAGCACCTACAATTAGATTTTACACGAATAGATTACTCATTCAAAATTCTATTTCGTACAGATGACTCATTGTGTTGATAGTGAAATAATAGAATGAGTCAACTTCGGCAGAATTTCGGCTTATTACAGGCACTAGTATGTGGATCTCGTATGCAAAGTGTTAAATATTTTCATACATTATTATGAATAATTAAATGACATCTTGTAAACATTCTATAGAAAATAAAAAATATTGACACGAAGCAATTTTTAATGGTGTTTCTAACTCGCTTGCAACTCATATTAAGAGATTAATAACAATCATAGTTCAATAGCATTGTTGAATTTATGGATTACTACAAAAATATTTAGGCATTTTTGATTTGAAGCCTGCTTGTTATTTTTACACCTTCAATGTGATAACTTATTTATTTATATAAGGAATATATTTAAACGGCTGAACGCACGTAATATACAAAAGAATCGTGATAAATGGAATGTTAAAAGACATTTCTTGGTATAGAATTATTTCCTATTGTTAAAACTGCAAAACTATAATTTTCTAAGCATTACGGATCTAGATATAATATAAAATATTCGTTTGTCAATATTTACCTGTTAATGTATACCAAATAATCGTAATTCGAAACGTAACCATTTTGCCATTGCAAAGTCATGACATCTTGTTCAATTTCGCACAACTTTAGCTCAGATTGTAAAAGAAGTTTAGCATACAAAGTATCCCTATCAGTCTGTGTGCGGAATGCTAAATATATGTATGGAACAGAGTTATTTTCGCTAGAATAAATTTCCATGCCCTACAAAAGAAGTGCTGTTACAAATGCGTTAATTTTCACTTGGGGTACTCACGATATGTCTAAGTAGAAATCTTCGTTTAACAATTCGTTTAATACTGCTTAGATTAGTCTTCAGCACGGGATACTGCAAAACATTTACAATGAAAATAGCATTAATACTTCAACGGCATCTTCCTAACCGTCTCCACATTATTGTACGGCTGAAAAAATAGCCTGGCTGTAGAAAGCAAAATTCTCCCTGGGTTTACTACGAGTGGAGTTATTTTATCTGCCTGTGTTTCCATAACTACTTGCTCATATAAGTCTAACCACAGCGGATCAAATTTAACTCGTGCTTGTCTTGAATGAACGATTGCAGCAATCTAAACAATTCTTGTCATAAAGTTGAAGAGATTGATTATTCCAGAGTGACTACAGCTATGACCAACATATAAATATTGTCGATTTAATACGTACCTAAACAGTACTCATCAAGATTACTACCAGTTCATAATTTATAAAGTACTTTTAAGTAAAATAAACTGCGAATTGTTTTTAGGCTGCCAAACTCATAGCAATATTTTACTAAAAATTAAACTTTTATTCTGTTCTTACATTATAAAAGTATATCAGAACAACACTTGGGGAAGACAGAGAGAGCTTTCCATTAACATCTAATGACAATTATTTGAAAGAAAAAAGCCACTTATTCATATATCGGAAAAAAGGGCAGACATTCTATTCGTATTCATTTTGCCAAACATGCCCACACATTAAGTAAAAATTGAGACTGCTGTTACGTTTCATTTTCACTTAGGTTAATGCTTGAAAATTATATTTTCTTATAATAATTATTCGTAATTTATATAATGTATACATTCAGTGTTTTTATCCCGTATTTACTTAAATGTGTGTCATTTTTACGGCTGTAAGAATAGTGTAATTAAAATGTAATAACCATATGTTAGACACAACTATAGCCTCTGCGACATTAAATTACCATATCTGCTTGTTCAGCCGCTGGCAATGTACTAGCTCTCTGAAGTTGGCAAATTCTAGGCAAACAGTCCACAATACTACCATAATTCAATAAGAATAAAAATCTTGCGGAGCCGCAGAACTTGTATGGAGCAATTACATTTCCTTCTAGCATTTCAATGTTTTGGCTGCAACTCACGCTTAGAACATTTTTATTGTTATTTAAAAACTTTGCAGTGCCTTTGAATTGTTCTAAAACCGTACAATCCTTTAAAGGAATCTTAATAATTGGTTTATTCAGATCTTTTGGATCAAACACAAGAGATTTTGAACACATCCGTAAGCGACCAGTTTGTCTTTTCAATTCGTAAGTTTTAGGAGTGGTATCGCTAGGAATAAGAATTGAGCTGAAGTCTTCGAAGTAAATCTCTCCTGGTTCCAGAAGTAACAGAGAAAACCTGAAGCATGGAAATATGTTAAGAGGTTAGATACAATAATTCAGACGATCTTATGGCTTGCCTTTCTTTGTCCATTATTGCACAACAATTTTGAAATAAATTTGCTTAAAATTAAATTAAATTAGAACAATGATCTACATTACTTAATTGCTGTAATAATAAATAACAAAACCACAAAGAAACACTGATCACTATTTGAAATCTGACAGCTCCCACCTCCCACTACAATGCAATGGTCACGTTCAGCTGATTCACTAACTGTTAAAAGTGTTTCGCTTGAATAACTCCGTATGCTCTATATACAGTATGTTACAAAAATTTGGTACACATTTTAAATTATTATTTACTTGCACACTGGTAATTTCAAATATTAATGTTAAAAAGAAGCAGAATTTACTCATTTCCAATATCATGTACACTGTTCTTACAGTCCATCCCTCCTCTAACTTAGAAACGATAACTTTTTTTTTCTTTTTCGGTCAATCTTGGCATTTAACATGTTTGACACTGACAAATGACACAATCCAGATCTACGCCATACAATGAAAAATAGGTGTACGCGATTTTTTTGCAAAGCAGTGTACCATCCAAGGGGTAATAAACAATATTCAGATAATTTTAATAGGAATTTTCAAGTTTCAATAGGTACGAAAAGGGCAGATACTGTACGCGTCTTCCGATGCGGATTGTAGTGTGAACAGGTCTATTTGAATGCCTGTATTTTCTGTATCTGGGATACCTTCAGACAAAGAATCAAGGTCAGTTATTTAGACTGGCATTTACTTAAAATAAAACTCTATTTGATGTATGCAACGTTGCATAACTACCTACTAAAAATAAGACTAAATAATTGTTTGTGTATGACTCGAGAAAGATTGAGAACTGGAAGGTTAAGCGGGTTAAAATGTTTCTTGGTACTAAATACCAAATCGTTTGCGTTGAAATTTTGTTTCACATTTTAAATATTGCATTGCCTTCCGATTCTTATACAATTCATTTATGTATTTCCAATATGTAGTTGCATATTTTTTTGTCTAAATGAATATATAATTAGTTTTTAAATAGTCTAACGATCGGAAGTGACTGAACTAGCAATAAATATTCCTATTATACAATAGATACCAGTATGTATGCACATTAATTAGTAATTAGGGCATATCATATTTACTTAGTGAAAGTAGACATACATACACTAATTGCTATTTACTGCCTCGTATAATAAATAATACTTTATTAATGGTATGATGGGTTTCAAACATCTTGCTGTATTTGTAGATTTTATCAAATCGCTCGAATAGACTTAAGGCCCGTTTTACAGCCTCAGATTTAGGAAAAACTAAAAAACGAATATTTTAAACAACATTTATTTTAATCCGAGGCTGTAACTTGCCCTAAAGTGTAGTTGTTGCATATAGTTATTTGTTTCCATGTACAAAAAATCATGTTTTTAGGACGAAGCATTAGCGGAGTCCCGCAATCTTATGAGTCCCAAAATCTCATTTTTTGAACAAATGAAAAATAATATATTTTCTCCAACCGCTTTTAAGTGAAAATCTTTAAATTAATGTGACGTGTCAGTGCAACGTCGAATTTTTCTCTATTTTACCTAGTACAAAATAGTATATTCTTTTACAAGTGACGATATAGTTATTTAATTCATTAGTTAAAAAAAGCATGTTTTTGGGACAAATAAGTCCCAAAAACTCATATTTTGTACAAATGTAACATAATATTTCTTCTCCGGCCGCCTTTAAGTGGAAATAATTAATTTAATGTTACGTGTCACGTAACAAGTCAAATTCTTTCATATTTAAACTTGTGCAAATATAGAACTCTTTGAAACAATTTTTTGGCTCCGTTTAATTATTTCGCCAGTTAACCAATTTATTTCAGGCCTAACCTGTATATTTTTATTTGAATTATAAATCCTTTGCATTTCGAATTCCTAAATTATCCAAAACAGCTTATTTTGTACCTGGATTGACTTGCTTTCGTTTGCGCGATGCCCTTTTCGACCCGTGCTATCTGTTATCGCAGGCAGTTGTAATGCGAGCTTTCCTTTGGAAACGAAATTTTTCGTAAGAGCACTTGCTGTCCTCGCTTTGGCCCGCCGCGTGGCTAAATTTTGTGTGTTTAAGTCAAATTACGTGCGCTCAATTAATTTAATAAGTAGTGTGTTTCCTAGGGTTGACAATGATCAGATACGATGGTGCTTTTCTGTCTTATTATCTCCATAGTAATTACATTTTTTCTTAGCTCTTTATTAACAGTTTCATCCACGACTTTATCTCGGAGGCCAAGTTATTAGCCTAATCGCATTTTCGACACTCGCTGGCGTTCTGGTATTTGCTGCCATTTCAGGGTGCTTCCGCTGCAATCGCGGGTGCATCCACGGCGATTTCAACAATGTGTGTAGCCGTTCACGTCCAGCATATGTTTCGAGGTTAGTTAGTGCTACTCTGGGATTAAATATCAACTTATCTTCAATACCAGGAATTTACATCTGTGCATTTTAACCCCATCAGTATTTGGAATTTAAATTCATACTTTTTGCAATAATTAACATGTAATGTTTGATTTCATACATGCTCTTGTTTTTATATTTAAATTTTTATGCCTATATTTAATTATGCTCAGTATATTGATGTGTATTGACCCTCTGTAAAAGGTACAGTCACGCTTTTTATTTCAATAGCCTAAACAGAAGGAATTATTAAATGAATGAGGTATGCATATTCCATGAATAATTTGAATTCACAGTTATTAGAATAACCCGAAAGGGTTTTTTTTGTTTTATGCGTGTCGCAACCTTCAGTTAACGTACACAACTTTGTTATCACATTATTTGCATTTTAATTATCCTGATTATTTATTACTGACACTTCAAGACTTTTTATTACTTACTAATTAAACGCTAGTCACTTGTAGTTTATTTTCTTATTCTTCGAAATCTTTTGATTTCTGGCGCCCATTTCCTTTTTCTTTTTTGAAGACATTCCAGGGTACACAGTTGATGATTTGAACCTACGACCCAAGGCCGCCGATAATTGAGTTAGCTTGGCCATCGCGGTAAGTAAAGAGTTTTCAGAGCTGCCGTGGTGTATAAACTGTAGGGGGGTTGATCTGCGATTTTTACTACCATCGATCAATTTTATTAATTAATCGCAGGTCGGCTTCTTTATCGTTTCATCTTTTTAGTACAATTGTTATTGTTACTAGTAAAAACCTTCTATAAAACCTTCTTTTAATATAAATAATATAATAAATCGGTAAAAGAGGCTATAGAGTATGAATGAATGAATGAACGAACATGTCTTGCAATCCCGTGCTTATTTTTTAAATTTATGTATAGATGGTTACAATAATATTGAAATTGAGAATAAAGTGAAACCTTTCAAATTGTCCACTGTTCAACAGTAGCTAAATTTTCAAATCAATATTTTTTTTAAATCAACAGTAAATTTTGAAAACCGAAAATTGTTTTTGAAGTAAAAATAGAAATACTGACATCGTTAAACTGAATATTTTGTTAAGGCCAAACTAATTTATTTTCAAATTCAATATTAATATAATGATACGATTAGCAAGATACCATATTTCTATACATTTTGGTCTCCAATTAGTCAGGGAGTTAATGGACAAAAATCGGTCGGGGACTGGGGAGGGGAGACTAAACGACATGTTCAAGCAACAAATTCTTCAGTAGAATTTCCCGCCGAATTTAAATTTCGAGTTAATTCGAAATTGTTATTCGTTAAATTTTTGTTTTGTCATGTAGGAATTGTATGCACCGGTAGAAGTTACGCGTGTTTGGAAGAAATCACTTCTGCATTAAATATTCCATCAATATCGAGTCGGACATTTTTCAAACACCAGGAAACAGTATACATTGGTATAACGGACTTAGCATGGGATGAAATGATAGAAGCAGGAAAAGAAGAAAAGAAGCTGGCAAACTTGATGACAATGGGATACCAATAATTACTGTTGCTGCTGATGGCGCATAGTTAAAACGATCTTACAAATCGAACTATAACCCCTTTTCGGGTGTAGGCGCTATTATTGGTTGGAGAACTAAAAAAATGTTGTATGTTGGCATAAAAAATAAATATTGCCGAATATGTTTGCAAGAAGAAAAATTACAAACAGCAATTGAGCACACCTGCTCAAAAATTGGCATGCTTCTACAACCGCTATGGAAGCTGGAATAATCGTAGATGGGTTCAAGAAATATATTGAGATGCATGGTTTAATTTACGGAAAACTAATAGGAGACGGCGATAGCAGCGTTATGCGAAAAATTAAGGATGCTGCTCCTTATGAACCACAATTTATAATTCAGAAGATAGAGTGCAAAAACCACATCCTTAGAAATTTAGGCAATAAAATCAAAGAAACAGCTAAAAAACCAAAAGTGGTTTCTTTGGTGAAATCACACTTATTAAAAAGTCAGTTACGTTTTCGTTGCGGGGTGACTAAAGCAGTAGAGTACAGAAAAAATCAACCGATTCATATAAAAGAAAAAATCTCACTACTCGAATCTGACATCTTAAACGGTTACAAACATATTTTTGGTAAACACTCTGATTGTGCGGACTATTTCTGTAATGGTTCACAAGAAAATGAAGAAAACATATACCCCGAATTTACGTCAAGTCCAATTCATGAAGATATTGTCAATGCGGTTAATAGGGTAGCCATGCATGCGAACAGCTTAATAGAAGATGTCGACACTAATATTGTGGAAACGTTCAACTCCGTTGTTGCAAAATATGTAGCAGGAAAAAGAATAAATTATTCGCAACAAAGGGTCTTATATGGCACGACATGGAGCTGCAACTACTTCTTTTAATAATAACGGGGAATTAAATTATAAAGTGCAGAAATTATTAGCTGCATGTAGTTCAGGAAAGTAGGTATGTAAAATGCTATAGCGAAAAAAAGATTCGAAATTTGAATTACAAACGACATGCAAAAACCCAAGAAACGAGACCAACAATCGTAGATGTAGATGATGATGGTGATTACGGAGAAAATGCCAGTGTTGAAGATATGGAGACAGCGATGTATTTAGAAGAACGAGCAACATTCCTTGAGCAATTGAAAAATGATGACCCATCAGAAATACAAAAATTAACTGTAGGCCAAAGAAACAACTTTTTATGGAAGACGATGAGGGTCAAACGATTAACTGCATCCAATTTTGGTAAAATAGCAACTCTAAAGAAAATCACTTCCACAGCGAACACAGTAGAGGCTCTTTTTTTGGATCTTTAGCAAGTCAATACGGCATACAAAACGAAAGCAGAGCAATTGCCCAATATCAAGAAATTGGATTAGAAGTAACAAGTTGTGGGTTTTTTGTAGACCCAAAATGTCCACTTTTAGCTGCATCTCCTGATGGATTAGTAGGTAATGACCCCATTATTGAAGTAAAATGCCCTTATTATTCAAGAATGTCAACACCAAAAGAAGTAAGTGAAAATGGTGTTATAAAATTTTTGACAATTGATGGCAGCCGTGGCCTTCAATTAAAGAAAAATGACAATTACATGCACCAAGTACAAGATCAATTGAACATTACCAATAAAAATCAGTGTTACTTTGTAGTATGGACGCCAAAAGACTTGTTTTATCAAATTATATACAAGGATGAACATTTATGGGAAAGCCAAGTTCCCAAACTTATCACTTTTTATTAAAAATGCACTTTTGCCTGAATTAATCGATCCCAGTAAGGTTAGAGGCAAGGAATTGCGTCAGATATATATTTGAAAATTGTGCGGTTTACCGATATTACATATTTTTGTTAGTAATTGTTTCAGTTTTGTATGTTTTCTACTTCTGTAACTAAAATGGCATGTAACATACTAACATACACGTCGCTAAGTGACCTTTTAATCACGCCTTCATAACCCATGACTTATAAAGAGCCTCTTAGTCATGAGCTGAAGTTGGCAACGATGTTTTAGTCACGGGGTGAGGTTAGGTTCAAATAGTATTTGCTTTATTAGCCACAGCCAAAACTAAAATCAAGTTAGTTTTCAACAGTCAACTTTGACGTTTGTCAAGCATAATTTAACCTAGGTAATATAATAAATGTCAATTTAATGAAATAATATGATGTTATATTGTCTAACCATGGCCAACTAATATTTAGGTTAGCTTACGCTTTGCTATATAAATTTTAGTTAGCCATGGTCTAACTTAGTGGTTGCAGAAAAAGTATAGATTGTAAACTCGTCTAGACATTCGTTTATTAAACACTCGCTGCGCTAAGCTTCGCTTGTGCCTAAAAAAAACTCATGACTAAAATGACGTTTATAAAACTTGTTACATAATATACTATTATCTGTAACTATTTGTTTTATATTTACTTATTAATTATAATATTTTAAAGGTGCTCTATGACATGTATGTACCTAGTTAAATAAAGTTAATTTTTACATTTTAAATTACACTAAAGCTATATTTTTACTAATTCTAAAACTTGTTACACACAACTTCACTTATAATGTAAATTAGTTAAACGACTGAAATAGCTGAAAAATAACAGTTTTTGATAAAGAATTACAAGAAATAACAGTGTTTTTCCGAATTAGAAAATATATTTTCAAACTATAATTTACGGAAAACTAAATAAAACCACATCCATAGCGAACACAGTAAATACTCTTCTTTAGCAAGAATTGTTTGGATCTTTGGCAACTCAGTACGCCATACAAAAGCCATCTCATACCTAGTAGAAAGTTGTAATCTGTCGTAATCCCTTTTTATTGTCTGCTAATTCCAGTTTGTTATTTGTGTTCCCTACTACACTGCTAAATTATATCGATTTTTCTAAAATCTTAGCTTTATTATTTCCGAATGAAATTGCATTTTAGAAAAAATGTCATGTGACGTTTGAAACAGAGTAGTTTTTATCTATCTATTGACGTAGAGATTTTTTCGATATTCGTATTTTTGCAATTACTATTTGAAAATTTTAAAGTAAAATAGAGTTGTACGTTTTTTAATGCTGAAAAGCTATTTTGCCAAAATTTAAAAAATCATTCTGTCAGTAAACAGACAAAATATAAATGATTAGAAAAAAAATCGACCGTCTTTCCCGCTTTAAAATTGGCTCTCTAAAGTGTGCATAAAATGGGGTATACTCCAGCGTTAAGATACAATTTCAAACCATTGTTCACCGAAACCTGTTTGAGTACCATGCAAATTCGAAATACCCTGTATAGAGAGAAAAATCTGAAGTTGACATGTTCTAAATAACTTAGCGACCGCTGTTGACTGCTTTAATGAAACATATTTTATTTCAAGAGTTTTTTGAAAGAACAATATTTAGCATAAAATCCAGCAAAATAAGCAAGTAAATATTTGAAATTATGTACTAGGAATTTTGTATTGGTCATGTCACTGTTTTACTTCCTTTTACAATAAAGGAAGTATTGGATTCACCCCAAAAATTCGAAATTGAGTTTTCAACAGATCTTCACGTTTTAGAGTCCCCTGATCCCAAAAAACATATTTTTTTTTATTGGTCTGTCTGTGAACAGAATATCTCAAAAACGAAAAGAGATATGGCGTTGAAACTTCATATATGTTTTGTGTACTATGTAGATGCGACAGCAAGCTTTTGAAGAAAATCTCATAACCGGAAGTAGGTGTTTACTCTTGTGATTTTTCAGTTTTTTTCGATTTTTTCAAAAACGGCTCCAACGATTTTTTCAAACTTCACATTTTTATTACATTTTGAATGTGTATTGATGTGGGATAGGTGATTTTCCAGTTGAATACTTCTAAAATGGGTTTCTTTTGTTTTTTTTTCATTAACTCCTATTTTAAATAGAACACCTGGTATATTATTACATTTTTGAATTCAGCTTAAAATTCTAGAGAGAATATCCCTTATGCAAATTTAGTTAGAAATTTGCCATGGTAACGGCGAAAATTGATAATCGGAAATTTACCGGAAAATTTCCACTTATGTCACTGTCATCACAAAAAACCGTAAACTATTAGTACTTAGATATTAGTTTCGTATTTCTTTTAATAAAAATGTTTTCTTTGTGTGTTTTTTCATTTGTGATATTCTCTATCAAAATATAACGCGTGCTTAAAAAATTTCCGTATGGAAATATTTGGAAATATGTTATGCAGCTATTTTTTTTCAACAAAAGCATTCGTGCATGCGAACTGAAAAAATCCCTCCTCCTTCGGAGTCGGGATTTTTTCAGTTGGCATGCACTCATGCACTTATTGAAAAAAATAGCTGCAGAACATATTTCCAAATATATCCGGAAATTTTTCAAGCACTTGTTATATTTCTACTGAAAATTTGTCTCTTTAATTAACGCACTATTTTGTACCGTTTTTGTAGATTTTGTAATTTTTGAAAATTTTTGACAAATGCTTAAAAACTTTAAATGAAATTTTTGGCTAATTATAAGATCACTGTAAAAGGAAGTTGTGTGAGTGTATCACACCAGATTTTTAATTATTAATATATAATTTCTCCATTAAGTGTCACATAATACGAAAATTACCAATAATATGCTGGAATTTACTCAGTTACTTTGATATTAAATCGACAGCAATTGTTTTCACTGCCCACTATTTCAATTTACGAAAGCATACAGTTGTTACTTAATAATAATTGATTTATTTTTAATTGATTAGCTAACAATGACATTTCGTTGTAAAGAGAATTTCATAGTTTTAGAATACGTAGTACTAAGTATGTCCCGTTTCAAATCTTGAATGCATTTGCTTCACGTAAAATATTTGATCATCAATTATTTTTCCCATTTTGACAAATAATTGAAAATAAACTGCATTTCACTTCTCCACTTTACATTCCTTATCTTCCTAATTCATCTTCTAATCCATTTCAAATTCTAGTTAGTTATACATACTACCCTTTAAAAGTTATGTTTACAATTTTTAAATAATAAACGGGGCTGCGCGCACTATTGCGCGGTCTATTCTATTCAATTTACCACCATTTTTAGGCTTATTACGTTGGGCCATTCCAAGGGGTTCATTGGGCTCAGCCCCTCTCCAAGGGGCCCTAGGTGGTCCGTCCCTCTCCAAGGGGGCCTTCGCGGCTCCAGGGGTTTTGCCCTTCTCTAAAGGAACCCTCGGGGCTCCAGGGGTTTCGCCCCTCTCTAAGGGGGCCTTCGGGGTTTCGAGGACTCCGCCCCTCTCCAAAGGGGCCCTTGGGACTCCGCTTCTCTTCAAGGGGGGCCTCGGGACTTCTCCCCTCTCCAAGGGGGCCCCATGACTTCGCCCTTCTCCAAGGGAGCCATCGGGGCTCCGCCCCTTTCCAAGGGGCCCTTGGGACTCCGCTTCCCTTCAAGGGGGCCCTCGGGACTTCGCCCCTTTCCAAGGGGGCCCTTGGAACTCCGCCCCTCTCCAAGGGGGCCCTCGGGACTCGGCCCCTCTTCAAGGGGGCGCTCGGGAATTTGCCCCTCTCCAAGGGGGCCCTTGGCGCTCGGCACCTCTCCAAGGGGGCCCCGGGACTTCGCCCTTCTCCAAGGGAGCCATCGGGGCTCCGCCCCACTCCAAGGGGCCCTTGGGACTCCGCTTCTCTTCAAGGGGGCCCTCGGGACTTCTCCCCTTTCCAAGGGGGACCATGGGACTCCGCCCCTCTCCAAGGGGGCCCTCGGGACTCGGCCCCTTTCCAAGGGGGCGCTCGGGGCTTCGCCCTTCTCCAAGGGGGCCCTTGGCGCTCGGCACCTCTCCAAGGGGGCCCCGGAACTTCGCCCTTCTCCAAGGGAGCCATCGGGGCTCCGCCCCTCTCCTAGGGGCCCTTGGGACTCCACTTCTCTTCAAGGGGGCCTTCGGGACTTCGCCTCTCTCCAAGGGGGCCCTCGGGACTTTGTCCCTCTCCAAGGGGGCCCTTGGGACTCCGCCCCTCTCCAAGGGGGCCCTTGGCGCTCGGCACCTCTCCAAGGGGGCCCCCGGGACTTCGCCCTTTTCCAAGGGAGCCATCGGGGCTCCGCTCCTCTCCAGTAGGACACTCGGGGCTCCTCCCCGGTCGCGAAATCGAGGCGACGGTGAGATGCATGTAAACACAAATGGGGGACATCGCGTCTGCAATTGTCGTGACACACACGTTTGGATCGTTCTCCTTTATTTATATGATTTTATGGCAAATCACTAGCTTATTGCGGTCAAAATTGAAAAAACATATGCCAAGTTTTATCGAAAAAAGTTGTTCAGAATCACAAAAAGTTGAAATCCAAACATTTATTGAAAAACTATTTATTATTATGATTTTGTAATACAGGGTGTTTCAGAACTATGGGATCAAACTACTAGGGGTATTCAGTGCGACGCGAAGGTAGAAGTCATTTGAGTATAGAAATCCATGTCCGGAAATGTCTCCATAGGGCAATGGGACTCTATGACACGTTAAGACAGTTTAAAACATTTGAATTCATTTTATTTCCGTCTTTTGTACATAATATCACCACAACAATTGTTCAAAATGTCGCCCTCCAACTGCAATACATCGGTTTGAACGTCTCACATGATTTCAGCGGACTCGACTGAAAATTTGATAATCATTTTGAACGACCTCAAATGCAGCTGTAATTCACGCAATCAAGTCTTTCTCAATTTCCACTGGAGTTTCGTAGACTAGAGACTTTATGTGTCCCCACAGAAAAAAGTCTAGCGGCATTAAGTCGGGCGATCTGGGAGGCCAAGAAACTGGACCACCTCTGCCAATCCAATGTTCCCCAAACTGTTCATTCACATACTCACTGACTTGTACAGCAAAGTGCTACTACATTTGTTGTCGAACGTTTAGCGGAACATTTTCAAGAAGCTCCGGTAAGTCTTCCTCCAAGAAATGCCTGTAGACAGGTCTCGATAAGCGATCTGGTAGCAAATATGGCTCAATCAAATGATCGTCAACAATACCAGGCAATACATTGACAGACCAACGTTGCTGATGTGGTGTAGAAAATATCGCATGTGAATTCTCTTCCGCCTACATATGGCTATCCCTACTGTTGAAACTGCCGTGTCGTGTAAAGCAGGCCTCATCTGTCCACTAAACAGAACGTAAAAAATTAAGCTGCTCAACGATTTGATGAAGCAGCCACTGACAAAACAGAACGCTTGGCTGATAATCGTCTGCTGTTAATCCTTGAACTTCTTGGAAATGGTATGGATAAAGTTGTTGCTTATGTAGCACCCGCCAAACGGAAGCATTACACGCATTCATACCTTGTGCAATTTGACGCGTGCTAGCCGATGGTTCGTCTGCAACTCGTTGAACGACCTCTTCTTCAAATTCGACTGTGCTTTTTGTTCTTGCAACACCTGTGTCATGCATGTTAGGTCTAAACATGCCTGTCTCGGTAAGTCGTCAATGAACAGCAAAAAAAAAAGGTAAAGGTTATTTCAATTCCCCCAACTGGGGGCGGGCTGCTATAGGGACCTTCCGTCCCTCTTCAGCCAAGAACGGGAAACTCGGGATGGGTGAGAGAAAGGAGGGGTGGAGACTGGAAGAAAGGTCAGGAAAGGTGGAGAAATACTGCCCCGGCATTCACCTCAGAGAAGGTACTCTGTTGACTCAGGAAAACCACCTAAAAACCTGAATCAAGGCAGGAGGCCGCAGGAATGGAACCCACGACCTCCCGAATGCTAAGTGGACGTGCTACGCACTAAGCCACGGAGCTCGGTTGAACAGCAATAAACTTTTTATATCCAGGATGATGCCTTTCGGGGTAGTGTTCTTGATACAATCTGGCCGCAGCTCTTGCATTGCAGTTTGTTGCTCCATATGCTAGATGCATTTCCGTCAATTCCTGATTGGTGAAGTCCATTAGAACGGATGAATTGTTACAAACTTGCTGTACGTTATCGTTAACATTTGAATAATTGAAACACATTTTGTTTTTAAACTGTCTTAACGTGTCATCGAGTCTCAGTGCCCCAGGGAGACATTTCCGGAGTTTGATCGCATAGTTCTGAAACACCCTATATAAATGTTTCATTTTTACATTCACACCCCTGCATCTCTTCCTTATTTGTTTTCTGACAGATTTAGTTTAGTGCAAACTAGTAGCACAGAATAAACACCTAATGGACTCAGAAGCAACACTTGTGGCGGCGCCTTTGATGTTCGAGTAGCCGATTTCAGCTATGGCAGCCATATTGAAAGAGAGTAGATCAAGAATAATATGTTGGTGGCACTGTAGGTCTATGTCAAATTCGAGGTTAGCAGGTTAGGTTTTGCGTCAGTCTGTATACACCATAAAATGTACAGCGACGCCTATAATTGGCCTAACGGCTGTTGGCTGAGTACCAAAATAAAAAAAACCTAACCTCGAAATCGACTACTCGGCGCCGCAGCGAGTGTCACTTCTGAGTCCGTTATATCATAATACTTACTATATTGCTAGCGGCTATGAGTGGGAAACTCACGAAGGAAGTGAGACAGACAAGCAACTCTTCAATGTATAATGGTGAGCTGTGCGCAAGCGCGGCGGAGTCGTCCGCCCAATGGGGAAGTGGTTATACTGTAAGTGAAACTATGTCGGCGCCGTAATGTTTTCGGGCGTTCCAAGGCCCTACTAGCAATATATACAGGGTGGTCCACTTTTTTGTAGCAGGACTTTAACAGTATATAGAAAAACTTATTTCAAGGCGAAAGTTTCATATAAACATAGGCCTTGAAACTCTTCGTTTTAAAGATACAGGGCGTTCAAATTTTCGAAAAAATATCATTTTCTTTTTACAGTATCCCAACTAGGTGAGATAATTAAACTAAATTTGGTGTGCAGGTCTATCCTAAATGGTGCTACATTCTGTGACAATATCAAGGCCCTCGATCAACCAGTGGCGGAGATGTGGGGTTTCTCGATCAATAAATTAAAAAATTCACTAGTACGACCGTGTTCAAAAAAAGCGTTTAATTCTCTACAAAAAATGTCTCTTCACATTTCTCCATATCTCCCACGGTTGCGTAGCAATTTTCAATAGTTTGGTCAAATTCATGTTTTTTATTCAAAATAAACTCGAACTAGCTTTGGGGTAGAATATTCACTTTTCTTTACAAAATAAGGAAATGCTAGCCGTTTTTCGTACTTATGGTAATAATGGAAGAAATTAAAGAACTTTATTTTCAATGTCCAGTAATAAGTAATAAAGAATGTAACTTATTTAATTAGAATATTCTACCCCAAAACTAGTTCGAGTTTATTTTGAATAAAAAACATGAATTTGACCAAACTATTAAAAATTGCTACGCAACCGTGGGAGATACGGGGAAATGTAAAGAGACATTTTTTGTAGGGAATTAAACGCTTGTTTTGAAAAAATAAACAATTTCGATTTTGAACAGGGTCGTACTAGTGAATTTTTAAATTTATTGATCGCGAAACCACACATCTCCGCCACTGGTCGATCGAGGGCCTTGATATTGTCACAGAATGTAGTACCATTTAGGATAGAAGTTCTATAACTGCACACCAAATTTAGGTTAATTATCTCACCTGGTTGGGATACTGTAAAAAGAAAATGATATTTTTTCGAAAATTTGAACGCCTTGTATCTTTAAAACGAAGAGTTTCAGGGCCTATGTTCATCTGAAATTTTTGCCTTGAAATAAGTTTTTCTGTCTACTATTAAAGTCCTGCTACAAAAAAGTGGACCACCCTGTATAATACATACAGATTGTCCGAAATCCGTTTTGAACATAGGAAATTAATGAGTGCGACAAGGAAGTCATAAACAAAATGAGTAGCAGGACAAAGATAGAAGAACGTAATCATGGCTGGCTAAATTTTTAAACTTAAATTAAGTCAATGAAACAAAAACACTTTTGTCAAATATTTTATCTGCCATCAAGAGTATAAAGTGAGGTTTAAATAATTAAAATAATTATGTAAATAGTAAACAATAGTATATTTAAACCTCACTTTATACTCTTAACAACAGCTAAAATATTTGTGTTTGTTTGTTTCATTGACTTAATTTTAGTTTAAAAATTTAGCTAGCTATGATTACGTTGTCTTTGTCCTGCTACTAATTTTGTTTGTTTTCCTTGTCGCACTCAGTAATTTCCTATGTTCAAAACGGATTTCGGACAACCTGTATATGAATATGCGTTAGATGTTCACTCTGTGCTAGAAGCTTACTACAATCAAAAATGAACATGAAGAATCACAGTAGGCCTAGTTTTATCAAAAAGTTGCTCAAAATCACAAAAACGTGTAGTATAATTGACCTAAAACTTGAAATCGAAGAAAATAAATAAGGAAGATACAGGGGTGTGAAGATAAAAATTGTAACATTTATTATACAAAATCGTAATAATTTTTCAATAACAATTAATATTTTTACTATTTTTGTGATACTGATCAAGTTTTTTCGATAAAACTAGGCCTACTAAGATTCTTAAATTTTTCACATTAATTTTTAATAGCAGTAGGCTACTGATTTGCCATAACTTAGTTAAAAGTTGTATTTAGGACGGTATTGTTTACAATAATTTGAAATCGATGAGAAAACAAGTAAAGAAGATACAGGGGTGTGAAAGTAAACAGTGAAACACACTGTATAATGTTGCGCAACAAACACAAACAACTGTACCCAACTTTTACATAACTTGTAACACAACATTACGTAATGTAAAAAATTAATTAAATCAGAAAAGCAAATGACACGCACTGCTTTTTAAAAACTGTAAGTTTGTGTTATGCCTCTCAAAACATGACATGAGTTTTATATGTTTGGAGTGGTTTTCTGAGCCAACAAAGCGTCTTCTCTGAGGTAAATGTTGCAGCAGTATGGATGGCCTCAACTAGGGATGCGCCGAAGCGGGTTTTTTTTGCTTCGGCCGAATACCGAATATTCATCCTAAAATTTCGCCGAGGCACGAAGCTTCGGCCGAATCGTAATACCGACAAAGATATTGAAATACGAAATAACAGACCTACCAACGACCATATCAAATATTTGTAAAGACATAAGTACTACTTAAACACAAAAATAAAGCTTTTTTTTTCTTTCTGCACTTCACAAATTTTTAATTATCACACAACACAATATTTCCACACATCTTATTTTTCTATCCATTTTGAATAAATGTAGGCTAAACCAGGGTCTAACCTTCAGCTCAAAACGCGAAATGAAATAAATATTCTAACCACACACTGCAAATTTATAAGTTGCGACGAGAATTTGTTTGTTTACATGCTTCGGCCGAATCGTGCCGCTGAAGCGGCCGAAGCCGAATAACTGAAAAATAGACGAATTCGGCGGAATACCGAAGCCGAATCAATGCTTCGGCGCATCTCTAGCTTCAACCCTTCCTTTCCTTAACTCAGCCTATAATTTCTGCGATTGGCTGAAGGGGGTGCACAAGGCCCTTATAGACCCAGTTTGGAAAATTAAAATACATGGACCCTTCTCAAAACATAGGCACTGTAAAATGTTCAATCTTAAGCAAGCCTGTAACCTGTACAATACAAAATGTACCAGCATATTAGACATAAAAGAGGAACCAAAGTATACTACAAAGCCAAACTCCATTTATGCCAATTCTTAACTCGCTAAGCAACAAGATCAATTTCATAGTAATAGTTAGGCCATCCGCTCACTGAGACGACGCGATTACGACGCAACTGACAGGAAACTCATAAGCGATAATCGCGTGGCGATTGTCTTATGGGTTTATGTGCTTAACTGCACACTGCTGCAATTGCGATGCGATCGCGATGCAACTTGCACAAAATAATTGCTCGCGACTGTCAGTGCCCATCGCGAAGCGATTAGTTGCGTTGAAGTTGCGGGGTAAAAATGCAAGGACTGTCAAATTAGTACAAAAATACCCTTATATTAATGCTGCGTTATTCAATCGACGACTTAAAGTCTTCCACTAATACATTAAAGTTCTCTTTTGACATTCGGTAACATGATTTTGCTCATGTTGGGTGAAGTCCCTTGCTGCAATAAAATAAAGGTATTGCCCTCTTTATTATTTTTGATATAGGGGTGAAAGTGGACTTCCTTTTTGGTTCCCTGTCCTGATTTCGTATGTATCAGTAAGCTACAACCACGTCATTATCATCATCACTCGAAAATATTTTGCACCAGACTGAAAATAAATTGCTCTGATGTGCGTAACACAAGTTGCCGTCGCGATCGCATCGTAGGTATGTCGTAGTTGCGTCATAATCGCATCGCAGTCGCGTCGGGCCAGTGGACAGAGAGCCTTAATACTCACTTTTCATTAAATTAAATTTAGTTTTAGAATTTGTTTTTATTTTTATGCAAGTACTGCAATACAACTATAATATAAAAGAACGTATTAGTTTAATTGAATTAGCAAAATAGAACCAATTGTATTTATAATAATGTAGGAATCATTTCTTCTGCTTTTTCTTTTCTACTTCTTCCTCCTTCTCCTTTTCAATCAAGTTAACATATTCTTCAATGGTCTTGCCGTCCAACATAACCAACGGTTCTCCACGGCGCATTACTGCAATTTCTAAATTCTTCTGGCCTGATTGTACAACTTCCAGTAGTGCTCGAATTGCTAGTTTTACTGTGCCGCGTTCTGTTGCAACTTCCTCATCGGTGTAATACTTTTCCAAGAACTCACGGACTGTCTTGGCTGACCGACCAGTGGCATTGGCTTTCCATTCGTAATAAATGCCAGAAGGTTCAGTTTGGTATAGGTGAGGGGAACCATCGAAGTCAAACCCACCGATGAGACAAGACATACCGAACGGACGTCTGCCGTTACTTTGTGTATACTTTTGCTTCAGGCTTGCAATATACCGTGTTATATATTCTAAAGTAACAGGATCTTCTACAGTTAGCTTGTGAGACTGACATTCAATTTGAGCACGGTTTATTAATATTCTAGCATCAGCAGTGAGTCCAGCAAATGCCATGACAACGTGGTCATCCAACAAGCATATCTTGCGAACTGTTCGTTCCTCTTGCAGTTTTGCCACTGATTTTTTTTCCACGCCTAACACAACAGCGTCTTTACCTCGAACTCCTACCTGTAGGAGAAAACTTTTAATACAAGCAATAATTTGGTGGGATGTGATTTACTTACGGCTGTGGATCCTTTTCGAACTGCCTCTTGGGCATATTCCACTTGCAACAAGTGGCCATCTGGAGAAAATACAGTAATTGCACGATCATAACGAGCCGACATTATTTGTCTTGATTTAGCACTTGCAGCGATGAGTGTTTGATTTTCGATGTAGAAAACACAACCTCAATTTTATTTTGCCGTGTAATCTTGTTCAGGCAGTGTACACCAACCAATGGGTTACTTGCATTACAGTGACGCTCTGCTATTGGCTAGTATCTGGTGGGAAGCGTTCAATGAAATCAAGGTAGATTTAGAATGGTGGTAACAACGCAAACCGGCATGGTAACTTAGGGGGTGCTTAGACCACAGCAGTCCATGATTTCAATTTATTGTGTTGGTATTAAGATCAAATTTGTACAGTCTTTATGTCAGATGTTGAATATAAAGTCCATTTTTTTTCTATAATAATTTTCAAGGTCAACTTTCTAGGGGATAAGTTGCATTCCTGCGGGGTCCCTAATTTGAATAATGTTGGTACATAGATATTTAGTTCTTTTCTTCCACTAAAAAAATGATTTGTCATTTTGACAGATATGTCATAATAGTGGCTAAAACGAACAGCCCAGTAATAGTAAAATATTGCAAATTTATTAATTATTAAACTTACAATATTTGAAAATAAACATAATGAAAGTTTGATTCCAGTAAAAAAATGAAATTTGTCAAGAGTTCAAATTAAGAAACTTTGACATTCAAAATTGACACATAACCATAATTTTGAAAAAGTTCTACCAACACGAAGTATAAAAATTTCCTAGCGTTTTACTCACATATCTACCAACATTTTAACACTTTGGCAGTTATTATAGAAAAAAAAAGTACTTTAGTTAGCTTATGTAACATGTGAGCAAACGAAAATGAAATCAAGCTTGGCTTTGAAATATTTGTTGAATGAATAATATGTTGGTGGCACTGTAAGTCTATGTCAAATTCGAGGTTATCAGGTTAGGTTTTGCGTCAGTTTTGACACAGACTGACGCAAAACCTAACCTGCTAACCTCGAACCTAGATAGGTAACAATTTTTCTGTCATTATTAAAATCTGTTATTTAAACATTGTTACTTTATGCTCTTGCTAAAATAAAGAACTTTCGTCTTCCGTCCATAAGTATTTTGTTTTATCTGACGAAAAACGCAGTACAGAAACCTTATTTCGTACTTTTGAAAGGCTAAATACAGAGACATCGAAAACCACGTGAGTATATAAAATAGGCAACCCACTTAACACTGTTGGAAACCATAGTTAGAAAAATAAATCTGACAGTAACAGTGGTGTGCCGCATAGTAAAAAATTTACATATTATCGGAAACTACTTACCCAAAACAATTCAAAAGTAATTTAGTTGTGAATAGAACTGTCGTATTAAAAAAAATATTGGACAGGGAAATGTATAAACGTAAATGGGGAACGATTAAGTTATTTAGGATATGCCGACGATATCGTTTTCCTATTACAAAACATGGACGGTTTAAAAGAAATGATTGAGGACCTCAACAGGGAATTTCAAAACGTAGTGTTAAAAATGAATTTATATACCCAAAACCACAATCATGTATCTTCGACTAGAAATAGATATAAGAGTGGAAAACCCCAAATTGAAAGAGTAAAAGAATGGATTTACCTTGGACAGAGAATTGAATTATGAAGAATCAGCAAAAAAGAGGAAATTAAAAGAAGAACAAGAATGGAATGGGTCGCACTTGGACGGTTATCCTTTATTATGAAAAATAATAAAATAATTCAACGCCTAAAAACTAAAGTGTTTGATCAGTGTCTTACCAGCAGTTACATATGGAAAAAAAAATGGACAAAATAAACAATATTGAAACCATTAGAACAGCTAAAAGAGGAATGGAAAAAGCCATGTTAAACCCTACGAGAAAAGACAAAATCAGGAACAAGAGAATAAGATCAATCGCCAAAGTAGTTAACTAAAAGATGTCGGCATCAAAATAGCGCTATTAAAGTGGAGTTATAAGGAACATATGGTCAAATTCAATACAATCAGGTGGAATTGGAGAATGAACCATACCAACGTAAAAGAGAAAGAGCAAGACCACCTATGTACTGATATAATTTAAAAAATCCCTTTCGTAATATAGTTACAAATAGCACAAACCGTAAGCCTTGGAGAGAATTACAGAAGGCCTATGTCCAAAAATGAATTTAAGAGGGTTAAAGAAGAAGAAAAAATGTTGATGCAAAGAAAATGAGGTAAGTTAGAATAACATAAAAGAGGAAGAGGAAGACCCCCGATGCGTTACTATAATAATTTCAAAAAAATGGCTGGAATAACATGTAAGCCTTGGTGAGAATTAGGGAGGGGCATGTCCTAAATGGATTTAAAAGGGTTAAAATAGAAGACGAAGACATGTCGCAAAGGAAGTAAAGTGTCGTAAATTAGAAGAACATAAAAGAAGAAGAGGAAGACCGCCTAAGCGCTGATAAGATAATTAAAAAAACCATAAAAAGCTTCATTCAGAACTTCCCTCGCAAGTGGACGTTGTGGCACTAAACAATGATAAAAATGAAAGGAAAATAAAGGTAAAAATATCTTCACAGTCGTAATACTACTACTACTGAAACAATAAAATACAACACTTAGTAATGCAAATTAAAGCAATTTTAAATAAAAATAAAACATTGCCGGCAATGGGATTCGAACTACAACGTATGCGAACGCGAATATAAATCTGGGCGAGTGATCCACGAGCTCATCGAGGATATTTCCCGGTTTTACGATGCGCAGCTGTATTAACAGAACGGACTTATTGTTGAAACTGTTTGACTCATTTACGACATTACCCTGTATCAGTTGGGTCCTATTTTCAAATGTAAATCCTGACTTATGTGCAACTTATTACTTTTATTTATTTCTCAGTTAATATAAAAATAAACAAAATGTTACTATTTTTAGGTGCTCACCCTGTATATATTTGTCTGAATTTTTCTCGGTTTCATGCAAGGTAGACATATAATCTGCATGCAAAATATCGTCTTCCTCCAACAGGCGGAATTGAGAAAACCTGTTTTTCGTTATCTAGGGGCTCTGAAACGTGAAGATCTGAAGAAATCTCGGAAGATGTTTTTTTCGCGATTACGTCTTTTAGACGAGAGAAGTAAAAAGAATGGTTGGAGTAACGTGGATACACATAAATAGCAGAAAACCGTAAACGTTGGAGACAGTTAGGGACGACCCCTGTCCAAAAATAGATTTAAAAGGGTTAAAGAAGAAGACGAAAAACTGTTGACGCAAAAGAAATAAAATATCGTAAGTTAGAGGAACATAAAAGAGGAAGAGGAAGACCGCCTATGCATTGGTATGATAATTCAAAAAAATGGTTGGAGTAACATGGATACACATAAATAGCACAACACCGTAAGCGTTGGGGAGAGTTAAGTTAGGCTCATGTCCAAAAATGGATTTTAAAAGGTTAAAGAAGAAAACATGTTGATGCAAAAAAAATAAAGTGTCATAAGTTAGAAAAACATCAAAGAGGAAGCGGAAGACCGCCTCTGCGCTGGTAAGATAATAAAAAAAGAATGGGTGGAGTAACATGAATACAAAGCACAAAACCGTAAAGGTTGGAGAGAGCCAGGGAAGGCCCATGTCCAAAAATGGATTTAAAAGAAATGCCGATGCAAAAGGATACAAAGTACCATAAATTAGAAAAACATAAAAGAGAATGCGGTAGACCACCTACCACCTATGCATTGGTATGATAATTTAAAAAAAATGGCTGGAGTAACATAGATATAAATAGCACATAATCGTAAGCCGTTATGTCCAGAAATTGATTTAAAAGCGTACAGATGAAGAAATGTTGACGCAACGAAAATAAAGCGTCACAAGTGAGAAACACATAAAAGAGAAAGAGGAAGACCATCTATGCGCTGGTACAATTTGAAAAAAAAAATGGCTGGAGTAACATGGATACAAATAGCACCAAACCCTAAGGGCCGGTTGCAGAAAGCAATGTTAAGTCTGGTGTTAGTTAACGCGACGTCAAAGTGAACAAAAACGAATCAAATCTCAAATGCTTATGGTAACTAATACATTAGTAAACAAAATTTGATGCGATTTTGTTCACTTTGACGCGACGTTAGCTAACACCAGACTTAACATTGCTTTCTGCAACCGGCCCTAAGCGTTGTAGAGAATTATTATTGAAGGCCTATGCCCAAAATGAATTTAAAAGGGTTAAAGAAAAAGATGAAGAAATGTTCATGTAAAGGAAATAAAGTGTCAATATAAAGGAGGAAGACCACTTATGTGCTGGTATAATTTCAAATAAATGACTGGAGTAATACGGTTACAAATAGAAGAAAACCGTAAGCGTTGGAGAAAATTAGGGCAGGTCTATGTTCAAAAATGAATTTAAAAAGGTTAAAGAAGAAAGAAATGTTGATGCAAAAAATAAATAAAGTGTCATAAGTTAGAAAATTAATACAACGTGAAAATTAAAAACTACGCCACCCGAAATTGAAATATAGGTATAGAATATCCATTCACAAAACTCATGAACTGTCAATGTCAAATTTTTTAAATATTTGCTGAGTGTACCTGGAAATTACAGTTTTTGGGAATGTACTTTGGATCTAGTGATTTCTAGTAATATTTAAAGTTAAGGTTATGTTACATGTGTCAAAAGTCACAACTATTTTCTTCTAGTTTTTCCTTGTAATAATCAACTATAGCCTTTCTTCCCTTTCCAATAATAAAACCCTCTTTCGTTTCTGTTCCATTGCAATTGAAGTGTATGCACAAAAATTAAAGAATTTGGGAGGTTATTTTATTTACAGGAAAGTGTGACATAAGTCAAGTTTTTAAATTTCAAACATTTCAGGGCTGCCAAAATCAGAAAGCAGAAGTTTCAAAACAGAATTTAAACAAGGTACCAACTTGACAGCGTTTTGACAGTTCACGAGTTTTGTGAATGGATAGTAGTATAGTTATTGTTACTTCGTACTACAGAAAGCGCTAATGACCTAATGTGCATCGTTTTAAATACGACATTTACTTCAACCTCTATACTCACATTATGCATTACCATAGAAAAATGACTATAGATATTTATACACCAAGTGAGTTAAGGGATTGCTTATTCACGAAAAGAAAGTTTAGCCCATGAGCCCGTAAGTTTTTATACGACTGCATTATAAAGTACTCTTTATGACATAGTTTTGCGGCCATAAAGTAGGTCTTTATTGTTCTTCTTTGTTAGTAAAATAAATTTACTAGTAAAATATTGTTACATTATTTTATTAGTAAGTACTATAAAGAGTTACTACATGGCTGCAAAACTAGATCATAAACAGTACTTTATATGTCCATTAAGGCATTGGCATGTAATTTCTTTTCTGTCACAGAACAGAATGAACTCGACTTTTTTACATTTTAGCAGTCGAACATAAAGTTTTGTATGCAACTCATACATAATCTGACTTGCTACATTAGCTATTAATTCATTAGTAGGTTTATTAAAAAAAATATTTTGCATTTCCATATAAACAACTATTTATGGTGGTTGCTAAGGAATTGATAAATGCACCTTAAAACGTCAAAATTGGATAAAACAATATTATACCTACACAGCACCATATAATTACAGTCACTATTAAGAAAATTCGATAAAAGCATTAGAAAATAAAATTTTCAGATAATTTTCAGTAATGAACTTCTCAATTATGAGCAATGCATAATTTTTGCTTGTGATTTTATATTATACTTTTAGTTGGGATGTGGGAATATTTTAATTGTTGAACGCACCTATTGATTATCAACACGTTGAACAAGTTCATAAATGGTTGTTTCCAACCTATCCTCTGCGCGCACTTAACCTATCTGTGCATCTGGTAACGGTTAGCATACGGTGGGTGACGTGTTGTTACCGCCAATGGTTATTGTTAACGTTGATAGATTACAAATTTTAGCCGGGTTTTCCATTTAATTAATTAAAGAAATTGTAAGATGAAAAAGTAATATACCCGACGCGCACGTCGTATAATATAGTTGTAAAATTTCCTAGTAATACAGAAAATAATGTATGCCAAACGCTATTATATTTTTATTGTGAGTATTTTCTTATTATACCATTGTAAGGCCCATTCTCACAGCCATGATGATGATCATGACCACGATCATGACCACGACCATGACCATGAAATCAACGAAGCCCCCGCATTCAAATACTCGAGAGAAGCCAACGTGAAGGTTCCTGCGCGTCATGATCAACATGCACATCAGCACACAGAATCTCACACACACGAAGAGCCAAAGAAGCAAGTTGCTAATAGTGATATATGGTTGTATGCTATGGGTTCTACTCTGTTAATAAGTGCAGCGCCTGTGGTCATTTTGTTTGTAGTGCCATTAGACAACACCGAGCAGAAGCAGCCCTTACTGAAAATATTGCTGGCCTTTGCGTCAGGGGGATTGTTAGGCGATGCCTTTTTACATTTAATTCCGCATGCTACAATGGCTGTTGACGACGGACATTCACATGGTCATGGGCATTCGCATGGCAGTGGTTCAGAACACGAAGAGCACGTGCATGATATGTCGATTGGTTTGTCAGTGTTGTCAGGAATTTTAGCATTTTTAGTGGTGGAAAAAGCAGTGCGGTTCATTAAAGGCGGACATGGCCATTCGCATGCTGGTAAGGCAGAAGACAAGAAAGCGAAAAGTGATAAAGCAGTGGAAACACGCAAAGAGAAAGCAGAGAAAGCTCCAGAATCATCAAAGAAGGGGAAACAAAAAGAAGAAAAGGAATCTGACGATGCTTCCGATGCTGAGCCTCATAAAGAAATCAAAGTGGCTGGTTACTTAAATCTAGCTGCCGATTTTAGTCATAATTTTACTGACGGGTTAGCAATAGGTGCTTCATATTTAGCAGGAAATAGCGTAGGTTTTATAACAACAATCACAATTTTGTTGCATGAAGTGCCACATGAAATAGGCGATTTTGCTATATTAGTCCAGTCTGGAGTATCACGGAAAAATGCAATGCTCTTGCAGCTAACTACTGCAATAGGGGCCTTGGCGGGTACTGCCCTATCTTTAATGGCACAAGACGGGTATGGGTTATTAGCTGCCAATTGGGTTTTGCCCTTTACTGCAGGTGGTTTCATTTACATTGCTTTGGTGTCTGTTATACCAGAGTTGTTGGAGGAGGAGAAACCTAGTTTAATTCAGACTTTTTTGCAATTGAGCGCTATGGTGGGGGGTGTGTATATGATGGTCCGAATAGCAGAATTTGAATAGATTATCGTGTGCTTTAGATGTATTTTATAGTCGTCTATGTATTAATTTTAAAAATTTACTTAAATGTAAGAATGAACTGAAACCATCACTTTATTAAAACTTGTTTTTTATGTACACAATACTTTACAAAAAGTCAATAAATAGAATTTATTTTGATAAATTTACTTTTATTTGATCAAAGCAATAATTAGCTTGCATTACTGATTCGTTGTTCCCGTACCTTTTACCTGCAGACAAAAATGATATGTATTAGAAGTCGTACTATTAAAATTAGTTACTACCTAAATGCCAAGCTTCCTGACAATATTTTTCTGCTTGCTTTGCTATTCCCTTCTGAAGATATACAAGCCCCAAATTTGCATGTACAACGCCTAGATGAGATTTGTCTTCCAAATCTTTACCTATAGCAGCTGCTTCTGATAAACATCCCAATGCAGCTTCTAAATCGCCAGCACGCCAACTAGTAATGCCTAAGTCATTTAGCAATAGCATACTTTGTTCAGAACTCTTTCCTGTAGTGTCTGTACAGACGTTATATGCTTCTCTTAAATGCTTCAATGATTTTTCCACTTCACCCCTATCTAGTAGGAACTGTGCGTACCAGTCCTGTATCACACCATATAACATTTTTGCATCAAATTCCGTACCTTTCTTTTTCTCGACTTGATCTAAACACCAGTTATAGCCTATATCAGCTTTTTCCTCTTCAGCCTTAAAGTGGCATATCCTTGCCAATTTTAAACTTATATGAATTACCTAAAATTGAATTCTGTGCAAATGTTTATATCAGTTGTGATTGCTTACTTTCAGATCATCTTGCTGGGTGCCCCCGCTTAGCAGTCTCTGCAAGACGCTTATAAATAATTTCTCCGCCTTATCAAGCTCATACCGATTAAAAGCTACGTTTGCCATTAGATCATAACAATATGTGATACCTTGTTCGTTTTGCTGTTGTTGTGCCAGTCGCAATGCCAAATGAAGGAGCTGCTCAGCTTTGTCATATTGTTCCCGATTGGTAGATAATATGGCACGCTTCAGCGTCATAATCAACTCTGATTCCTTCTTTTCATCGTCGTCGGCAAAACCAAGCCAGCTTAACACGCTTAAAGCCAAAATTGATTTAACAGGTGACCGACGTGTAGTGGTTTGCTTTACCAAAGATCTGAAAGGTAACCTAAAATTTTCCGCTGCAAGTGGAATGCTTGGGATTAACCATTGTGACGAGATTAATCGCTTCGAAAGCTGATTTTTGTTATAGTTGGGTAAGAACATAAATAATCTATACAATTTCAACATTTTTATGAACAAAATTGCATGAATTATTTCAATGTTGCAAATTTAAACTGCGCAAATTTTAATTTTGGTCTGAAGCAAATTTCTGTAATCGGTTTCTAGTCGATTAAAACTCAATTCAACAGATGTCTCTCGCTACGCTTAATTTATTAATTTATAAGGCGACTGGATATTACAACTTACGTTATACAGGTGGTGACAATATTAGCACTATCATTTTGCCTCTTTTAGTAATTATGTCCCAATTCCGATTGATGCCGAGGTGTAAATTGAAAAATGTCAAATTGATAGTTCCCATTGAGGAGTTAACTGTTAACAAAGTCACAGAGAGTGTGGCATTTCTAAATGGGTTGTTTATTTGTTATAGACAAGGTCTAGGGATGCGGAGTAACAGGTATAATACTATCGAGAGATCAAAAAAAAAAAAAAACTGTTCCTCAGCGGGCTGTGAAAATTCAACGTATGAATAATATGTTGGTGGAACTGTACGTCAATGTCAAATTCGAGGTTATCAGGTTAGGTTTTCCGTCAGTTATGACACAAAATGACGCAAATCCTAACCTGCTAACCTCGAATTTGACAGTGACGCACAGTGTCACCAACATATTATTCATACGTTGAATTTCCACAGCCCGCTGAGGAACAGCTTTTTTTTTGGATCTCTCGATATAATACTCTGTTCAAAAATTGTTCCAACCCTAGCCTTAGTAGCAAGGTATCTTTAACGTTGTGAAAAGTTTGTTAGTTTGTCTGAATTTCCTTGTAATATCGCCCAATAGATGCTTTCATACCTTCCGTTAAGAAATTTCTAGTTTTTCTGTGAACATGTAAGTGCAAATAATAAAACTTAGCATGTAAAACGTGTTAATAATAATAAAACAATTTGGATGAATTGTAAATTTATTTTGAATCAAATAAATGTCATAATCAAAGATTTCATAATTTGTACCGGGTGACTATAAATGATCGTGATTTTTTTCTTAGGTTGGCACTGTTTATGTTGTTGGCACTGTAAGTCTATGTCAAATTCGAGGTTAGCAGGTTAGGTTTTGCGTCAGTTTTGACACAGAATGACGCAAAACCTAACCTGCGAACATTGAATTTGACATAGACTTACAGTGCCACCAACATAAACAGTGCCAACCTAAGAAAAACACTCAATCATTTATAGTCACCCGGTATTATCCATTCACAAAACTCGTAAACTGTCAATGTAAAATTTTTTAAATATTTGCTTCGGCAAAATTCTAAGTAGGACTTTGACCATATGACCAAAGCAGTCGGTGTCTAAGGTACCTGGTACTCTGCATGCCTAGACCTTGTCCATTAACAAACAAATATTTGCTGAGTGTACTTACCTGGAAATTACAGTTTTTTTGGGAATGTACTTCGGATCTGGTGATTTCTAGTAATATTTAAAATTAGGTTATGCTACATGTCTCAAAAGTTTTTCCTTGCAATAATTAACTACAGCTTTTTTTCCCTTTTCAATAAGAAAACCCTCTTTCGCTTCTATTCCATTGCAATTGAAGTGTATGCACAAAAATTAAGAATTTTGGAGATTATTTTTTTACAAGAAAATGTGATATAAGTCAAGTTTTTAAATTTAAAAAATTTCAGTGCTGCCAAAATCAGCAAGCAGAAGTTCCAAAACAGCATTTAAACAAGGTACCAAAGTGACAGCGTTTTGACATTTCACGAGTTTTGTGAATGGATAGTATTGTTACCAATATAGATTGAAAAAAATAACTGTATAGATTCTAGGGTTTTTTTTATTTTACCAACCAAATTCTTCAGGTGGTGGTTTTTACATTTTTGAAAAGAGTTTAGGTACCTTAGACAGATTGCTGTGGTCATATGTTGTTACTAAAGATCTTGCTAACGAGTTTGTTTGGTAATAAAAAAATCTCGAAGCATGCCTTGGAATTTGAACGTATGTCCCCACTTGTGTCATTATAACCTCAAATTCCATGCTTGGCGGAAGCTCTTGGTAACGGCATTTTGAAGTTTGTTTGGCATTTAATATTTTCTGATTGAAGCAGCGGCGTGACATTATTTGTTTTATAAAAATCATAGGTTACCTGAGGAAACAGGTTTTTTGATAACTTGTATGTAGCGTGTGTCCCTAAACTTTCATTATTAAGCTGGCACTGAAATTAAATATGTATAGTTTCTAATTTATGAACGCAACTATGTCACTTAAAAATCAAATGTCAATCTTGAGATTTAAGTATAAATATTGTCAGGCCATTTTAATTTCAATAGTTACGTAGGCAATTGGAGCAGTTTTGGTACAAAGTTGGCGAGTTTGCCTGTATACCGTGTGTCCACAGGGTTTCGCAACATGGAATCAGAGCAACTTTAATTTATCCCAAAGATTAGCTCTTGCTTTTACGAAAACAGCTTAATGACAAACTCTATTATATTTATTTTTCTATGGCAATAAACGATTGGTGGTATTCAACTTGACGTATGGTGTCAAATTCGACGATAGCAGGTTAGGTTTTCCGTCAGTTTTGATACAGACTGACGCAAAACATAATCTACTAACCTCGAATTTGACATAGGTTTACAGTGCCACCAACATATTATTCATACGTTGTATACCCATGACTATTAAAAAACGTTCGATCATTTCTGAAGGCACTTTATTTGTTACTTGCAAATTCAATTTTAATGGTCAATGCTTAGCAACCGTTTGATTATCAATTGCCACCGGAAGATTAGATCTTTAAGATAAACGTGCGTAGTCTCGTGGACGCACGGTATAGGTTTCTTTTCAGTCATATTTTACCGTATAACCCTTCGGCTATTTGCACCTAACAACTCTAAAAGCGACACGCACGCACCTTTCGGTTCTCAAAGAGGTTCAGCGAAACCGCTCCAATCTACGCTGTTGTAGTGGCAGCTGCATTTTGCTTCATCCCGATTACATCTAATTTCAAAACATAGCCAATTGGAGCAAGCGAGATACCTTCAGTAAATAATAAAAACTTCAGTCGATTTCTCTCGCGCGCGACTTGCTTCGCGGTCGTCACGCGAGGCAGACTGCGCTCTTATTGGTTGCAGCTGCAGACACTCTTCAGGCGTCTGGCGCAAAAAGATCGCTTCGTTGAGGAACTTCTGTTCGGGCTGTCAAAGCGAGAGGTGGGTTTGCGAGTGGAGTGGGCTTGTAATGCCTTGTGTGTGACCGTGAGTTTCTGCATGATCTCGTAGGGCCGCGAAGAGGCCATTCTCCCATAACTGAGGATTCATAACGCAGAGCTGTACAAGTCTTCGGTCCCGCCGTTTTGTTTGTCCCGAGGGGGACGTAATTCAACTTCGCCAAGTTGACGAGCCGCTAGCCACCGTGACGCCATAGTTCGGCTGGCCCAAACAGGTAGCGTGTAACTAGCATTAATAATCAAACTCTTGTAGCTGTATTTGCTGTAAATGCAGTATCGCTTGGCCGACGCTATCAATAACTAAATTCATTCATCTGTGCTGGCCTAATTTATGTGTATTTGCTGTAAATGCAGTAGCGCTTGGCCGACGCTATCAATAACCAAATTCATTTATCTGTGTTGGCCTAATTTATGTGTATTTGCTTGTAAACGCAGTATCGCTTGGCCGACGGTAGGAATAACCAATTTTATGCGATAATTTAATTATAGTTAGAGTTATATTTATTTAGCGCATGGCTTGTTTTGGCCGGGAGTCCCGGGTCTGCGTCCCCCAGCTGGGCTATATAGTTTAGTCCATATTTGTGTGTGTACCTTTCTGTGCATCGCTAATTTATATGTGTGATACCAATAGACCAGTATTTTGAATGAGACCTTATGATTTACGAGTCTGTGCATGCCCACTTTCAGGTTACTGTGTAAAGATATATGTACGGCTGCGCCTGAATGTTTAAGCGTCACAGGTAAGTTGACGACGCTTGCGGCTGCAGCGTCGAGATTCGTGAGGCAGAGCATTTGTTTCACACCCCGTTTGGCCTTCAAGGTTCGATTAAACGTGGGTTCCTCGATTGTGGCGCCTATTTCTTTTGCAACACCCTATATGTATACCGTTACGCTTGCCCTGCGGTGTATCGTGTCTAGGACCACGCCCATCTCCCTGAGCGTATCAAGCCGTGGTCTTTAAGCCTGTTTGTAGAGATTTCCAGGGTAAGTGTTGACGTCTCCCGGACTAGATTAAGCATTTGGCACTCCCACACCCGTGGGTGTCATTAAAACAGGCTGATACTGTAACAATATGGTTGCATTCACAAATTAGGAACTATACTCTGTTCAGAAACAAGATTCGTTAATATAGCAAGTTTGTAAATATAGTTAATCTCAATAACTGTTATTTCCGTACCCACTGACAAATTCCTGGCAAAGCCGTCGAGATTAGACTGAGAAACTTCACAGCTTGTCAGCTAAGAGGTTGATGCTAGATAGATTGGAAATGTCAAGATGTGCATCTTTAAATTGTACTAACCATTCAAAGCGTGGTTTTCTTTTATTTGGATTTCCCGTTGACCAAAAAACAAGCGAAAAATTTGGGTGCAATATTGCTTATCTATTAGTATTCGTGGAAAAATAACCTTCCGAGATTTCTTCAGATCTTCACGTCTCAGGGCCCCTAGATGACGAAAACCATGTTTTCTCAATTCCGCATGTCTGTCTGTTCGTCTGTACAGCCGTCTGTCTGTCTGTCTGTTGGCGGTATAGCTCAAAAACTATTTGTTGGAGGAAGATCATATTTTGCATGCGAATTATATGTCTACCTGGCTCGAAACCGAATATATTTTTGGTTGAATATATTGTAATGAATTTAGTTATTATTGTATTCAGAGCTGGACAAATTACTTAAAAAAAGTAATTAATTGCCAATTACCGCCCAATGAAGTAATTGAATTACCGCATTTTTAATTAGACAGATGAATTAGTAATTCAATTACTAATTACTTAGTAATGGTAATTGCACAACATAAATTACTTTTTCAATTATTTTTACTAGAAGTTGTTGTCGTATATTTGTATTTTGTAGTATTTAGATATTTATGTTAGTATATCGTTTTAAACAAGCAAATTGAAATTTAAAAAATAATTATTATAAACCAGAGAAGCCGCGTAGTGCAATTGGGTAGGCGCTAGGCTTGCATTAATCAAGTCTTCGGTTCGAATCCCGCGGGGTCCGGAATTTTTCCGCAGCCTTGGCGATTGGAAACGGGCTTGGTGACACCATTCACAGTTGGGCACGAAATTAACTGTGCTCTACTCAAAACCACAGACCTAAGAGATAGAGTAACAAGGTGAACACATTACCATGACACACACCTCACACAATGGTTGCTGCGCAAACACAAAAGACGCGCTCCAACTATGTATCTTAAATCCGGGACAAGTGGAGCATTGTACCGCCAGATGCAAGCGCGTAAAGCGCCAGCCTCCACACCGCAAGGTAAGGTGAGGTTATCGATAATACATATATACATGAACCAATATAGTATAATGACGGTAGTTTTTATGAATTGTTGTCGAAAAAATATAATTTATATTTTTACCGTACTTTACTGTGTAATCTGTATTTACCGCAGACATCGTTTTCTCTTCTTACACAATAATTATTAGCAGGTTACAATTCTACATCCTGCACAATCTACACTACCCAAGACACAGTACATGGACATCTAATCTATAAACATACGTGCCTGCACTAAATATTTTTTTGGCTCGTGCACAAAACTAGCTGTTAATCGACTAGTCATAGAATATCATAAATTATACTTATAGTGCTCCAGGAATGCCCTATTGCCGTTTGAGTAACGTCTTAGCTTAATAAGGCCTTATCTTATTTTTACGTTCTGGAGATATAATACCCAATCCAGGTCAGGTCAATTTAGTAATTGAATTAGCAGAAGATAATTAAAATACAACGAGGAATTTCAATTACCACAAGTAATTCAAATACTTGTAAAGTAATTAAATATTTTAGAGTAATTTAATTATTCAAAAGTAATTGAGTAATTGAATGTAGTAATTAATTGCTTTCAAAAAGTAATTGTCAAGTACTTTATAACAAAAATGCCAATTATCAATTACAATTACCATACTTAATAATCAATTATCAATTACAATTACCATATTTTTAAAAGTAATTCAATTCCAAAGCATATCAACAAAACGAAATTTAATTAGTAATTTAATTATAAAGTAGTTAATTACTGCCCAGCTGCGTTTGTATGTAATGTAATAAATAAACATTTTTGCAGACTCTATATTAGAAAATAGCTTATTTTGGGTTTTATTGCCTTTCTCTGTGACTAATTAAAAATATGATTACTTAATTATGTTTTACTATAGTAAAGGTATGTTGCTTTTTCTATATTTCATTAATGCGCAACTTATTAAAACTTGTGCAACGGTTAGCAATTTAACACTCATATCTGCAGGGTTGGGTTGTTACACTGTTGTTAAATTTAACCATTGTATGGAAAATGCTCGATTCTAATGAATGACAGATAACCGCAAATGTTTAATCCCAAACAAAGCTCTTCGAAACACACAGAATTCAACTTATTCTGAACATAAATTAACCAAAAATCAATCTGTTCACCTCAGGTAAATTATAACAATGCTTTTCTAATAATCAAGTATTTTTTTTAGCCTGGCATTTGTTACTAAGTGTAAAAGGACGCCAACTCGCATTTGTTTTTCATCCAAGAAACTCCGATCCTGCTTCCGGTTTCCACGAAAGAACGCCAAGTTTGTATTTGCTTTCTGGAAAGGTTTTAGTTGCTGCTGCCTGTCTCTGGTACACGAACCAATCCTCCTCTAGCTCCTGCACCTGGCTGTTCGCTTCTCCCAGCGCCCAATCTTGTTGAATCTTGGCTTCGAAGACGATCTAACACAGGCTAAGCTCCAGGTCTAATTTACTCTGGAAATGCACTTCGGAATACTACCAATTTAACTACAGCTGGCCTCCGCAGACAGGGAAATAAATAAAACGAAAACTGGGCACCAAAATATTTACTTTTATCAACAAAATTTTCAACATCGGGAACCCAAAAACGCAGAAGCTTTCGGCTTGGCTCCCCTAACAAACATTAACAAACCACTCTCTGGGTCACCATAGCAACATGATTTACAATTGCTTATCTGTAAGTATACATTTTTTGATTTTAATTTATAATTGTTTTTGTAAATGTTATTCAGAAAACTCCAACCTCACAATTGGTCGCACTTTTTCACTTTTAGTTAATTAACACTAATTCACAAGCGACTAGCATATTTTTGTAGTCTTTATTAATTTTCAGGTTGCTTTTTATATGCTCTTTGCACGTGTTGTGGCTTCTTGCACTGCTTAATAATATTTTTAGCTGCGTTATTAATTGTTGACATTTATCGTGTCCTGACGTCATCATACACTTAGCTACATTTGCCACATTGCGCACAAAGATGAATACAAGCTGATCGCAACCCTGACGATACTGCCCTACACAATTACTAACCTTTGTTAATTAATTACAGCTATTGCTAATCATGTTTTATGTAATTATCACTGTTTACTAGTGACTCTAATACTGTTGCAATAAATACAATACCAAATCTGGGCCTATTTGAATCTTTCATTAACATTCGTAAGTTATCAATGCAACCAGAATTGCTGTAAGCATCATACCATTACATAGAATTGTCGCCGTTAACGTGGGCCAAAATTATAATTATAAGACAAGTTTAACAAATAAGTTAAATAATTAAAAGAACCATATATAAACTAATTAATTCAGGCCTTATCTTAGAGTAATATTGTAGGGCAGTAAACTTTTTATTGAGGTATTATTTGGGGAAATTTATTGTGGTTAACACGAATGGAAGAAACTGTAACTCCTAGGGAAGAAAAGGTTGAAAGACAGCAACAGGTGGGTGTGCAGAAAGTTCAAGCAAGAGGACAAGAAGAACACGCAGCAAAAGATGTGAATTTAAGCCAACTAATGGAGATAATGCTACAAATTCGTAAAGATACAGATAAGAGAGCGCAGAAACTGAAGAAGGATGCCGTGGAAAGTAGGTTATATTTATTTGAATCAATGGAAGTCTTAAAGATAGGATTTAATAAAATACAGATAGAAAATAAACAAGATTGGGAGCTGGGAGAAGCGGGCAGCAAGGTACAGGATCTAGAGGAGGCTTGGTTCGTGATCCAGAGGCAGGCAACAGCAGCTGAAATACCGACAGTCAGCAGATATGAGCTTGGCATCCTTTCCAACCGTAGAATGTGCGAGGTCGCCTTTCGAGCCGAGATTCAGCAAAATTTGGAGCTGAAGCAGACAGCAAGGTGCAGGATCTAGAGGAGTTCTGGTCCGTGATCCAGAGGCAGGCAGCGGCAGCTGAAACTTTTCCAGGAAGAAAATACAAGCGTGGCGTCCTTTCGCGGAGACCCGAAGTGGGATCGGCGTTCCTTAGAGGAAAAACAAGTGCGAGTTGGCGTTCTTTTTCACTTGAAAAACAAATACTTGATTTTTATAAGAGTATTATAATAATTTACCTGAGGTGAACTGGTTGATTGTTGGTTATTGTGTTGTCATAATACTCTCAATTCTGTGTGTTTCGAACAGCTTTGTTAGGAGTTAAATTTTAGGGATTATCTGTCATTCGTCAGAATTGAGCATTTGTGATATAAGGGTAAAATTTATCAACGGTGTAACAATCCAATCCTGCAGATACGAGCTTCAAATTGCTAGCCGGCGCAAAAGTTTTTAATGAGTTGCAAATGAATAAAATATACCTTAATACAGTAGAGCATAATTAAATAATCATATTTTTAATTAGCCACGAGAGAGGCAATAACATTCAAAATAAGCTATGTTGTATTGTAGTGTTTGCTCAAAATTGTATTTATTTAATATAGTACAAAAATCATATTTAACAATAAATAAAAGCACTGTATAAATAAAGGTTGATCAACATAGAATACAGGATGAGCACTTTAAAAAAATAAATTCTGTTTGTTTTTGTTTTAACTGAGAAATAGATAAAAGTAATAATTTGCACATAGCTTAGGCTTTACCCTTGACAAAAGTGACACCCACAAATACAGGAAGAATTTTGCAAAAAAAAACAATTTAGGCAAAGATTAGCGCACCGTATATTATAATCCAGCTGTGAGCACAAACGCCTAATGGCCGAACGGGGCTAGAAGACGGGTTGCATCCGGCCTGCTGCAAAGCGTTGAAATCGCTTTCCCAGGAGCTGGAATGGCGCTGCGTTCGAATTCCACCGCCAGCAATGTTGTTCTAATTTGGGAATTGATGTGTTTTTAAAAATTGTTTCAGTACCCTATTATTAAGAACGTTAAAATATTTTTACCCCTAATTTAAGTTGAGTTTTAAAAATGTTTAGTGTCACAACTGCTACTTGCAGGGGACGTTTTGAGTAAAGCCCTTTATAGATTGTTTTAGTTATACATATGATATTACATGTATGTATTGTATTATAATATAACCTATGTTCAATAAATGAGAAGTTTTTCTATTTATTCAGGTATTACTTGTCATCATTATACCGAAAATGCATTGTTTATACTGAACCACAAAAATGAAAATACCTGGGTGGTGGTACATTTTACAATTCACGCAATGTTAATACCTATAATCTATTATTTTTACCGAGATTTTTTTTAAATATCGAGAGATTAATATCTTACTTAGGCATAATAAAAAATGTTTACTTTGTGCTATTAGATTAGATTAGATTAGATTAGATTTCACGACTGCCTTTTGATGGCATGCGCACGTCAGCCCTTTGGGATTTTTGTACTGTCGGGAGTTTTCAAGTTAGCAAGCCGACATCCGTATCTTTTACTAGACTTGCAATGTCTCCTACTAGCTTGCCGTTGTCAATAGAGTTAAGGCTCCAATCGAGTTGGTGTCTTTTACGCTCTAATGCTGGGCATTCAAAGAGGATATGATAGGCTGTTTCATCATCCTCTTGGCATAGTCTGCAAACAGGTTCATCTCTATAGATATTGATCCTGTGCATAAATTCTCTGAATGCTCCAGTGCCTGTTAGTAGACTGACTACTTGCTTGATTCGAGCTCTGTTCAGTCTCAACAGGGTTTTGGTGGTATGTGGATTCGGAGTTTTTAGCAATCTTTTGCAGTGTGTTGCTTGATTGTAGTTTCTCCACCTTAGTTGGTGTGCGGTATTGACCCATTCATTAATGGCTGAGCGGGCTTGGTTTTTCTGAATGCTTAGACCAGGTTCTGGACCGGTCATTGCATTACGGGCTGCTTCTTTTGCGAGCTTGTCCGCCGTTTCGTTTCCTTCAATACCTTGGTGACCTGGGATCCAGCATAATTTTACTGTATTTCCCTGGCTTAAGGTTTGAAGTTTGGATTGTGCTATTAATTACAAGCTGTAACAAATCTGTAAAGGGCATTACACGAAATATCTCTTAGAAGTGGTAGTTTTTAAACTAACAATTTTGAAAATATCAATGAAAAAACATAATTATTTTTTTAATGTGTTCACTCTGCATAAGATGCATAAGATAGGTCCAAAGTATGCTCCTTTTCGGCAAGGGCAAAAGCTTGAGCTTGAGCATTTGCTGTACTAGGATAAATTTTATACTGTGTGTTACAACCTAACCCTTTGGTATTGGAGTTCTCAAAAGCTAGCCGAGGCAATAATTTTATTTAGTTGCCAATGATTAGAATATAGAGGGCAACATACCATTTATTATTGCATTTAAATAAAAAAAATAATTTTTAATAAGCCCTGAGAGAGCCAATTATTCAGATTAAGACTGTGTAGTAATTGTGATAATACTTATTTTATTTATTCCAATTTATATTATTATAACATACTTATCGCCTAAAAGTGGGGAATAATAATATTATTACAATATTGGCCAACTGTAAGGAGAATAGCCAACAGACTTAACGTAAGTCGCATGAGAGTATGGAGAACTTTACACAATTTCGGTTTGTATCCGTACCATATCTTACCTGTATAAGCTTTAAATCATGGTCATTGGTTAGTGAGAAATCGAAGGTTTTGTCGGACCATATTGTTTAGTGATGAAGCTACTTTCACCAGAAACGGCATCAATAACACCAGGAATTCATATTGTTGGCCACTTAAAAATCCACGGGAAACTAGGGAAACTCATTATCAAACTAGATTTTCGGTGAATGTTTGGGCTGGTATGACGTTTAACTGTCGTTCATTATTTACCTTTCTTGGAACAGTTTATGCAGAAACTTCTGAAAACAGAAAACAACTTGTTGCTAGGATTATGGAACCGCAGAAAATCTTCGTGGTAATCCTGAGACTATTAGCAGAGCTACCTCCTCTGTTCTGACAAGAGCTCGAATGTGTATGTAGCAGTTGAACATTTACTGCAATAAAGTAATTTTTTAACTTATTTGCAATGAGATTTTACCTGTTCTTATTAACAATTAAAATTACCGTAGCTTAGTTACGATAGAGTTTTGGATATTCCTTAGATGTTTTTGACGTGAATTTGCTTGAGCCACATATCCTTTAACTATGCCAATCATGTCACGGGATACCCTATAGTATATTATTAATGCTTGCATGGAATATTGAATTATTACATTAGGGTATTAGTTTCTCGATAATGCTAAAAATATTCGACTAGCAGTTATCTTGACATTAAACAATCAGAATTATAATACTCTACAATATTAGATAGAACTTTGACAATAATTTATTGGTCATGATTATACATTTAAAACATTTGATTGTTTAGGAGATGGTATTTTTCAAAACACATTTATGTCCAGTTTATTGAATGGCGCTAGTACAATTATTAACGAAAACCACACATTGAGGTATATGACTATTAATATGCAAGTGGACACGCAGGGACTTACAGGGACTCAAATTGTATAGCTATTAAATAATTTTTTTACTATGAGCTTTGAGACTTGCAATGCTCTCAGTGTATGATACAGCATCAAACGAAGAGTCTTCCAAGTCCGAATCGCACATTGCAGCCTGATGTCTCGTCGGTAGCTTTGATCGGCAACTCCCTCCACTCCTTTTACGACAACTACTGCTCTTCATTCCAACAAAATTTTTTGCGAACTTTATAAACCTTCTTTGGACATCTTCTTTAAAAATTCCGAAGCCACACCTATAATAACATTATAAAGCTATCTTTTGCTTATTTATATTTAGTTTTTTTCAAGAAGAACCGAATTTACTTACTGGAGTAACCGAAAATCGACAACGCGGGTTGCATGCATTATACACGATAGGAAAAATAAGCTTAATATGTAGCTGCTAGCGATTAGCGCCTCTTTCTTTTTCAGCATTTGACCAATCTCGTATAGCTTTGCTGTCTTAAATCCATGTTGATATAAAAGCGCGTCTGCTTCGTCCACTAGCTTAGGTAGCATATATACAGCTTTTGATTCCAGGGGTAACCAAAAGTCGCTCATTACTAGTTCCATTATTAGACTGGACACTACAAACTGTAAAAAATAATATAAGTATAAAGGTACATGATTTTCAGTAAACAGAATCAACACAGTAGTTATAACCTTATACACATATTTTTGCAAGAATGAACTTTTAAGGTATTTACCTCCAGTATCATATGTGCTGGCAACGGCAATTCCCGAAAGCAAGCCGGATATGGGTTCAGGGGAACATCCCAAAGTAGAAAAAACATTGACGACAGAAAAATTACGTATGACATATAAGGAAAGCATGTCGAAACGTCAGGCTTTCGAAATATGTAGAGGCCACTGCAATTTAACCCAAACGACAAAAAAACTGGAATAAGCTTGCCCATGGTTATTGTAAGATGATTACATTTAAGATTTGGAGTTCTACAAATTTGACATGTTTCAAAATATTATTTTCAAAGCATTTTAAGACAAAAACTAGGGGCACAGGCGATTTGTTTATTATTCATTCACTCCATTTTTGCAAACCCGTAGGCTATGATATTTGGCTTGTTAGGTTGCACATTATCGGGTATTAATTACTATTTTGTTGTACAAGTACAACTTTACATAACCTCTAAAATATTACTGTCAGTGCAAAGAAAAGCACAATGTCGTCAAGCAAATTATATAATGCAGTAAGAATAATTTCGTATTTATATTGGCTGCTCGTTTTTAATGAAAAAAAAAAATCTATAACAGGTAAACTTTTTTCAAGAAAACATTAAAATGCCGAAAATAATAAATTTTTATGCTATAATTTACATTAAAAATAATTAAAAACGGGGTGCTCTTTGTAAATGTAACAACATTGTATCCGCCAAGCATTCTAACCTAAACATTTTTGAACAACCCAACCTTACTTATAAGATATCAAAACAAAGTGCTACGAGCCATAGTCAACGCGCCCTGGTACGTACCCAACAAGGTGATACAAAGTGATTTGTGTGTGCCCTCCATCAAAGAGGAAATCCAACGTTATAGTGATAATTACAGTAAACGGGTTCGAGTGCATCCAAACAAACTTGTTAATAACTTAATGAACAGAACAGGTGAAATGAGAAGATTAAAAAGGTTTAAGCCATCAGACCTAACCACTAGGTTTAATTAAATGTAACTGAACGTTTGATAGATGATAAATAGCTGTATGTTAGAATAGTGCATATATAATGTAAGTAATAACTATAAGTAAGTAATACATAAGTAACTTAGGTTAAGTAACTAAGTGGAGATAATCAAAGGATTATCTCCCACATGTCAGTAAATATGTCAAAGGTAGAACTTATTGTCCAATTAGGACAGATTGTTCAATATGTGGAGTTAATAAAGAAATAAAATAAAAATAAAAACTTATAAGATCAGTTTACGTATCATAAAGCACAGTTCTTTTTCGTCATACCTTCCTTTCAGGCTACAGTCTGTCTGTTAACTGTTTTCCATGTTGCCTTTTCATAGTTTTCTCGGTCTACCAATGCTTCTTCGTCCTTTCGGGGACTTACCTCTCGCTATCTTAACCATTATAGGTATATTTTTCTAATACTTACATCCCTACATGTTATTTTACTATATTAGTACTGTCTGTTTGATCGAAATCCTACCCATAACTGCCACGGCCGTTATAACCGTTGGTACACTACCAAATTACGTGCGGGACTAAGGTTATTAGCAAATTTTATTTATCTAATACCTTTCAAGTGATTTTGATTATTGTTACTCAGTTGTGATTTACGCAATAATGTTCAATGTGGCCTGTGTTTTTATTTGCCGGGTGGACACGACCTGGGCTAGCTCATGAACTGTCGGTAGAATATGGCGTGGTGTAAGGACTAGGATAAAATGCTTCAGGCTTTAAAACTGACCAGTAGAATAATGAAAATTTGGGCGCCTTGTCGTTACTCACAACATAAAAACAAATCTAGCTAATAAATAACACACCACCTATAGTGCTTCGCTGCATACCTATATAAATTGTACAGGTGTAAGGGTTGAAGAAAGAACACAAAAATATTATCAGCAATAGGGGCATGTAATCGCAGTAACATGAATTATACAGGGTGTTATGGAAATTAGTGTAAATATTTGAAGCAGTGATAGAGCTAACCAAAATGAAGAACTTTTCTATCTATCGTTTTTCATTTAATCGCATATTTTTTTATCATTTATCTCCCCGAAATTTGACAAGCCGCTTGGTAAGTAAATCTAAGTTAAAGGTGCATGACACAAGCATATTCAAACTGCAAAGTTCTTGCACAAAAACATGCGGTCAATAACTTACCTACCTCAATTGATAAAGTACGTTGGTGACCAGATGTGAACTAAAGTACCTGTGCAGTTTTTGTTGGTTTGCATATCAAAGAAATGTTTTTTCTGTTTTGTGCCATTAAATTAAAATATTATTCCATAGTCGGGTATGCATTTTTAGAGTAAAATTGTTTTGAATTTTAACTCAGTTTTGAGGGCGCTTTCGAAAAAATTATAAATAGAGAAGTTGTTCAGTTTAGCGAGTTCTATTACGGGTTAAAATATTTGCACTAATTTCGATAACACCCTGTATACATAAGCCATGAAGACTAGAGCAGCTTAAGATTTGTAGGACAAATGACTAACAAATAAATAAGAAAGCAGCATGAGAACCGGCCAAAGCTGTTTATGGCCATTCGTGAAGAAAACAAATTTGCTAGCGATTTTCGTTCTTTAAACAAGAGCGGTCTTGGCCTGCTTCTTGAATTTCGGATCCCGCAAAGGCTCTTCGTGAAAAATCAATAATCGAGAAACTGGACTGTTTGCTAGCGAGCCTACTTAGGAAAAGCTAAGCGTGCGTGCTTCGACCAAAAAACCTGGCAGGTGCCTTATTTCTAACGTCGGGCGCTTTATGCGATAAACCTGAATTATTTTGCTACATTATTTAAATATAAGGTGGTCCGAAAGAAGATGTGAATTTCTAGAACGCGCTATTGAAACGGGGCGTTACAACCTGGCAACTGAAAAGGTTAAAACAAACAGGTACTGTAATTTCAAACAACAATTTTGGTTTTATAATGTTAGGTTCTTCCGGGTTATGCTGTGGTCGTCGATTTGGCAAAATCCGGAAAAACCTACCATTATGGACAACGGCCGTGAAAGCCTGCATTCGACAATTTTTGTTTTGATATTTCTTCTGAGTTTATTGAGAGGTGTTGGATAGAATGTTGTACTGCAAACTTTTTCTCTAGTGGGAATATTTACATAACATAAAATCATTATACAGGGTGTTTACGGTCTTTGCTGTATCCTTTTAAGGGGCGACAGTACACCTCAAAAAGGGTCGATAAACCTTAAAACGTTTTAGTAAAAGTTGTCTAATAAGCGAGATAATAAGTCTTTTAGTTTTTATATTCAACGATTAATTTACTTTAAAGTCTATACTAGTAATCTACTACTAATCAGCATTGTCCAATTGTTATTGAGTTTGTTTATTTGACAGGTAAACTTGTCATCAAGAATTAACCTTTACTAGAGTTCCTACCTTTACTATCACTTTCGTTTGACTGAAAATTTTATTATTTTTATCTACGCAACCAGGTGCAAGCAGCAGCAGCAGCAGCAGCAGCAGCAGCGGAAATTCGTCAACAGGGTTTGGGTTTTGCAGAGTATAAAGGGTACGCCAAGCCAGACTTTGTATACAACAAAATGTTGATAACTCTTTGTAGTGGACAATGCTGATTAAGTAGTAGATTACTAGATTTTAAAACAAATTAATCGTTTAATGTAAAAACTAAAAGAATGATTATCTCGCTTATTAGACAACTTTCACTAAGGCGTTTTAAGGATTATCGGTTCCTTTTGAGGTGTTCTATCGCCTTTTAAAAGCACAGACAATTTGACATAGACGTACAGTGCCACCAACATAAACAGTGCCAAGCAAATGACAGGCCGGCCTAAATTTATTGTCCGCCATTGTATGTATGTTTTTATTCAATTTTGACGATATTTAGAATAAAAAATAAAACAATATTCAAATGAAGATATAAATTTGCCCATTCATCGTTGACTTGATCTAAATTTTAGTAATTATATCGTGTGTTTAAATAACTCATTTGCAGCATGTCATGATCAAAGTGAAGTTAAGCCATAACTTGATCGATACCCATTGAAGCAAATGAACTACCATAAGTCAGAGAGAACCAAATTACATCTTGATCTTGAACTATTTTCCTAAAAATATGCAAAACACTAAATTTTTTTATTGACTGTTATGATTAATACACTCGTTGTTGTTGTGTAATTGCCATCTTATTTCCTTTTTGCTTGATACAAATAAACTTAATGCAGTGTAAACTTTCGTCTGTCACAGTGACAGATGTTTTCATAAACAAATTAAAATCTGACATTCACCTACAGACTTAAGTTAAGACATGACTAGATCGTTCTTTCCAAGGCCTACTCTAAATGAGTTTTTTTTTTGGAACACACGATATATTACACACTACAAGGAGAAAGAATAATTGAATGCAAATATTTGTAGAACTAGGTAATAAAATATGTTGTTCTTTATTGAAACTTTTTTAATGCACTAGTGAATTAAACTTGTTTTAATTCACTAGTGAATTAAATCACTAATATTTCATTTGTGGATAATTGACTGCTTATGAAGGTTGATAATGTCACTTTAAACTACCAAAATTGAATAAAATTAATTTTATCTACTCCAGTGGGATAAGTAACTCATTACGTTACTCATTTGTCACTATATCAGTTAGGTAATGAAGCTCATTACACCACTCAGTTATGTAATGGCTTTATTAAATAACCGAGTGGTGTAATGATTTCATTACCTAACTGAAATATTGTCAAATGAATGACATAATAACATTTGCCTACTAAAATATTTTTGAAAATTACAGATCTGACATTCCTCTTAACGCACTTTTCTCAATTTTAGGCAGTTGTAGATAACATTTTGTACAATACATGTGTGCTTACATAATTCGTTCTACGCACTCGTTTGTAACTTACACACACGTATATTAATGATGCTCTTATCCCACTTGTATAGTAAATAACTATTATCCAATACCTCGTACTTATAAGACTATTACTCCATCGACTTTAGACCTCTGAAGTGCCCCTTTTGATAAAGGGTTTTTATCCAAATTGTCACTATAACTTTTCATTCTTCTTAAATATTTACTGAGTTGACGGATAAAACGTTATATTGTATTAGTGTTTTAGTTGCGCTTTATCCACTTAAGAAAATTAAATGCTCGAACTTCGTTCTCGCATTTAAATATTCTTTCGTCACAGAGTTTTTCTATGCTTTTGTGGATAAACGCCTTCTAAAACACTTATGCAATAATAGTATATTATATCATGAGGGACTAAAGTGCACCATTTAATCCCGCGAGTGGAGTTTGTTGCCTCGAGGGCGAAGCCCGTGGGCAATAACCACTCAAGGGATTTAGGCACTTTAGTCGCGAGGTATATACGTTAATTTTTGCACTTTTGGGAACATTATCATCAAACATTTCCAAAATTTGGAATCTGTCAATTTGGAAACTGACAATTATAATTTATTACAAACTGAATTGCAGCAGGTCCTGGATAGCCTGAATCAGTTGGCAGTACTGAAGTGTATTGTCAGTATATGTCAAATTCGAGATTTGCAGGTTAAGTTTTACGTCAGTGTGTGTCAGATGACAAACAAAACCTAACCTACTAACCTCGTGTGTACATAAATTTACCATAGTTACGGTATCATTTTTACTTTAGTCCCTAGGGATTAAATGAGTTACTTTAGTCCCTAGGGATTAAATGATCTACTTTAGTCCCTGTTTACGGGGACTAAAGTATCAACTTTAGTCCCGGAAATGCAAAAATTACTATTATCAAAGTTTTTGAAAATGTTGCTAGAAAATAGTTAAAATACGTTTTTCCTATAAAAATTTTCAAGGTCAAGATAAAATTAGCAAAACTGCTTTTTTAAAATTATTAGAAAATTTATTTTCGTCAGGTTTTTCAATAAACGACTTATGTCATTTTGACATTTAAAATTAAATTGTCAGCTTTTCTTTTTTGAAAATGAATATGCGTAAAAAGCGGAATCTTTTAAAATTAAATGTAAAAAAAGCAATTCTGAAGTGTGCAGAGGAACTGTTAGATCTGCAGCCAAACATGCCAGAGGAAGAAGTTTAAGAAAGATTACCTAAAAACAAAACTCTTTTAATGCCAAATTTCCCACCAATTTTTAGTTCTAAAAAGTTACTAAAACAAATTCTACCAACATATATTTTTTAAGGAATCCAAGTAATGCCAACATAAGCCCTAAATTCTTTGACCTTCAACATTTTTATAGGAAAAAATAGTAGATTATGTTATTAGGAGTAAAAGTGATACTTTATGTGGCGAAGCTGAAGTTTATTTAGCCGAACGTTAGTGAGGCAAATAATTCAGCTAAGCCACATAAAGTCACTTTTACTCCGAATAACATATACTATTTTATCCGCAAACGTATTCAGGTAAATTTCAGGCTAGCACTGTACCCCTGCGCCAACCTCTGTTGTTCAGATAACGCGCAACTGTAATGATATATGAACATACTGAATCACTCGTGCTAATAGCACACGGCCACAGCAGCTGTCACACCATAACCCACGGCGACAGATGCTCCGATCCGCTGCTTAAAGGTTTATTTAAATTAAAACTTTGTCGTACTTTTTTGAAAATAAAAACCGGCCTACGAACTAATTCTAAAAATTAGCAAAATTTTAAGCCATCATACAATTTAATCGGTCCAGTATCTTCGGAGGAGATGGCGAACAAACATAGAAAGAAAGAAAGAGAGCAATCATTTTGTGTGCTTAGGCAGATAAAGTACGCAAAAGTCGCTATTTTGTCTGCTTAGGCAGATAAAGTGACACTTTTACCTTGTCAATAAAGACAAATAAGTTGTCACTTTTGTGACGTTTGCGGATAAACGTACTTTACATGACAGTTTAAGAGCAGTTTTGTGATTGCTATGGAGCAATAATAATAATTATATTATTAGGATTTCAAGTGATACTTTGTGGGACGAGACGAGCAACGAGTCAGACAAGTCCGACCGAGGCACAAATTCACTTTTACTCCGAATAGCATATGCTGTTTTATTTTCAAACGCTCGAACTAATATAAATAAATATATATTATAGTATATTATAATACGAGTGTATAAGCAAGCCTTTCAAGCACGCACAACAAGTTTGAAGAAAACGAGTGAAACGAGTTTTCTTTAATGTTGTAAGTGCTTTAAAGGCGTTTATACACGAGTTTTATACACTATTTTTTAGTACGCATAAAAAGATCCTTTCTCAGAATGATTTTACCATTTCGATTTTATGCCTTGATTTTTTTTATCAGGTAGTCACATGAAAAATTTTTGTCGTTAGCATGGAGATTTTTTTATAAATGTTTGTTTACTGTCAGTTTTGGTTTTTCGTGTTTGCAAAAAATGAATTCTGACCAAGTTCCTACCGAAATAGAGGTATTAACAGAACAGGCTGAACAAAAACTAATTCCTGCTAAATCAAGAGATACGTACATTAAGGAGTACGAAAAGTTGAAAACCTGGATGAGTGAAAAAGACTCTACGACTGTAACTGAACCACTGATGCTAGCATGCATGATGAAAATGGTAAAATTTAGTACTATTATATGAGCGTATAATAATTAATTGTTTGCTTTTCTGTTTTATGTCAGTCGAGTGTATACAAATCTTCCTCTCTGTGGTGTATTCACTCAAAACTTCAGACAATGTTAAGGCTGAAAGAGGGTGTAGATTTGGCGAGTTATCATAAACTTCACGCTTTCATGAAAGCAACCAACAAATGTTACGAAGCCAAAAAATCATACGCATTTACGGAAGAAGAACTACGAAAATTCTTTATAGAGGCCCCTGACAATACTTTTTTGTTTGTGAAGGTACATTGACAAATTTGACAAATTTATGTAAGTAATAAGTTTATTTTCCAGGCTATTACTATTTGTGGTGTTTTTGGATCCTGTAGAAGGTGTGAAATGTGCGATTTGCGTTTGACTGACATAAAAAAGAGGGTGCCGTTTTCTTGATTAATATACGACCATCCAAAACTGAAAAGGGGAGGAAATTTGCCGTTGTTGATTGTCCTGAAATACCATATGCAAAAATTTTTAACAAATATTTGTCGTTGCGTCCTGAAAATGTAGCAACGGATAGAGTATTTTTAAAGTATGCAGATGGCAAGTGCTGGAGACAAGTAGTTGGCATTAATACTATTGGTGCAATTCCTTCTCGTATAGCTCGCTACTTGAATCTTTCTGAACCTCAAATATATACCGGCCACGCATTTAGGCGTACATCGGCCACGATTATGGCGAACAGTGGCATGAGTATTGACGAATTAAAACGTCAAGTTGGGTGGAAGTCTTCCAGTGTTGCGTCAGCGTATATTGAAGACTCCAGTGTAAATAAAGTTGCAGTTTCTAAACGTATTGCTGAAAGTGTTACGCCGGATGAGACTCAGAACCTTCCAGCAATCTTTCATGCAACGACAAGTCATTCCACGAAGTCTACAGATGGATTTAAAGTGTCCAATAATTCGAATTGTACCTTTCATTTCCATTTTAATAATTAATATTGTTCAAAAAGTTGCAAAATTTGAATAAAATTGTGAAGTTTATTAATGTCAGATTAATATTACTGTTTCCTAGTAACCAACCTATAAAGCAAAAGCACGCCGTTCTATAATTATCGATCTACGCACGCTCCAGCGTATTTTAATCGTCATTTACAATACATGCGTACTAAAAAAAAAATTATGATTATCGAGAATTGATGTCTACGTCAGTTTCCGACAATCAAGAATTAGAATAACTTTATTTACATATGATCATACATGCATATAAGATTTAATAATAAAATACATAATATGATAGAATGGAAAACGTCAACAGAGGCTACACTAAGCAAAATAGTGGAAACATTCATCCAAATGGTATGGTTCTATATTTTATTTTATCCTATTATGTTATTATGACAATAACTCCTTCGCAACGAGTTGCGTTAAGATGCATTTAACAACACTAGTGTTGTTAAGAAAAATAACATAACGATACTTTATTAGCATTAATCACATGTTGACAGCACTGAAATGTATTGTCAGTCTATGTCAAATTCGATGTTAGTAGGTTAGGTTTTGTTTGTTATTTGACACAAACTGACGCAAAAGTTAACCTGAAAATCTCAAATTTAACATAACCTGACAGTGCTACCACCAATACAGTATTGAGTTTTTATTTTACTAGTGATACCACCACTCGCTGTTGTGTCATTAATAACCATTTTTCCTATTTTTTTCAAGATTAGTATTTTAGGATAAAATAAACCGTGTTACGATATACGTAACGTTATTCGCTTTCTACATTACTCGAGAATTTTAAAGAACTCGCTCCTACCGTCGCTCGTTCATTCAAACTATTCTCTTGTAATGTAAAAACCTTGATAACGTTACTTGTATCGTAAATTACTATAACAGTAGATTATATATAGTTTTACACCGGCGGGGTAAAAGTAACCACTTTTATCTACGACCACCACTAAAAGTAGGCCTTTTAGCGCTAGCTTGTTTAACTAAAAGTGACGTTTTATAGTTTACCGTGGTTAAAGAAATCAGCTGTTTACTTTTAGCTCTAGTGCTAAAAGTGAAGTGATGTTATAAAACTACAATTTCGAACTGGAAGTGATGTTGTAAAGTTATTCTAGTTGCTTCTTGCGTTACAGGTAAAGTGTTTTTGAAATAATTAAAGCGTTATGTAATGAATACACTCAGATGTGGAGTATTAATAATTACATTTAGTAACTGACCTTGACAGCACTGGCTTCGCAAACATTCGCCCGTGCATGGGCTCCTATTTATTATGACATAAATTAGAAGTGTCGTAGATGCAAACATTTGTTAAATCGATATTTATGGATTAATAACGGTAAAATTAAGGTCGTAGATAAAATATTGTATGCAAAGCGTGCTAAAAGTCGTTTATGCACGAGACATGTAATGAAACTCAGCCTTCGGCTTTGTTTCATAATTTTCATGTCTTGTGCATAAACGTCGACTTTTAGCACTTGTTGCATAAATAGCTATTATATTTAGGCATAAACGTAAGAAGGTAAATAACTTGTCTGTAAAGTCACACAAGTTGTCGTTTTGATGGCGGTTGAAAATAATAGTATATTATGTTATTAGGAGCAAAAGTTATACTTCATGTGGCGTGGCTGGACGGTTTATCTGCGGAGCTTGCGAGGCAGATAGGTACAGCCGAGCCAAATAAAGATACTTTTGCTCCGAATAACATAATAGTATCTTTTCTTCAAGCATTGTGAACAAAATCCGAAAAAAATACTTTATCTACGACCACTACTAAAAGTAGGCCTTTTAGCGCTAGCTTGTTTCACTAAAAGTGACGTTTTATAGTTTAGCGTGGTTAAAGAAATCAGCTGTTTACTTTACCATGTGTGGTATAAAGTGAAGTGAGGTTATAAAACTACAATTTCGAACTGGAAGTGAACTTGTAAAGTTATTCTAGTTAATTCTTGCGTTACAGCTAAAGTGTTTTTGAAATAATTAAAGCGTTATGTAATGAATACAGTCAGATGTGTAGTATTAATAATTGCCTTTTATAACTGACCTTGACAGTAGTGGCTCCGCAAACAATCGCCCGCGCGCCAAGGCCTACTGTTTAGTATGACATAAATTGTAAGTGTCGTAGATGCAAACCTTTGTTAAATCGATATTTATGGATTAATAACAGTAAAATTAAGGTCGCAGATAAAATATTGTATGCAACGCGTGCTAAAAGTCGTTTGTGCATGAGACATGTTATGAAACTCAGCCTTCGGCTTCGTTTCATAATTTTCATGTCTTGTGAATAAACGTCAACTTTTAGCACTTGTTGCATAAATAGCTGTTATCTGGTTAGCGAAACTAATAACTTTATCTGCCGCTAACTATCAGGAGATAAAGTGTTTAGATGCCACAGCAATGAAGTGACAGTTTAGCATCATCAATCAAGCAGTATATTGTCATTTTACTGACGTCTGAAGAAAAAATTTTGTTTCACGTCTGGGAGCAAAACACGGTTTCTACGATACCAAATCGTGAGATAAATAATGAATTACTCCCTACAGAGAAATGTCCCTAGGGAGTGTTCATTATGACTGAGCAAAAAGAGCTCAAAATTTTGTCAAATTCGAAGTTATCAGGTTAGGTTTTGCGTCAGTTTTGACACAAACTGACGCAAAACCTAACCTGCTGACCTCGAATTTGACATAATTGTGAGCTCTTGTCATAATGACTTGCAGTGCCACCAACTTTAAAATTTACCATACGCTACTAATTTTAAAATAAAATTGTAACTAAAATGTCAATATATGACGTTTAAAAAATACAGGTTTTTCGTTTTAAATCTTCCTGCAACGTGAAAAAAATAGTATACGCAACTCGGAAAGAATGCTATTTTGCTTCAGTGCAATTTCTGATCCTCGGGCTTCGCCCTCGAGTCAGAAATCGCACCTCAGCAAAATAACGCATTTCTCTCCCTCATTGCATAATCTACTATTTATAACAGTTATGAAAACGTTTCTATGACAATTTCTTTCTTGCTTTATAAGCCATACTATAATTTTGCCATAGAGGCGTTTAGATGATCTCTACCATAAAATCGGTGGTCCCTTTCTTTGTTCGCTATCTCCTTCGAAGATACTGGGCCGATAAAATTTTGATAGCTTAAAATTTTGCAAATTTTTAGACTTAGATCGTAAGCCGATTTTTATTTTTAAAAAACGTACAAAAGAGTAAAGTAAAATTAAATTATATTTAATTTAATTAAATTGTTTAATTAGCGAAGCGTAGCTCGGGTGATTCACTAGTAAATTTATAAAGCTATTCCGTCTCAGACAACAAAATAATGTTTTTCACAACTATAATATAACTAATTTGCAATTTAGAAACAATAAATAGAAAACAAAATAAAATAGTCGTATACTATTTAAATTATGCAATAAATTTGCTGGTTGGGAGAGCCCTCGAACATCTTTAGCACCCATTTTTAGCCTTTGCTATTATTGAGCCTGTTGATGATTTCGTCCATAATTAAATTGAACACGAATGGCGTCAATGAGTTCCTTTGTTTAACTCATTTAGGCACAGTTATTGAATCGCTTATTCCTACATTTGTTTTGATTTTGTCATTGAAATAAATGTCATTACATACATACATAATATATATAATCTAAAACCACTTATACCGTTTACACAGTGTTGGGGTGCCGGTGCATCGAACCGCTGAGGGTATGTGCATTTTTACTTCCCTCGTCTATAAAACGAAGGAAGTATTGTAATCGCCAAAAAATCACCTTCTGAGATTTTTTCAGCTATTCACGTTTTAGGATCCCTAGATGACCAAAAACAGGGTTTCTCAAGGTGGAATAGTAAAACTCAAACCTTCCCCATGTATTTATAACATTTAATGACAATTGGGCAGATGGTTAACAAAGCGACATGTTTCGACAGTTACGTCATCATCGGGATTCCATTCCACCTGTGATATTCACCTCATTTTGAGATAATTATGGATCCTTCAAGTGTTTCTCAATTCCGTCTGTCTGTCTATCTGTCTGCCTGTCTGTTGGCGGTATAACTCAAAAAATATTTGTTAGGAGATGACTATATTTTGCATGCAGATTATATGTTTACCTGGAATGAAACAGAGAAAATTTCAGACAAATATATACATGGGGAGCACCTTAAAAAATTAAGTTTTGTTTATTTTTGCCTTAAGTTTGAAATAGATGGAAGTAATAATTTGCATATAGGTCAGGCTTTACATTTAACGAAAATAGAACCCAACAGATACAGGATAATGTCGCAAAAAAGTCAAAACGTTTCAAAAACATGACGGTTCTGAATAGAGCAGCGTGTCGCACTCGTACCAGTAGTGCTACTTGGCTCACTGTAACATATCGATGCGCTTACAATCAATCGCCTACGCAGGTAATGTACAATTGAAACCCACCGCCGCTAATTTTTTTAAATTGATAATTGATGTAATTCGTATAACCAAGTGTTTCGATTTATTGTATCAATAATATTATTCTCGTTGCGATATTTTTAGCCCTATTTTTCTTTGATTTTTAAAATTGTTTAGTCACTTGCGTGGGACGTTCAGAGTAAAACAATTTCAAGAACCGTCCTTTCCATGACGATTCTTCGGCCCGCTTTTCAATTGGTCTTATTTTCAAATGATTTAATTTGAATTACCGAGTGGTCCCTTTTATTGTTTCAATATTATTAGGGACGTTAACATATTGTTATCCCTAGTTACCTTTAATTTTTCTTATTTAGTGTCACTTCCACTTCTTTTCTTTACATAATAATTTGCATATAGCTCAGGTTTGTAATGAATGGCTTTGTTGATCGGCAAAGCTAGAATGCTTAATATACTGATGTTAATCGCATATTAGGCTATTTCTGTCTAACGCATGCAAAGCAAATGAGTTAGCATACAGTTTATGAGGTTTGTATGCGTTAGATAGAAATGGACATAATGTCTTAAAATCCAGTATCCTAGATTTTTTTTCTAAAAACAAAACACAATGATTCTGCGGATACTAGATGTATTTCCGCTCATTTAATTGTTTATGTTCGCATTATCCACCACCAATTTGTAAAGGTACTTACATATATGTGATCCAATCTATCACGGTGGCGTCCTGCTTAAGATTCTAAAGAGGTTGGAGCTCCTGGATAAAAAAAATCCTGCGAAAATTGTATACTTGAAGTGTGAAATATGCGAAAAGATGAGTGGGCATACCGTGTACGAATACCTATTATGGGATCATCGAGTGACCCCCATGTCTAATTTCATATCATCAAAGTCTATTTATCTTGCAACATGACCGAAAAGAAGTGAACGTAAATGTGATATGGCTTTACAGTGTTTCCAATGAAATAAAAGGTAATATTTTAACAATGTGGACGTAGGTATAACTGTATCAATAGTTGTAGTAGATATAGTCGTGTTTAGTTTATTTGTATTGCTAGCTATTGACCGTCTCAGGGTGAGTTTGTAGTACAGTAAGCATAGAACAGTGTAAATCTTATAGGAGTTTAGGTTATGTTTTTGTTGTACCAAAAATGATGTTTGAAAAAAATCCATACAACGTTTGAGCCCTTCGCCTATTAGTCGAAGAGGTTTTAAGAATGATAATTCAAAAGTATGCAGTCATGAGTTCTTTAACATTGTTGATGACTTGGCATTTAATATATTGAAACAACTTATGTCTTCAGCTACTGTTTTATCCCATCCAACGAGCACGTGACGCAACTATTTGCAGTATATTTGAACACAAAGATTAAGCACTTCCCAAACGGCATCCATTTTGGCAGGCATATTCAGTTTATTATTCTATAGAATGTTTTTCCCATTTTAAAGCACATATTTGGATTCAGCATCCCTGAAGACATATGATTTGCTGCCAAATAAGATCAAAGAATATCAGAATTTCAAAAATTCGGAAGCCATCTTGGACGCTGTATTAAATATTCAAAAATGATCCATGGGTGGCCAATGTCACCTGGCGTTCCCTGTTAGCAGACACCAATACCTTTAATTTTACACCAAAACCAGAACTATAGACTCAAAAATGAACCCCATGTAAAAATGGACTCTACGAGTACATATAAAAAGTACTATATTTACTAACTTCACTTAGTATAGTACGTTTTTTTCCTATAAAAAATTTCAAGGTCATGTTAAAATTGGCAAAACTGCTTTTTTTTAAATTATTAGAAAATAAACGGGCCTGCGCGCGCTATTGCGCGGTCTATCCTATTCAATTTACCACCATTTTTAGGCCTATTACCCCAGTATAGAGTGAATTCACTCTATACTGGGCTATTACGTAGGGCCTTTCCGTTCTGTTACACACTTGTTACACAATCTCAGAAAACACAACATTTCGCATGAAAGGAAGCAGAGGATTCTTTTGTGGAGAAAGAAATAGGGAAATATCCGTCCTCTAAACCAAGAGAAACGTTCACGTGGTGAAGTGGAAGCTCAATGCTTTCACCTAACCGTTGAAAGGCTCCAAGAGGAGCCATCGCACTACTAATTGTCGACATGATCTAAAAAAACCACGTCAAAAAAGTCCCTTACGATCAGGTATTTGTAGTCATATTTCAGTAATATTTCAGACGTTTTCAACTGAAAACCATTATTGTTAGTTTCAGTATCACCGTTTTAAAACAGTTTTTTTGATAAAACCGGAGTTATTTGTAGATAAACACCCGTGCAAGTTTTAATTGATGTTAACCATCTAAAGGAGATCTGTTATCATTTGAAGAGAGAATAATTGCTTAAAATGGGGCCCTCGGGGATGCGCCCCTCTCCAAGAAAGCTCACGGGGTTCCGTCCCTCTCTAATGGGGCCCTCGGGCATCCGCCCCTCTCCAAGGGGACTCACGGGGCGCCGCCTCTCTCCAAAGGGGCCCTTGGGGCTCCGCCCCTCTCCAAGGGGCCATCGGGTTTCCGCCCCTCTCCAAGGGGGCCCTTGGGGCTCCGTACCTCTCCAAGGGGCCATCGCAGCTCCGCCCCTCTCCAAGGGGGCCCTCGGGGCTCCGCCCCTATCCAAGGGGGCCCTTGGGGCTCCGTACCTCTCCAAGGGGCCATCGCGGCTCCGCCCCTCTCCAAGGGAGCCCTCGGGGCTCCGCCCCTATCCAAGGGGGCCCTTGGGGCTCTGCCCCTATCCAAGGGGGCCCTTGGGGCTCTGCCCCTCTCCAAGGGGGCCCTTGGGGCTTTGTCCCTCTCCATGGGGGCCCTCAGGGCTCGGCCCCTCTCCAAGGGAGCTCTTGGAGCTCCACCCCTCTCCAAGGGTGCCCTCGGGGCTCCGCCCCTCTCCAAGGGGGCCATCGGGGCTCCGCCCCTCTCCAAGGAAACCCCCAAAGCTCCGCCCCTCTCCAAGGGGGGCCTCGGGACTCCGCCCCTATCCAAGGAGGCCCTTGGGGCTCCGCCCTTCTCCAAGGGGGCCTTTGGGGCTTTGTCCCTCTCCAAGGGGCGCTCGGGGCTCCGCCCCTCTCTAAGGGGGCCCTCAGGGCTCCGCCCCTCTCCAAGGGGGCTATCGGGGCCCCGTCCCTCTCCAAGGGGGCCATCGGGGCTCCGCTCCTCTCCAAGGAACCCCCCAAAGCTCCGCCCCTTTTCAAGGGGGCCCTCGGGGCTCCACCCCTCTCCAAGGAGGTCTTCGGGGCTCTGCCCCTCTCCAAGGGGCGCTCGGGGCTCCGCCCCGGTCACGAAATCGAGGCGACGGCGAAATGAATGCAAACGCAAATGGGGGACATCGCGTCTGTAATTGTCGTGACACACACGTTTGGATCGTTCTCCTTTATTTATATGATTTATTTTCGTCAGGTTTTTCTTTTGTCACTTTGACATTTAAAATTAAATTGTCAGTTTTTTTTTGAAACTGAATACGCGTAAAAAACGGAATCTTTTAAAATTAAATGTAGTGAAGTGTGCATAGGAACTGTTGGATCTGCATCTTAACACACCAGAAGAAGACGTTTACGAAAGATTAGCAAGAGCTTTTGATGTACATAGAATTTTAATGCCAGATTTTAAATTTCCCACCAATTTTTAGTTCTATAAAGGTACTAAAGCAAATTTTGCCAACATATATTTTTTACAGGAATCCACGTTATGCCAACATAAACCCTAAATTCTTTGACCTTAAAAATTTTTATAGGAAAAAAACGTACTTTACATATTGAACATAAAGGGAAATGTTCACGGCTCATCTAAGATTTTACCAAGGGTTGAATCATTATGAATATTCGTTTATTTGTTTTCATATCACCTACATGTTATTGTACTATATCAGTACTGTGTGCTTAGGTGAGGTGTTTCAGAAATTCTTATTTCACTTATCTCAGGCACTAGAATGATCTGTTGCGAGCGTTTATTTAAAAAGGCCTAGAATGGCATGACAGCATCCCATGAAAATTAAATGTTTTTCTTTTATAACTTTCACTATGTGGCAGCTATATATGCAAATTTTCACAATTTTATACTGCAAGTTGTATTTAACGAAGCTATAACGACTATTAATGTTAAACATTTCTTATTTATTACATAGTAAACACATTCACATTCCTTATAAAAATCAGTAATATGCCTATAGTTATTCGATATTCGAAAAATATTTAAAAAAAGTTAGAGTAATAACTTTTATCACAAGTACAGTTGGAGTGATCGCTGTGGTCAGGCATCTCTGAAGAATTTATAGAAATAGAATTACCATGTTGCCTATCAGGAGTTTCTTCAAATGTACATGCTTTTCTTGGTAGAAATCATCGTCTGACCATTGATAACAAGTGCACGTTGATACATTTGAATCGGAAGAAGTATCAGTATCGTCAGCAAAACGTACACTTTTCTTAGCACGCGTCATTGCCTTCCTAGCAGCGGTTGCTTGTTTGTTAATTTGTGCCCAATAACAGTTGTTTTGCTTTATAAATTTTAAGAAAAACTTTCTACTTCTTTTCTTTATATCCATGATGAAACACTCTGCGCCCAGTCTATAATGGTTTACAAATGCAAACAAATATTTCAATGAATTTGCCCTACCTTAATAGCCTGAAGTCAACAGTTCGCGTTGTGTGCATCAAGATTGACGTAAAGAATATGCTTAAAGCATAATTTACAAATAATAGAGTTCCGCGCCATTTTAGGATCTGCGTGATTTCCCCAAATCCCAAACAATCACAAGGTGTATTCTTTGCGACGTAGTTTGATATTGACGGCAGTGTGACACCTACGTATATTTGAAGGGGCACCCAAAAGTCTGTTACTATCCTTTCTAAAATAAGCTTATCCATTAAAAACTGCAACGAAAAATTACCTAAGAATGGTTTTTTAGGACACTGTCTGGTTACCTCCACTACGAAATTTATCCAGGAAAACACTCGTCGAAAGCCAGGCGGAAATGGGTTGACACGTATATCCCACAAGAGGCAAAATATTCCTGTTATAAAGATGATGTAGGAAACAAATGGAAAACACGTCTCGCAGTGTTTGGGTATCCTAAAGATGAACACGTCAACGCAATTTAGTAAAAATGCCAGAAATACAGGGGCAAAATTGCCCATTTTTTATATAGTGCACATCCATTTGAAATTTCGTACGCGAAATGGCATATTTGACGTATTTGACAGCTTCGAAATAGTTTTTACTTTCATTGTCTATTCGAGTTAACTTCATGTCAGTATAAGTGCTAAGCAACAGGTCACGTTACCCCTTCATTATACTCTGTTCACATATTTTTAGTCCAGTCAAATTAGACAAATTTACGGCAAACTTTCGGAATAATTCAAAGTGAGCTGAATTTTTGTGTACACCTTTATTTGGTGTTTTCAAACAACATCCGAAAAGTACCCTTGATTTGACCTTGAGCTTCGTGAGTTATAGGGTGCAGATGTGGGAAAAATTTGGTTTTTCGCTTATATCTTCTTTTCTATTGACTTTAGGTATATCACATTGTACAGATAAATTGAACTGCACAAAATTATGTACAGAAAAGTACTTGGTAGTTTTTTTGTAGGACCGACGGTTTCTTTGAAAACTCGCCATGAACATTGATCTGAAGGATAACACTACTAATTTGAGATCTGAAATGTAAAAATATACCATGAGCTGAATCGAAGGGTCTTTTTCGTACAATATTAGAACAACAATGTTCCCAAAATAAAATAATTCAAGGAAATCGCTTGGCAGGCAGCAGCTGCATCTCTAAATTGTTATCGGTGGAAATCTTGTTCGATGAAACAATGAACGCAATGGTAAGCCAAGATAAATTTCCTGCTAATAACAGCAACAAAACCAGATTGATTTCCATGTTGGCTAAACATTTTGAGGTTCATAATATCCGTGTCAAGCAATCTGAGAATGATGCCGATGTTTTAATCATTGAAACAGCACCTGAAGAATCGCGTCAAAATAAAACTATTGTTGTCGAGGTAAATGTAGATCTCTTGGTACTCCTGAGAGCTCGTACGCCAGTTGATGGAGAAATTTATTTTATGAAGCCAGGCAGAGGAAAAGTTCCATAAAGAATTTACTCATTCCTAAGTTGTTACCAATATGAATCCAGTAAACATCATCTTTTATTTTTACATGCTGTCTCCTGGTGTGACAGAACGTCAGCTCTTTTTAGTAAAGGTAAAACGATAGCTTTGAAGCTGTTAGAAAACCGCCAAGATTTGCAAGCTGCGGCTCAAGTTTTCAAGCAAATAGATGCCTCACACGAATTGATTTCTTCCAATGGGATTAAATTTTTACTGGCATTATATGGTGCTCCAATTCAAGAAGTGTCTATTGATCAATATCGCTACATGTGTTTCACGAAATTAATACGTAAAAGTAAGCCGGTGAAATTGAATTTATTACCGCCAACAGATAGTGCAGCTAAAGAGCACCTTTACAGAGTTTATTTTCAAATACAAAAGTGGCTGGAGAATGAATTAAACCCTATTAAGTGGGAATGGACATTGAGAAACGTTGTATTGGAACCAAAGAAAACAATGCAAGCTCCCTCTCCGGATTTTCTTTTGATCCTGATCTTCTGTAATTGCACCAAAGGTTGTGGGCCATTGTGTGGATGTAGAAAGTTGGGGATTAAATGCTCGTCAATTTGTGGTCATTGCAACGGACAATCGTGTTTAAATGCCAATGCAATCGAATACATCTTAGAAAACCAAGTTGATGAAGGAGAGAATGAAAACCGATTAGAGACATTTTTTACGGATTATCTGGAACAACACGACATAGAAGGAGGGGAAGAAGAGGATGAATAAGATTAACAACTCTATTTTGACTGTTTTAAGAATAGAGAGGATATTTGACCGACTGATACCGTGGATTAGGCCTGAAAGGGATACCACATATTAAAAAAAGTGCCTAGTATTCAACCTCAAAGGTGGTGTTGAATAGGGTACTTCGTATTGGACTCATAGTTTCAACGCTATACTACGCGAAAACGGTCGGTCCTACAAAAAAAACTAACCAGTACTTTTTTGTACAGAATTTTGTGCCCTTCAATTTCTCTCTAGAATGTCATATACCTAAAGTCAATAGAAAAAAAGATATAAGTGAAAATCCAAATTTTTACCACATCTGCACCATATAACTCGCGACGCTCAAGGTCAAATCAAGGGTACTTTTCGGAGGTTGTTTGTGAACATTAAATAAAGGTGTACACAAAAATTCAGCTCACTTTGAATTATTCCGATCAAGAATCCTTATTTGACTGGACTATTTTTCCAATTTAGCTGTGTAAAATTACTTTGTTCGGTTTAAACGAGGTTTACATTTTCAAATGCATTTAGTTTAGAAAACATGGCACCTTTAAATTCCATATTTAGACAGAATCTCCAGAACAAAAAATATAACTTTAGTAATTTTTAGGCATGTCTTCAGTTTCAGTATTTGTGTAATTGAAGATATTTTGAATTAAGTACATAAAAGGTCTTAAAATACTTTTTCCACATGAACTATCAAAATATGCAGTTCATCTGGCAGCAATATTCTACTCTGTCATTCTCACCGAATAAAATGCGGTTCAGATTAATCATATAGAACATTTTTCTTAGTATGCAATATAAACAGGGTGATCAATCTCAACCCACTTCCAAGGATACGATTGACTAATGTTCTATTTTTTGGCTATTGATGGAATGCGAATCGGATTATCTGAAGTGTCCTTGCGATAGTACGGACTAGATTCTTCGTGACAGAATACATGGGAATTCAAAATATTAACAGCGTCTTAAATACAACAACAAGTTTTTTGAAAATTATTTCGAGTAATATAACGAGGGTGAGACATACTTACCGATAATTTTGCACACGCCAAGGGTCGAGTGCTCGTTGCAATAAAAACTGTCCCGAGGGCAGTTTTTTAAAGGCAACCAGCACGATGACTCTTGGCAAGGGCAAAATTATATGTAAGTGTGTTGGCCACGTTTATAGAGTACGTCTAGCGAATATACTATGGTTGACAATAAATTTAGACCGGAAAATCGAAATTGAGGTTAGTTGGACATAAGTAGTAATAGTAGTAGATGTGAAGCGAATGATAGGCCGGCCTAAATGTATTGTCCGCCATAGTACAACTCCAGATTGTTAGCGCTGCTAGTTAAGGGGATTGTTTAGTAACTTTACCACACGCCGTAATAGGTACATTTCTGCAATTATTTGACTTTTTTATTTATCACTTTATAACTTCAAGCATAGAAGATGAAGCAGCGGTAACGTGCTTATAACAAATAAATACAATGCAGAAACTTTCCCATGGTAAAAAAACTTAAAAAATGAAGTAGCAATTGGAATTATTCATCATTCTATACAGAACAATAAAAGCCAATAAAGAGCTATTAAGTAACATTTTCTACTTTTTTTACCATGAAGAAGTAGCTATTTCTATTTGATGTGTATTAACACGTCGAACGTTTTAGTTTTAGTTTCTTTAGAAAAACTTGATAACAGTAAATTAAACTTAATATACACCACACACAGTTCCAAAATGTTTATTAAAATTAGGCAACACACTTTACTATCAAAGAGTAGAAAGAGAAAGCTGATGCTCATAAACTAATCCTAAACTTGAGCTTGGGCTAGTTAATTCCCATAATCAAGATAACAGATCTTTACCTGGAAAGGTATATATTATATTTTTGGTTTCCTAGGTTCCTAATTCAGCTTTACATAGTTGTTGTGAATTCAACAAAGAACATTGTATTTATTTCACCTTTCAGTTCAGGACTACCACATTACTGATCATTCACGTTTTTAAAAAGCTCAACTTTGCTTTTTGGAGATACATGCAAAGCTCCTCATTTAGTGTGTATTAATTATCATTTAATTAAAAAGTGCACTATTTCTATACTTACAGTCTGTAGTTTATCATAAATATGAAGTAATGTAGGTATATTTTATAAGTGTCTCCTGATGTTCGTGTTATTCATTTTCATTTTCAAAAAAATCAAATATATCAAAATATAAAAAGCCAGTTATCAATATTTATCCTTATTATGTCAAAATTATTAATACACTTTAAATTATATTATTAAAGCCCGTAGACACTTTTTGTACATGATGTCTATAATTGTAATTTTATTTTCATAAGCAGAGCCAATTATTTCAATTAAATATATTTAAATATATTCTGGTCATGTCTTAGTTCGATTCATACTCATGTGAGCAAACATTACATTTTGTCATTGTTATCAGTGATAGAAGGCTAACACATTACTTTTACTTTCCATGGGCAATCCTTATCGAGAATTTAAGTGATCATACGGTAGGTACAGCACGTGACAACTAACTGAAGCTCTGAGAATTGGATGCGCAGTACTCTTAAGCCGAGTTGGCGGGTAGAATTCAGTTCTAACAAAATTGGGAGTGAAGATCAGTTGTTGTACCGATCTTCACTCGAAAATAATTTTGTCAGAACTGAATTGTCCCTGCCAACTAGGCTTAAGACTAGTGCGCATCCAATTCTCAGAGCTTCAGCTAGTTGTCACGCACTGTACTAAAAATATTACACTGACATTTTAATGATTTATTTACAAATAAAATACTGTTTCTGCTATTTTGTGAGTAATATGATTTCGTCGCCGTATGCTATGTACCATGAGAAAAAAAAATGATTGTGAGCAGGCCTTGATATGTGTTATACGTTTGGTAGTACTGAAGTGTGTTGTCAGTCTATGTCAAATTCGAGATTAAAAGGATGGGTTTTGTTTGTTGTTTGACACAGAATAACGTAAAACTTAATCTGCAAATCTCGAATTTGACATAGACTGACAATACACTTCAGTACAGCGCACATAAATCAAACAAGTAGAGACACTCACTGTCGGTTCTTTTGATGTCAAAATACCGATTTGGATGACCTTGAACGTCTCCTGGGGGTACTTTCCGATAGTACTGACAGATGGCACCACTACTTTATCACATTCATATATATAATACACATATATTGCTGGTAGGGCCTGGAAACTTCAGAAAACATTACGGCGCCGACATAGTCTCACTTATAGTATAACGCGTCTCGTGCGCATGCGTGAGAATTCGAACTCCGCCTTTAGAAGCGAATTTTAAACTTGACCACTTCCCCAGTGGGCGGGGCCACTTCCCCATTGGGCGGGGCCACTTCCCCATTGGGCGGACGACGCCGCCGCGCTTGCGCACAGCTCACTGTATACATAAAGGAGTTGGTTGTGTGTTTCACTTCATCGGCCAGTTTCCCACTCATAGCCGCTAGCAATATAGTAAGTATTAGATATATGATCACATTACAGTGACTATATAATCACAGTGTGGCCATACGGTGGTGATGTTTTCTATTGGCTGAAGGCAAATGATTCCAATTTATTGTCATTTTTAACAGTGTACAGAATGTTTAGTTACAAAAAGTTACTAATGTCAAAATAAGACATTGCCATATTATAACTTGTCAAAAGTTTGAGTGGACGTATCACATGATGAAATCCGCCATTAGTTTTCCCGCGACCATGAGTTTTCCAAATTATAGTTTGTTTCTACGGAAAAGAACCATATTTTGACGTTTAGATAGATAGATAGATAAATTGTTTATTGAACATAATTTTTGAGAGGGTTATAATAATATTTTACATTAATCAGTACTAATTATTATATAACAATTTAAGAATATAAAGATATTAAATAATAAATTATTCCTAAAATTGGCAAAAAATTAACATTGTTTACTATGGCCAGTACAAATAGATATATATAATAATAATAATAATTAAAAAAATTAAATAAAAATTATTCCTAATATTAACTAAAGAATTTACATTATGTTCAAAAGGGAAAAGATCAGCATAGCTGTTTTTCACTTTCCCCATTCAATACATTTATTATACAATTACAAAATATGTTATGATGGTATAGGTATATCATGAATTTTGAATGTTTTTTAACCTTAATTTGTATGTTTTTTGGAACTGCGATACAGTAGGTTTTGTAAAAAATATATCAGCGAAAGTGTTTAACAGCTTAGGCGCTACATACTCGAAACAGCTTTCAAACTTATTTGTTTTATGCTGCGGAATTGTGTATAATTCTCTGTCTCTTAGTGTTACGTTACACTTATAAACTTCAGAGCGCTTTACAAGAACATTATATAAGTATGCAGGTTGTTTTGAATGTACAATATTATATAATAGAGTTCCATATAATAATGCAAACCTATTTTCTAGTTTTAAGATACATAGTCTGTTATAATGAGGTGTTACGTGATCTCTATACGGCACTAAAAAAGAATATCTTAAACAACAGTTTTGTAGCACTTGAATTTTCTGTTTCATGCGGCTGGTTAAAAAGTTATAGTATACTGTGCTTCCATAGTCTAAATAACTTAAAACCAGCGTGTTAACTAGATTCCACTTAACTTCCTTGGGAAGTATATATTTGAATTTCCACAAAGATTTAATTTTTGCGTAACACTCGCCACACTTTTTAACAACATGTTTCTCAAAATTTAGATTTTTGTCTATAATCAGCCCAAGATCGCGGACGTTCTCACTAGTTTTTAATTCATTACCTTGTAATACTATTTGTTTTGTTAAGTGCATGTTTGCTTTATTTATAATGAAGTTCGTGCCTATACTTATCACAGTGGTCTTTTGAGGGTTTAAGCGTAGTCCATTTTTCTCTGACCATTCTAGTATGCATTGAAGGTTTGAATTTAATTCGCCAATCAGAACATCTATTTCTTCAGGTGGACATGATTTATATATTTGCGTGTCGTCTGCGTAAAGGTGAGTATTCCATTGGTGTAATACCACATTCGGAAGATCAGCCGTAAAGATTGTAAAAAGGGTAGGTGCTAAAACACTGCCTTGTGGGACTCCGTATAACACTGGTAATTCATTGGATGTTTTGTTCTCAATTCTAACTACTTGGGTTCGATCAGATAGGTAGTTGCTAATCCACTGCAGTGTTTGTACGTGCAGACCGTAGAAATTCAACTTAGCCATAAGCAGCTCTCTATTGATAACATCAAAAGCTTTACTATAATCTAATAGAGTGAGGTATGTGACTTCCGAATTATCTATATTTCTTGCTAAGTCTGTTGTAATTTTCATCGTTGCAGTGGCAGTGTTATGTTTAGCGCGAAAACCAGATTGTGCTTTAGGCAATAAATTATTTTCACGGATATGTTGAACCAGGTGTTTATTTATAATTTTTTCGAGTACTTTCGACATCGTGGGTAGAATGCTAATAGGTCTGATTTCATTCAGTTCCCTAGCTGTACTTACTTTAGGTAATGGGTTGATTATTGCTTTCTTCCACTTGTCTGGTGTTATACCGGTTACAAGAGATGTATTTATAATATCAGTGAGTGCATATTTACAAAACGGTATTATTAATTTTAGCATTTTAAGGTTAATGTTACTTATGCCAATGGCATTGGATTTTAAGTTATTTATAGTTTTTTCAACTTCTTCTACTGATGTCTGGATCCATGGCTGGGGTTGTAGAAGCTCGTTAAATGTGTTTGAACGAAAGAAATTCAAGGTATCATTATCTACATTTGCATTCTGCACGCTGTTTACAAAGTACGAGTTTATTAGATCGGGGTCCTTTATGTCTTCAGCTATGACGGGTGTAAATTTAGTGTGAATATTCCATAACGAAAATTTTTTCCATAGCTTGTTTGGGTAGTTTTTGCTCATACGTATCTGGTACTGAATATAGGCCGCTTTTTCGTTTTTTATTGCAGTTTATAAGTAGTTACGTACATCTTTATAATAGTTAAGGTCCTTTTGTAGTTTTGTCTTTACTTATTTTTTATAGGCTTTATTCTTCATATCGATAATCAGTTTTATGGTATCTGTAATGTATGGTCGATATTTATGTCGCAAAATGACGGTTTTTGTGGGAGCATGTTTGTTAAATAGTGTGAGAATCGCTTCATTGAGTTGGTCAACTTTAGTTTCTATGTTTTCAGTTTCATATATATTCCTCCAGTTCATCATAGCCGCATCTCGGTTGAATTCATCTGGGTCAAAATTGTTAAAACATCTGTATGTAATTGTAGACGGGCTCGGTTTTTTCTGAACATAGTTTAGCTCGCAGTAAGTTAGCATGTGGTCTGTTATGTTTACTAGAAAATCGAAATTATCACATTCTCTTACTTCAACATTATCACTAATACATATCACATCGATGAGAGTTGCAGATTGTCCTGTAAGTCTTGTTGGTTTTGTTACAATTTGTTTCATATTGAAAGAGCTAATAAGGTTGTTGAAATTACGAGTGTAAGGTGATTCATGATTTAATTGGTTTATATTTACATCTCCGAGAAGAACATCATTGGTTGTCACTGATATATTAGATAAGGCCAATTCAATTTCATCGAGACTTTCGTTATTTATTTTTGGTATATAAACTGCTCCTAGGGAGATTTTCTTGTTTCCAACTTTTATAGACACCCAAATTTGCTCAGTGCTAACTTTTGGTATGAAGTCTGTATTTATAAGTTTATATTTTAAGCTAGATTGGATATACCAGCATACTCCTCCACCTCTCGTTTCTCTATCGGCTCGGATTAAGTCATACCCATGTATATGTATTAACTTTGATGGGAAGTCTGAAGCTAACCATGTTTCGGTTAGTGCTATTAACTGAAAATTATGTTGCTGTATGTATTCTGAAAAAGTATCAAAACTTGGAATTAGCGACCTTATATTTATATTATGTCCAATGCATAGAAAATTGGCATCTTTGTTTTTAGATTGCGAGGAAGGAGTAGGTATTATTTTCTAGTTTTTTTGGGTCGTTATTTTCGGAGTACCATTTATGTATTTAATAGTTAAGTTCTTTTCGCCATTTTCAAGTCGATCATTAAGAACTTTGCGCAGATCCGTAAGGTGTTTCCTTTGCATGGGTGTTTGATCAGAGCTAATTCGGATGTTTGGGTTAACTCGCTTCAATATAGACTTGTTTTTAAGAATATCCCTCACATCATTGGTATTTTTGAGAATGACTTTAATAGGTCGATTTTTATCTACAGTTGGTTTACCGATACGATGAACTTGCAGGTCATTTGTGTTCACTTTTGCAGAGATTTTTTGAATGACTTCTCTTACTTGGGTGGTATCATGCAGTATACGGTTATCTCTGCTATCAGATAAAGATTCTTCGACGTTATAAATGATTATATTAGTTAATCTTTTATTGCGGTCATTAATTTCACCCATCACCTTTTCGACGTAATCATTAGATAGTAAATCAGCAGGGGTTGTAGACTTTTGTTTTAGTTCCTCAAATTCTGCTGTTAGCTTAGTAATCAATGCTTTGAGTTCAGCGATTTAATTTTTATTTGCAACGCAGCTATCGCAGTAAAACGCAGGCCGGTACTTGCTATCACTCGACGTCCACGATTGAATCTCGGTGCGAGTGAGACCTGAGCAGGTTGAGTGCAATGGTATACGACATTTGTCGCAAATACATATTATTTCTTTCTCGGGAACCAGCAGCTTATCACAGATTCCGCACGTTTTTATCAAGGGCATGTTAGAATTAGGTATAAAGTTCCTACTCACGTTAGTTGAACTCGAATTGAAGCACTACTTTACGCTGAATTACTTAAAAGAGCTTAACTGCTTGAAATAACAACCTATCACCACCACGTTTTTCGCACACAATCACACATCACACAATTTGCGTTTCTCGCAAATTAGTTATTTACGATATTCAGAACAGTATTAACATCAAACAAACCAGAACATTTAACAGATAAATAAATATTTTCCTGTAAGTTTTATATTGCTTAAATATTCGTAAGTAACTGCTCAATAGATTATTGGGGTTTACTGTTGCAATTCCAGGTTGAACATGTATAGCAAGTAGTTAATGTCGGGAAAACTACAGTATAGCCCACTGCTACATTTTGACATTTACGGAATATGCGCATAAAGGAACTGTTATGCCAGTGGTGAAACTGGATTTTAAGCTATGGATAAGAGAAATACTCATTGGAAAATTCAAATTCACAATTATATACGACGATTGGACTAACTGCTTTTTTTACGGTAATGCACAGGCATTTTTGTATCGAGAGATCCAAAAAAAAATGTTCCTCAGCGGGCTGTGGAAATTCAACGTATGAATAATATGTTGGTGACACTGTACGTCAATGTCAAATTCGAGGTTAGCAGGTTATGATTTGCGTCATTTTGTGTCATAAGTGACGGAAAATCTAACCTGATAACGTCGAATTTGACATTGACGTACAGTGTCACCAACATATTATTCATTGGTTGAATTTCCACAGCCCGCTGAGGAACAGTTTTTTTTTGATCTCTCGATACTAAGTACACACAAATTTTAAACTGCAGCTAACCTAAATTCGCACCTTTACGGCAGTCAAGATTGGGTCTGGCATGAGACTTCCGTGTTTTGCCTCAATTATCTGAACATTTGTAGAACCTCCGACAAACTGAGAATCACATTATCACGCGCATGCGCCTAAGCATCAGTGGGCTATATTGGGGTTTACCCCATATCTGATATCTAATATAATTTAGATGTTAATAAAGCACATTAAATTACCGAGAAAATTTCTACAAATGATGCTATATCATTTGTGTTTTGGATTTGAACTTTCCCATTTCCATTAATTGTAATAAATTCAAGACACCGTATGACTCATATTTCTTCAACATTTAAACCCCCTTGTGGTATTTTATTGTATTTGAGAGATCAGTCATTTTGAGTAACAATCTTTCACTTCAGCAAATGAATTATAAAATTTTATTTTGAATTTAGTATTTTTTTGTTACCAAATGTCGCTTACACCGTTAAAAAAATTCATTTGTTTTTTGATCTCATGGTATTAATCTTAGACATGAATTTTGAACCAGCTGTATTTTCCTAGCAGTTGCTTTATCAATACAGGGTCAGTACAATATATCACAATAATTAAAAATTTACAACACTAATGAATCACATAATAACCTCTTGACCTCCTTGCTGAGCGAATGCCTATTGCTGTAAAGAAATTTTAAATGACAATAAGCTCTTTTTATTTAAATATAGATAAACAACAGACACTGCAAAAAGGGAAATGTTAGTTGTAGCTTGCATTTTGAAGTAAGACGTTTCTGAGTAACTTGGTCTGGGTGAAGACTATTAAACCAAACAGTGCCTGCAGTTTCTATAGTACATTTTTAATTCCTTCATTCACAGATTGGTGTTTAATAAAACAGATAACTTTTAAATGTTTAATTTTAAGAATATTACAACGAATTACACATAAATCTACAATTTTACAACATTACACAGAATAAAATACTTCATTACTATTCCCACCTATAACATCTTCCAAATTTGTAAAAATTCAATGTTATCTCCATATTATATTTTATTTTCGAGCGAATCTGAGAGCAATTCAAAATATACCTGAAAATATTATTCTGTCTTCAACTACAAATTCTTGAAGTTCCATACCTTTCGCAAGAAAAATATTAAAACTATATATTTCTAAGATGCATACGTCTTCTTCTTCTTTACCTAGCCGTCTGAGTCCACTGCAGGATATAGGCCTCCCTTGAACGCTTCCAGTTCTCGCGGTCTTGTGCTTCCCTAATCCAGCGATTTGATATTCTTTTGATATCGTCTCCCCAACGTGTAGGGGGTCTTCCTCTACTTCTTTTACCGGTACGTGGTTTCCACCCTATCAATCGTTTAGTCCATCTACCATCCGTTAGCCTTGCAACATGTCCAGCGTATTGCCATTTCAGGTGTGTAATTTTCTCGATTATGTCAGTTACTTTTGTTCTTCTACGAATCTCTGTGTTTTTAATCCGATCTGACAGTTTGACTCCCAACATTATTCGTTCCATTTTACGTTGGGCGATTTTTAGCTTCTTTGCGCTGGTTTTGTGAGTGTCAATGTCTTTGAGCCATACGTCATGACGGGCAGGACACACTGGTCGAACACGTTGCGTTTGAGACTTGAGGGGATGTCACTTTTGAAGATGTATGATAGTTTTCCATACGCTGCCCATCCGAGCCTGATTCGCCTTTGTAGTTCGTGTGTTTGATTATCCCTATGTATTCTTAACTCATGACCCAAGTATTTATACTCCCTGACTTCCTCTATGTTATCTTGGTGTAGAGTGATTTTCCCCACCAGTACTAGGTTTGTCATGATTTTTGTTTTTTCTTTGTTTATGTGGAGACCTATTTTTCTGTTGCCTTTGCAAGTTCTTCGAGCATGGCTTGTGCCTCGTTTATATCTTCTGTAATGAGTACAACGTCGTCGGCAAAGCGCAGGTTGTTCAGCCGTTTGCCATCGATATTTATGCCTTTATCTCTCCAGTCTAGTTGTTTGAATGCATATTCCAGTACTGTGATGAAAAGTCTTGGTGACATTGTGTCTCCTTGTCGCATACCTAGCTCAAGTGGGAACTTGTTAGAGTCTTGGTGTAACTTAACATAAGCTATGTACTGTTTGAGGCTTTCGCGGTTACTCGAATTATTCTCCTTAGCATAGAATTTCGGCTTAGACCGCGTAGTATTTGTATATGACCACCCAGCATTTTCTGGCTTAATGTGCCTTGCACCTTGTGAAGTCGAGCAAAAACCCGCGCGATGGCCATCGAAATTCTATGTTAACATATGCTGTTGAGTTTCTATAGATATTGTATATTAGTCGGGAGTACAGTGACTATATACAAGACAGTGTGGCCATACGATTGTTGGCCGCCATTAACAGGCAAATTTGAGCGTAGCGATATACAGTGTCTTTCGAAATAATCGAACGTTTTTGAGTGGTCATTATTTTGGCGCTAGTTCTTTTAACTAGTTGATGTTAGTTACACGTGCAATGTTATTTTTGGACATTGACATTTCTCATTGGCGTTCGTTCGTAGTGCTTTAAGGTGTTACATGAAGTTTACAACCGGTTTCAGTTATGCTAGTTTACAATACAGCTAAATGCCGTCTTCCTGTTCCCTGTCTCCAAACCTCCTTGTTCTGTGCTTGGTGTTCTTCCAGGTTCCTCCATGGCTCTCCGAATACCCTCATTCCACGGTTTGCGTGGTCTACCTCTTTTTTTCTTAACCCGCGGCGACCATTTAAAGATCTTCATAAGTCACGTCGTCTCCTCCATTCTCCAATTCTGTCCACAACTGATTCTGGTGCCTCCATTCTGCGTCTTATTTCCTCGTTCGTCACTCTATCTCGTCTCGCGATACCTTTGCGCTTTTTCGTCCATTTGAACTGTGTTTAGTCTTCGTTTCATTTCCGCTGTTACAGTCCATACCTCACTGCCATAACATAGCACCGACTCTACCATTACTTTACCTATTCTTTTTTAGTTTTTGTTAGAGATAGTATTGTCCCATCAAATTGATTTTAAGTACTTTGTACTATTCGAGTTCTGATCTATTCTGTTCCCAAACCTTTTCCATCGATTGTATTGTAGCACCGAGGTATTTAAACATTTCTACTTGTCTTACTGCGACATCTTCATTTATTAAGACTTCATATTGTGCTTTCGAGTTGACTACTAAATACTCCGTTTCCTCTAAACTTATGCTAAGGCCCCATTTATCGTAGCACCGATGTAATCTCTTTATCATATATTCCAAGTCGAACGCATGTTGTGCTATTACAACAATAGCATAATTATAAATTGTCACATTTAAATACTGTGCAGGGCAATAGATGATAAAAGTTGACCCGCTTGTGACGCTAATGAATTATTTGACACTGACAATTTACAATTGTCAGATTTGAAAGGTTTCATTTTCTTCCATAACCAAATAAACAGGTTCTACCAACCTCTTTGAGAACAACTTAAAAGTAACTGAATATTTTGCCTGTTAATGGCGGATATTCGCGTCGACCAATAGCGGCGAAGACATCCCTATGGCCACACTGTCTTGTAGGCTTTTATTATATGGTGAGTTTCTACTGTGTCAAACGCTTTCTGAAAGTCTACGAATACCAATACCAGAGGTCTATTGTATTCGATTGTTTTTTCAATTAAAGTTTTTAATGTTAGGAGGTGATCGTTTGTTTCGAATCCTGGTCTAAAGCCTGCCTGTACTATCGGTTGATAAAATTTGAGTTTTTTCTCTAGTCGGTGGGTAATTATTCGAGTGAAAAGCTTATATAGGTGTGACAACAAGCGTATAGGTCTATAATTTCCTATGTCGGTAGGGTCTCCTTTCTTATATATTATCACCATAAGAATGTTATCCCAGTGTTTGGAAGTAACCGAGTGTGAAAGGCAAAGGTTGAAGAAATTCCCAATTTTTTCGATGAGCCTTCTGCCGCCTGTTTTGACAGCTTAAATAAATTACTATGGTATCTTCTCCTGGTGCTCTATTATGTTTCATTTGTCCTAGTGCGTTATATACTTCATTTAGCATTATGTCGGGGATCTCCTCTGATCCTTGGTTTATAACTCCAGTCCTTTCTTGCGTTTCGATGGGTTCTTCTTGTCTTTGTATTGTACTCCTTTATAAGTCTCTGTAGAGCTCTTCCACTATTTGTAGTTATTAGACTCTATTCGACGTAATTTCTCCGTTCTTTTTCTTGAGTTTTATTATCTCATTTCGGCCGGTGTGAATTCTCTTTCTAAGGACCTTCATACCTTTGTTCTCCTCTATACTCCGTTGTATGTTGTCGTTATTGTACTCTCTGGTGTCTTTTCTGAGGCTTTTTGATATCTCTTTATTGATGTTTCTTATCTCTTGAAGAGCAGTGTTCTGGTTTCGCATATTTTTTCGTTGTTCTATGAGATTGAGTGTGTGTGTACTTATTTTTGTTTCTTTTGTTTGTTTCGGGCAGTGTTTTTTCATGGCTTGAGTGATAGTTTTTGTTATTATTTGATTTAACTCATCAATGTCTCTTGTTGTGCTATCTTGTAATACCTGGGTGATTGTCTCTTCAAATTTCTCTATGTTGTCAGGAGTTTCCCATTTGAATTTGGTTTTTTTCCTTATTATTCTGTTCCTTTCTTTTTTCAGGTCAATAGTTATTACGGCCCTGGGCGATAGTCACTTCCTACTCCAATTTGGTTTAGTACTGTGACGTCTTGGAAAATCGATTTTTTGTCAGTTATTATGAAATCGATTTCGTTTTTTGTTTGTCCATTCGGACTGACCCACGTCCATCTTCTGGTCGGTTTTTTGTAAAAGAAACTATTCATGAGATGTAAGTTATTCTCGAGTAAGAAATTTATCAGGGTTTCCCCTAGTGGGTTTCTAAATCCAGTGCCGAACTTTCCTAGAGCGACCTCACTCTCGTCCGATTTGGTACCAATTTTTGCATTGAAGTCCTCACATATGATGTTGAAGTGGGTCTTTGTCTGTTCCAATGCTGTTTTGATGTTGTCATAAAAAATTTCTATTTCGTCGTCGGAGTGATCAGTTGTTGGTGCGTAGGTAGTTATGATTTTAAGGTTATACCTGGCGTTGATCCTTAATATTATAGATCCAACGCGTTCTGATATTGATCTTACTGAGATAATATTGTCTTTATGTTGTTTATTTATAAGTATTCCAATTCTTCCCAAACATTGATCTTTGTTCCCGTTATAGTACAGCATATGTGCTAAATTTAGAGTTCTCAGACCTTCTCCTTCTTCAGGTAGAATAGTAAAACTCAAACCTTCCCCATGTATAACATATTCAGTTGAAGGATCCAAATTCATCTCTAAATGGGGTGAATATCACATGAATTTGGATCCTTCAACTTCTCCTTTTTGCCGTACTTCACACAGTGCTATGACGTCCCATTTGGTCTTTTTTAGTTCTTTTTCTAGTTAGATGATTCTTGATTCTGTAGACAATGTTTGGACGTTATATGTAGCTATTTTGAGTTTGAGTGGTTTCAGCTTTTTGTGAGTTCTTGCTCCATTGTTTGTATCATCAGCGGTTAGGGGTTTCTTATTCCGTTTTCATTGCTGTGGTCGGTTTTTGTGACAGCCTGGTCCATCCCGGTGTTTCTTAGCACCCTCTGCTCGCTGTTCGACTTGGTTGATGTCGTCGCCAAGCTTTAACAAGCCGCTGGGGACTGAGGGCCGTGGTATACTCGTTCTATTCATGTTGGGGGTAGTTGGCCGTACTTCGCCACGTTGGCCAAACGGGTTGGCGTAGGGAAATAGGATGTGGGTTGGGTGTGCTAGGGTGGGTAGGAATTTTTGGTTAGGACAAGATTATTCCCCAATTTCAGATGCATACGTGCACGACTATAAATAGATTACACCATTCATATTTAAGTTAAATTCAAAACAATAGTTCCATATTCTATTAAAACTGCATTTAAAAAATCATTTTTAAAACACGTCTTAATAGCCGTTGTCATTTAAATGTCATCGTGGGTATGTGGCGCCAAAACTGCTGAAATTGGCATTTTCTCAGAAATGAAAACAACAATGGATTTCGAAAAAAGGCCCAGGCCGTATAAAGTGACGTTTGTCACAGAATTCAGCAGGCCGTGATGAATGGTATAATCAAGGGTAATACCACAAGCAGTGGATATATTTTTGACAAATATTTTGTCGTTTCCATGTAAATTATTGCGTTTAAATTTCACGATACAAAATCACATCAAAAATGTCACGAGCCGAAGGTGAGTGACATTTAAATGTCATTTTGTTGAGTGAAATTTGCAATAATTTCTATGGAAATGGCAAAATATTTAAAAAATATATATCCACTTCGAGTGGTATTTGGGACGACTATTTAACAATATTAGTACATAACGATTAACTTTATTGAAAAATAATCCAACAATTAATATAATTATTCATTCTCAATTAAATTCAGCGGAATACTTCCAAAACACAGCATTTTAAAATTTTTAAAACAAGCCACACAGTTTGTTGGGGTTTAGTGTTACGTAACCTAGCGATATCACTAAGGACAGAACATCGTTGCTAAGCGATACTTCGCAACAAGGCTATTTATTTTTTGAGTACGTACATTGTTTTGTGAATATTTTGCATGGTACCCAATATTCAGTGATATACTGCTGTTATTGGTTGAAAAAAGCAAATGTCTGCAATGTGATTGGCTTATATGTTATAGTGTTGAATAGTCAATCTCACCCCACTTCACGGTAAGTAAGCTATGAGGTGTTTGAATGAATTAGAAAAATGTAGGCACAAACGCTGGAATTTACTGTTTGAGCTCTTACTTGTTAGGTGTAGAGCGTTGCAATTACAGGATAAAATAATGTTTTTCAGTCTTCATTACAATAACTTTATTGTTTGCGAAGTGACGAAGCCTAATAAGAGCTGCGCCACATGTTCGTATTTTTTTCTAATTGCATAGAAGTGTATTTTGAAAAAGTTTTCTAGTATAATCTATTTTTGTTTTTCGTACTCCGTACCGGTTTTTGGCATGTTAAAAGTTGAAGACGAGTAACGCGTGGGAAGCTTTTTATAATGCTTTGTATTTCATAAATTATTCTGACAGGTATATTTTATATCCTGTACCTGTTTACAATATCGCGTTTGGTCATTTGACAAACTGAATTATAAATACACTTTTAACAATTTTGTGTAAACAATCAGTAACTTTTCACCGGACTAAGTTTGCAAATATAATTTAATGCAACGTTTGTAATTCAACAACACTACTTATTTCTGTTTTTTGTCAAGAACCAATATCGGATTTTTGTTTGTGCGAATAAATTTCACCAGCTAAAAATAACACTTTGTTTAATGAATTTCCATAACCCTTGTTTTTTGTTAGTCGTCTGAATATAATGATTTAATTGTAAACACCTTCTTCCTTAAGTTTTTATTTTAGTTTGTGTTTTTATCAACAACATGCGTAGTTAATTTTAATTTTATGTATACAAAATCAGATAAGATTGTAAGTGTTGGGTTGATCATTATGCAGAGCGAATTTTTTAGTCGTCGCCTGCGGATGATTGCCAAACTTACCGTTAGTCATTAGTCAAATTGTAAATGTAGCATCACTGTTGTGATCCTAAATGGAAAGATAATTACACTGTTACTACTGTTATATAATTTTAATTAGACGTAGTTTTTAGTATGGGAAATTCCAGATGATCTGTCATGTCGATATTCTATTGTTGCTTTTTTTACTCTTTGGGTGTCCTTCGTACAGTAGTATTCCGATTTTTATGTGGAAATTTCTTATTATTAAAGGTTATAAGACATTTAATTTAATTTATTTCAAACTCTTATAAAATCATTTTCTTTCTTTCTTTGCTTTCGATTTTACAGGATCACTCAAAATTATACCGCAATATTTTGGGGGTTAGTTCACTAAAATAACAAACGAGTTTCTGTAAACAGAAATTCCGAAACACTTATTGCATTTTTAAGATGGTGAGAGCTATTGTATAGTCTTGAAATTGCATATTTTTTGTAATATTATACATAATGCTACATCGTCTTTTAAGTTTTTAGTGTCTTGATTGAGAGTTCTCCAGAATTATTTCGGATTTTTTACTCTTAAAAATGTAACTATGACATAAAGATTGTCTTACACTAAAATTTTTCCAATCTTCAATGTCATAGTCATATTGCTAGCATTTACTTATTTTTTGACACCCACTTGTGGGGTCTTGCTAAACCATTTGTAATTTCTTCGTAAAATTATTCAATTTCTAGATATCGCGTCTGGGTACAGAAGCATATGTAAAAGCCGAAAAATCACGTGATATATTCAGCGCTAAACGATGAAAGTGAAAACACGAAATAACAGAAGAAGTGACTTTAACTCCCCTAAACAATAAACAGGTATATAATTTACAATGCAAAACTCGCAAACTTATTATCCCAAGCAATATGTGCAACTAAACCCGTTTTAGTTCAATCAAACACATCAATCTTCACAACCAGCCTCGTATTTGCCACAAACGCAATTAATGGGTCTACAAAGTCAAACAAATGTTACACTACCGCCAAAAATAATTCAGCCAATATCAATACCTGTCTAAACACAACAAACTATACAGAATACTCAGCGATATTCAACCAAGGAGAATGGAAAACTATAAAGATACCAGAAGCCATATTACGAACTATGAAATAAATAATCCCGAAACATTACTACAATTAACAACAAAAACAATATACGACAGATTTAGCAACCTAGAAGATGAACTGGAGTAAGACAAAGACCATGAAAAAATGAGAACAACGTCCAAAATCCATCTAAACCATCTCCAATTTTCGTGGCTGGTGAGCTTCTGATTGTAGTAGCTTCAAATGCTAATACGATAATGTGTCTGTATAATGATAAAAAATCAGCTATCGATAAGGAAAACCTGCACACTATAATTAAAGCTTTCAGTGCGAAAATACTCAATTTCATATATACAGTGAATTTATTTTAATTGTTAACATAGCAGTTTTGTTTCTATCCCAGCATTTAATCATACAGGTCACTTCCATAGTTACCAACGAAATCAATAGATTAGAGCGTTTATTTTACGAGTTAACATACGAATTTGAATTAGGTACTTGCTAATAAGAAACTTTAATTTTGTTACCGGAATGTAGATATGCAACTAAAAAATAGATACGTAGGAACATCTTGTATGTTGTATCTTTTCTTCAGTGGTATACATTAAGATAACTTTTAATTGTCTTTTTGACAAATAATAATTCCTATGTTAACTGGTAAAATACACGCTCTAATCTATTGATCTCATTTGTAACTATGGAAATAACCTGTATAATTAAATGGTGGCATAGAAACGAAATGCTTATGTTAACTATTAAAATAAATTCCCTGTATAATTTATTAGAGTTGTTCTGTGCAACATCCATCCCACAGTAGAGCAAGATATCCAAAAACAAGAGATTGAGACGTTAGGCCGTGCGGTAGTCAATATTACCTTGTACCATCGGGATAGAAAAGTGAATGATTCCTGTACACATGTTAAATTACTGACTATAACCGTTTAGGTAGTAGTTATTATGTACCAAGGGCAATATGAAGATGCATTTGATCGAAACATCTACTATTTCAAGCTGAAAAACGGAATACAGAATTTATTTTTAAAAATCGTTCACTTTTCTATGCTCTCGATGGTACCCCAGTTGGTCGCACCTTGGGTTATAATCTTGGCACTTGGGTATAATAAATAATGATAACCTTCTCAACCTTGGAGTATTTATTGAAACACATTCATGTTGGTTTATGAAATATGATATGGTACCAACATAGCTGTAGCATTTCATCACATCACTTACGAGTAATGTTGAGGTGATGTATAGTAGCATAATATGCGACGTTTAATCTAATGAATGTTTATTTCTGGAGATACTTAAAACAGTCAATTTATGCTGATGATATAAGAGATGAAAGAATGATTCTACACTTTGATTGTTTTGCATTATCTAGTAATTAATTAATTGTCCATGTTTATTTTCTTTAACATTGTAAGATTCATGTAGTTTACCCTACTATATATTTTTTAAACAGAAAAATATTGTAAATATGATTTCTAGTTTTATAAATATTTCGCTATTAATTTTTTGCTGCTTTTTTAAATTTTACACTGTCTCTATCAGAAATCCAATTGGGGCAAACTTAAAATCATTAGTTACATAATATACAAGGAAGATAATCTCTAAAACCTTTTTGGGGGGTGATATAATTCATGTTATTTTTTGAGTATTTGGCGAAATAGTCAAAACAGAATATGAAATCTACAATGAAGTTTCAAAAGTAAGAAAAAAATACGTTTTCCGAATATGGCGATGCTATTATTATCGTTGACTACACTACGTTTAACTAACTACTTTACATTGCTAGTAGTAGTAGTAGTTGTGGGGAGACCGAAGTCTAGCAAGTAGGCCACCATAGGCCCTTTTTGCCAACCCCATGCCATCCCCTCAACCGCCTTCATTATCGTCCTCTTCGATGGGCTCTCCTCCCTGCTTAAACCTTCCTGATTTTCTGATAAAGATCAGAATTTCGGCCCAGGATAGGGAGTTCAACTTTTCCATTCGAAGCGTAGGTGCTCCAAAGGTTCTATACCTCAGTCGCTGGTACGCTTCGCATTCTCCCAAGTAGTGAAAGGACGTTTCCTCGTCCCTCCCACATCTTGGGCAGATGGGATCTTCCTCTACTCCTATCAGTGTTAGGTGTCTCTTTAGTTTACAGTGGCCTGTCAAGATCCCTATCAAAAGATTTGTGGTTCTTCGGCTCCTTTCCATTAGCCAGACCGATTTCTTTGAATCAAATCCCGCTATATGGTACTTTGCATGACGACAGCCCCTGCATCCTTTCCACTTTTCCTCGCTGGTCTTGTAGGCCCACCCGGTTAGGGCTGCTGAGACCTGCTGCCTTGTTATACTCAAAAAAGGTTTCGGTCCAAAACAAGTTTCCCCGGCTCCGAGTTTGGCTAGTTCTTCCGCCTTCTCGTTGCCTTGGACCCCCGTGTGTCCCGAGACCCAGATGAGCTCGACGTCCTTTTCCCTTGCCAATTCGGCTAAAGCATCTCCACATTCCTGGACAAGAGCTGATCTTGTCCTGGCCGAGAAGATTGTTTTTAGTGCGGCTTGGCTCTCGGAGCAAATATAAATTTTTTGTTCTGGGGATATCCTGACCTCGTTCCTTGTTGCCACCGATAGGATGGCATAAACTTTTGCTTGGAATACCGTGGTGAATCTTCCTAAAGCATACCTTTATTGCACCCCCCGGCCTTCCATATAAATTCCTGCTCCAGAGGATTGCCTTTCCGCCACTCGAGAACAATCCGTGTATCATATCAAGGCATTCGACTAGAGCTTAACCCTTTTTTGCTCCCACTGTTTCCTTGTTGGGATAGTGAGAGAGATTCCTTTTTCTAACCTTAGCCGGTCCTCTGCTTCGGTTACCCTGTAGGCTGATAGAGGTATTTCTCTAGCAGCCATGTCGGCGATCCTAGCATGGCCCGTGCGAACTCCCTGGTAATTTCATAGCCCCGTATCCCGCATTCTGAGGTGGGTAGCCATGGCCTCTCTCTTTATCCAAGTGTTGAGGCCCGGGAGTCCCAATACTACCTCCAGTGCGGCTGTTGGGGTTGTCCTCATTGCCCCTGTAATTCCGAGACAGGCTAGTCTTTGGACCTTTTCCAATCTTACGGAAATACTGGGGCGCTCTACACTAGGCCACCAGACCACTGAGCCGTACTGAACTCTTGGCCTTACTACCAATGTGTAGAGCCAGTGCAAAATCTTGGGGTTTATCCCACAGTTCCTGCCTATAACTCTGCGCAACTGCCATAAGGTCGTTGCGGACTTCTTCACCATCCTGTCGACATGCGACCTCCAACTTAATTTGCTGTCGATGATTACCCCCAGGTACTTGACCTCTTGCACTAATGCAAGTGGTCTTCCGTACATAATGGGTATCCTCAGACCCTGAAGTTTTCGTCTTTTTGTGAAGAGAATGATCTCAGTCTTTAGTGGGTTTACCGACAGACATTTCTCTTCACACCATCTTTCAATAATCCTGCAAGCTACCTGCATTCTATCGCAAACGACGTTTAGGAACCTGCCAGTAACAAGTACCAGTCCATCGTCTGCGTATGCTTGTGCATCGAAGCCCTCTTCCGTTAGGCATCCCAGTAGACCGTCCATTATAAGACACCACAGGTGAGGTGAGAGGCAACTGCCTTGCGGGCAACCTCCCGTCACCCTGGCCCTCACTGAACAGTCCCTTAGGTTTGCCGTCACGGTTCTTTGCTCCAGTGCTGTTCTCACCCAACTGACCAGAACGGGAGGGGTTTCCCTGGCCTGTAAGGCTTGACATATTATAGCGGTTCTTGCCTTGTCAAATGCGCCTTCAATGTCAAAAAGTACTGCAAGAGCCACTTCCTTATAGTGTAGTGCCCTTTCGACCTTGTGCACGACAGCGTGGAGTGCAGTTTCGGTCGATCTTCCACGTCTGTATGCGTGCTGATTCCTGTGGAATGGGTGTGATCTTATTACCCTTTCCGTTAGATGCCTATCAATGATCCTTTCCAAGGTCTTTAAAAGAAAGGATGTAAGACTAATGGGCCTAAATGATTTGGAAGTTGTGTAGTCCTCCCTTCCCGTCTTGGGAATAAAGACCACTCTGGCTGCCTTCCACTGTTTTGGGACCCATCCCATTGCTACGCTGGCCCTATATACCCTTACTATATGAGGAAGAAGGATATCCAGGCCTTTCTGAAGCAATGCTGGGAAGATCCCATCTGGCCCCGGCGACTTAAAGGGATCAAACTCCTGTACTGCCCATGTGACTGCACCTTCCGTTATAATTCCCTCAGCGAACTGCCAGTTCTCTATAGGAATTGGTTCCTGTTCCGCTATGGGTGCTAATTGGATGGCGCCGTCTCCTGGAAAGTGGACTTCCAGAAGGTGTTGTAAAGACTCCTCTCTGGATGTTGTCCACATCCCATCGACCTTTTTTAACGCTCCTACTGTTTGACTAATTTCGCGGCTTAAGATTTTCATCAGTCTAGCAGAGTCTGATACTGAGTTTAACTCTGCACAGTATTTCTGCCAGCTAGATTTTTTGCTGCGCCTTAACTCATTTTAAACCTATTCCTGGCCATTTTGAAAGTGTCCCATGAGGCCTGTGTCCGTTCTCTGATAGCTCGATTAAAGATTCGCCTAGATTCCTTGCGCAGATCGGCTAGAGTGCCGGTCCACCATGGTACCCTACGAACTAGAGCCTCCCTGAGAGGAAAAGCCTCCTCATAAGCGGAGACAATTTTACTTGCCAGTTGCTCTACGTCTTTACTTAATTGTTCTTTTGTGCATATACCTTCCTCTGGTTGGCCTCCTTGGCGAACGAGACTGGAACGATAACTTTCCCAGTCTGTTGGACTGGGGTTCCGGTAGAGAATTTCCAGAGGCTTGACGGAATTCATTTCCATTCTGATCATACGATGATCAGATGTCACGATATCCGACGTCACTTTCCAGTTTTCAATATTGATTGAAAAACACCTAGAGGCCACTGTAATGTCAATTACCTCCTTTCGGATGCTATTGACAAAAGTGGGCTCTGTACCTTTGTTCATTATCTCAAGATCCGTGGACGCCAAATATTCTAGTAGGGTTTCGCCCCGAGGGTTAATGTCTGAGCTCCTCCACACCGAATGATGTGCATTGGCGTCACATCCGACAATTACCGGAAGACCTTTATCTCTCGCAAACGATATTAAGCGTTCGAATTCTTCCGTAGGTATACGCGCGTCATCCGAGGAAAAATACGCGCTTCCTACTACTACCTTATGGTTTCTACCACCTACCTGATACTCCAGAACCGCTGCAGTGAGGTCCTTGGTTCCCAGCTGCGGTAGTGGTACCATGCTGAGATCCCTGGACACCATGATACAGGTCCTGGGTCGATCATTTACTTCCTCGCCACCACTACATCGCAGTTGGCCATCCTCAGTCCCCTGACCTTATTCCTGTAAATATACGGTTCTTGAATGAGGACTATTTCTCTCCTGCCAGTTAGGGCGCTCATCAGCTCTGCCGTAGCGCCCCTACTGTGCTGAAGATTGATCTGACTTACCCGCAGTAAATCCATTATGGGGAGTTAATGGTGCGGGGGCTGTGGTCCTTTCAGTTGTCCTTCTTGGCCTGCTTTGACACGCCGGCCTCAGAAGAGTCCTGGCGGACTGCTCCACTCCACGTCGGCACCCTTCGCACTGCGAGAGTAACCAACTGGTAGTAGAGCTGCCACCCAGACTCCTCCAGAGTTCGGACAGAATCTCCGCTGACCATGAAGGTCAAGAACCATCCTCCTGGTCCTCCTGTCGTCTGAACATGCCTCCATTGCTCCACCCTTAGTGAGCGGTTCTGCATGGAAAGCATCTGCCTCAGCTTTTCCAGCCCAACCTCCTCTTGGCTTCTGAGCCAGAAACCCACCTTCTCTGGCCATGGTGCTTCCGATGCCCTTGTTGGGGCAAAGGTGACTCCCTCGGCACTGAGAGGTGTCCAGCCCTCCAGCCATCTTGCTGAGGTGTAATCCTGGGCAGTGACTAAGAACCAGCCTGGTTCCACTAGTCCTGAGTTCCTAAACCGGAGTTCTGGCCCCTGGGGACCTCCTTTGGGGCCTGCCATGGCACTGAACATCTCGGCAACTATGTTCGCTCTAATCGCCTCAGCTTCCTTTGGAAGAACCTGGCCATCTGGTCGGTCAGACCTGATTACAACCTGGTTCTCCCTATTAGGCGGCTTCGGCTCCGTTGCTCGCTGGGACTTAGCCGTGGTTTTTCTCAAAGGATTAGAAGCCTTGGCTTTCCCTGCTTGCTTCGGTAAGCTTTTTGGCCTTTTTTTCACTGCCTCTGGGGGAGTGTCATCACTCCTCGGTCTCTTAATGGTCGGTCGGTTACCTGAAGGACCTGGTTGGCCTTCCGTTACCCTGAATCGTCCCATGGAGTGCGTGATGAGCTCTATGGGTTTGCGTGCAGCAGCCCCTTTTGCTCTCCTTGCCTCCGGACCTCTTATTTTTCCCGAGGGCTGTCTCTGCAGCTTACATGGGCTCCTAGGTTGCTGGCCTTGGCCACTCTTTGGAGAGTCGCCTGGACTTGCTTCCCTAGGACCCTTGTCAGCCGCTTCCTGGGAGGAGTGTTCTGCCTGGCTTGCCTGGGCCGATGGACCCTGGCCTTCCCGCAGTTCCCTCCGTTTTCCCTCTCTTCTCGCCTTTTAAGCGTTCTGGTCTTCCGCTTATTTTCCTTTCGCTTCTCTTTGCGGCGGGCCTCCCTAGCCGCTTTATCCATGGGGGAAACGCTAGTCTCCCCCTCGGATTCGCTGGCTGATGACCCGAGAAGCAGTTCCTCTTTCTCCGAATTTATTTCGGAGCCTTCCTCTAATACTTTTATGGAGCTAGGGTGCTCCGGGTTTTCTGGCACGTTTAATTCTTGTTCTCTATCTATTTCCATTTCATTCAATTTAAGGGGGGTGTGTATTTTGTTTCTGTTTGTGCTTGTTCTGTGTTAGTGTGCGTGAAGTAGTATGAGTGATTGATTTGGGGTTGGGGTCCTCCGTGTACCAGTTTCCGCGAAGTATCATGGCAGAGCTGGTCCCGATTAGGAGGTCTGGGCCGCCGCTGACGAAGCCCCCCGAGATACGCAGCAGGGCCCTATTCCAGGCACCACCTGGCACTACTACATACCACGGGATTTTTTGACGGTTGAAAAGGCAGCCCCCTACGCTGGTTAGGAAAGGGTGGGCCCCTATACTACCCGTCGGCCCAGGTGTGCCATACCTGGTTTCTACGCCAGCTACCACTGCCAGATCAACCCAACCAGGGCCCCGCCTCGATACTTCTTGAAAAACGGAGATACCGGTCTTCCCTGCCTCCGTGTACATGTTGTGTAGTAGTTCATTCAAATTCAAGATAGAGCAAAATCTGCAACCCAAATTACAAATATCAGCAGTAAGTTGATTACTAATATGATTTTATTAAAATTTAGATCAGAGAGATATGGCTTTGTTGCTGTCTTGATGAGTGTCAAAATCAAATTCGAGGTTAGCAGGTTAGGTTTTGCGTCAGTTCGTGTCAAAACTGACGCAAAACCTAACCTGCTAACCTCAAATTTGATTTTGACACTCATCAAGACGGCAACAAAGCCATATCTCTCTGATCTAAATTTTAATAAAATCAAATTAGTAATCAACTGACCGCTGATATTTGTAACTTGGGTTGCAGATTTTGCTCTATCTTGAATTTGAATGAACTATAGATGTGTTTATTGGGTGTATGTGTAAATGTGTGTGCTGTCCTTTTAGGTCGCCTCTTACGCCAGGCAGGACATACCGTGGGACTATTCTACGGGTCTAAGCCCGGCGCCGGACCCCACACGGCATAAATTTCCTGTATAATTTAGAGTTGCCCTGTGCAACATCCATCCCACAGTAGATCAAGATATCCAAAAACAAGAGATTGAGACGTTAGGCCGTGAGGTAGTCAATATTACCTTGTACCATCGGGATAGAAAAGTGAATGATTCCTGTACACATGTTAAATTACTGACTATAACCGTTTAGGTAGTAGTTATTATGTACCAAGGGCAATATGAAGATGCATTTGATCGAAACATCTACTATTTCAAGCTGAAAAACGGAATACAGAGTTTATTTTTAAAAATCGTTCACTTTTCTATGCTCCCGATGGTACCCCAGGTGGTCGCACCTTGGGTTATAATCTTTTCGCATGGGGTATAATAAATAATGATAACCTTCTCAACCTTGGAGTATTTATTGAAACACATTCATGTTGGTTTATGAAATATGATATGGTACCAACATAGTTGTAGCATTTCATCACATCACTTGCGAGTAATGTTGAGGTGATGTATAGTAGCATAATATGCGACGTTTAATCTAATGAATGTTTATTTCTGGAGATATTTAAAACAGTCAATTTATGCTGATGATATAAGAGATGAAAGAATGATTCTACACTTTGATTGTTTTGCATTATCTAGTAATTAATTAATTGTCCATGTTTATTTTCTTTAACATTTTAAGATTCATGTAGTTTATTCTACTATATACTTTTTAAACAGAAAAATATTGTAAATATGTTTTCTAGTGTTATAAATATTTCGCTATTAATTTTTTGCTGCTTTTTTAAATTTTACACTGTCTCTATCAGGAATCCAATTGGGGCAAACTTAAAATCATTAGTTACATAATATACAAGAAAGATAATCTCTAAAACCTTTTTGGGGGGTGATATAATTCATGTTATTTTTTGGGTATTTGGCGAAATAGCCAAAACAGAATATGAAATATACAATGAAGTTTAAAAAGTAAGAAAAAAATACATTTTCCGAATATGGCGATGCTATTATTATCGTTGACTACACTACGTTTAACTAACTACTTTACATTGCTAACTTATAGGTTATGTTTCATCATGATGCATGTACATTGGCGTAACATCTATAATTTATCTACATCATAGATTAAATAAATTTATTTGTACCCACTAATACCCAGCACTTTTCCATTATGCAGATTCTAAAAGGCAGGGCATAACAAATAGTTTTCATTAAGATAATACAATAAAATACCTTCTATGAAAAGTAATGCCAACGTGATAATCAATGATTTTACTATGCGATTGAAAAAGGGAGGAAGCTATTGGTGTCCGTACCCTGTTAAAGGATAGATACGTCAAATTGACATTGAGGCACCCTATGTTTAAGGAACAGATTTATTAATAAAATTACTAGACGGCCTTAATTGCGCAAAAACCAGTTTTACACGTTACAAATTAAACGACTCCGAAGATTTAAAAAATGATTAATTTCAAATAAACTTGAACTACATACAACCGGCTTATCAGTAGCAATGTTTCAGCGAATTAATATAGTGCTTAATTGTAGTAGTATAGTTTTGTTCAATTTCTATGCATAAATAACAACACTTCAACGCCACAGTGACCTAGTTTCGTTTAACTGTCATGCATTGATTTCTTTCTACTATAGTACATTTGCGATATCGATCAGCACGCTACGGCATATTTTATCGCATAAAATAGGTGTGAATAATTCAAACCCATGTTTGATTGTGACTTGTAGCAATTGATTATCACCAGGTACTTCTAAATATACCAGGTGGTGGACAATACCCCTAGCAGAAAAATCACAACACGTAAGATCACATGATCCCATGTTTCAAAGAAGGGTTAATTTAAAACTTGTTATACTCTGAGTGAAAAATGTGGTGGTGGTTCATCAACACCATCTACAAACAAGGTCTCAACTTTCCGACGTGACGTCAGCGCAGGCAGGTTTTTACCTACCTGTGCTGTCAGTTAAATCGGTTTCCGGATGTGGCAAGGTAAAGCAATCTTTTATTTTTATATTTCTTAATTTTACTAATTGTTAATCATAGTATTGGTTGTAGAATTAATGTACATTTTTCTATTCTTTCCTTGCTATGATATCGGCGACCAATAAAATAAACTTAGAAGAGGGCTCTGTAAAAATGTAAAACCAGTTGCGACAAAATCGTTTGTCATGAATATTTAAAAATTGTTCTTCATAATGTTTAAGTCCGTAATTCATTGAATATAACATAATAAAACAAAATTAAATTTACTACTGCATTATGTGAAATCAACAAGCCCTAACGGTTTAAATTGTTGATTAAACTGCAATTGTCTCTTACTACAGTAGTCAAAGAATTATTATTGTCTACCAAGAGGTATGCACCTTATTTATGTTTGTAAAGTTGCGACGAGACACAGAAACGCTAATTCACATGATGAAAAGGTCTGTCTACAAAACACCTGTACACATATTGTACCATCGATTGCGTAAAAAACTGGTACAGCAAAAATAGCTATTTATGCAACAAGTGCTAACAGCTGATGTTTATGCGCGAGACATGAACATTATGAAACGAAGCCGAATGCTGAGTTTCATAACATGTCGAGTGCAATAACACTTTTAGCACGAGTTTGCATACAATATTTTCTACGACCTTAATTTTTCTGTTATTATTCCATAAAGGGTTTGCATTTATGCCAGTTATAATTTATGTCATAATAAAAAAATGGCCTTGACGCACAGGTGAATGTTTGTGGCGCCATATTGTCAAAGTCAGTTATCAAAAGTAATTATAATAGTACACATCTGGCTTTATTCATTACATGACGCTTTAATTATTTAAAAATACTTTACCTCTAACTCAAGAAGTAACTAGAATAACTTTAAAACTTTACTTCCAGTTCGAAATTGCAGTTTTATAACCTCGCTTCACTTTATAACACATGTGCTAAAAGTAAACAGCTGATCTGAGTTTAAACACGCTAAATTATAAAACATTACTGTTAGTGAAAAAAGCTAGCGGTAAAAGGTCTACTTTTAGTGGTGGTCGTAGAAAAAATCTATTTTGAAAATTGTGTTGGTGGCACTGTAAGTCTATGTCAAATTCGAGGTTAGCAGGTTAGATTTTGAGTCATTCTGTGTCAAAACTGACGCAAAATCTAACCTGCTAACCTCGAGTTTGACATAGACTTACAGTGCCACCAACACAATTTTCAAAATAGATGTTTTTGCTGTACCAGTTTTCTATGCAACCGATGGTACATTATAATAATACTAGCAACCCAGTGAGACAAAGTCTCATTTAAAAAAACAAAAAAGACCGTTTTTCAAATAGAACGCGTATTAACTAAAAACTGTACCCAGACCTGGAAGGTGTCAAAGTGGTACTCCGCATAGGAACATTCTGGAAGCTGTCAAAGTGGTTGCCTAACCGATCGAGGTTTTAAGGCGCAGAGAGTTGCAGCTCCGTTTGGCTACTGAAACAGCGTACTGACACTTCCGGTTTCCGAGAAATCTCGTGATTTCTCGAAAACCGGAAGTGTCACGTGACTGAAATTCGGTTCCTGACCTGACATGACCATTCCAAACATATAACTTTCATAACTTTTTTCTCTATCTCTTACGGTTTGGCTGCTGAAACAGCGTCCCGGACAGACAAAACAGCGTCCCGGACAGACAAGTCTATTAGATAACGGATAGTATCGAATTCTCCTAAGTACGTTCTGACGTCATCAACTCATTTCCAAGTTACGAAAGACGTTTCATGGAAGTAAACAATGATAACTACTCTTTGTATGTCTAGCGTGAACTCCAGTGCTCGTGACAAAGATAGAGCATTAAAAGTCCTCCCACTCGATTTCAGTTGTTTGCACCTTGTTTCCTGTGCTATTGTCAATTAATTAACTGACATAAAATAACATTTATAAAACCATACTTTCCGCATTTGCTTTTCTTGAAATCGCCACAGCCTGCTAAGTTTTAAATGTTTTGAAGAATGTTATTTCTCATTAAATTATTTACCCTGGTTATAAAGTTTAACAAATTACTAAAAAAAAACAATTACTAGGTTAAGGATTTTGACAAATTCGATGTGGTTTTGACTAGGGAGTTGTTGATGTTTATTATCCCCTCTCAGTACACTCATGCAAGTGGTTGTTATACTGATGTACGCAGTTAATCAATTGACCTATACGAATGTTATGACGTCAGACCGTCCTTAGGAGAATTTGATAATACTTATATATTTACCGTCAATTGTTTTAGAACGCTAGCAATTCGCCATAACCATGAAAATGCAATGGTCTGCTTGTAATGTCTTTATATTTTATTTGTCCAAAACTGATGGTAGATTACTCTCACCACACACTACCAAAGACAATGGAGGCACTGTTCATTACAAATACCTGAATTATAATCGATAATTGTAATCAACGTGCAAGTACAATGTGTAGACGAAATTCACGCGGCAGCCATTTAGAACCTATTATTGTTGACGTCACGAGTTCGTGAAGTAAGAGCCTTTCGGCCTTGTTTCTAGGTGGTGCTGGCTTCATCCAATCGGAAGATCATTTCCTGTTAGAAAACTAGAACAATTTCTGGCAGTACTCTTTCTCGCAATAATTGCATGTATCTTCCTCCATTAGGAGTTTCATGAAGAAAAACCCGTCCAATGATATCACTTCACTAAATTCCACACCAGCTGTTCACACTAGTATGTAACATGTTTTTCTCGAATATTATAGTAGGGTTTTCTTCTGCATAATAAACACATTTGTGTCGATTTACCATACCATCTAAATTAAATCTGTTTGTCCATTAGATATGATCTAAAATGTTCGTTTGCAAAAAACTGCGGAAAATGTGAGTTTGCGTGGCAGATAATCTTTGTCATGTTTCTGGTTCATCAAGAAATAGCTCATGCTCTTCAGAAGCATTATCTATAGTTACGATGTTTCTGCGGAATCCACTTCTTTGTTGGTACATATTTAAAACTGAACCATTGCGTTTGAACTTTCTACTTAATGTAATCAAATTGTGTTTCTGCCAGACGGTGCTCTGTTTTGGTTAATTTTGGCATTTGGCAATGTGATTTAAAGCACTAGGTTGAATGGTTTAGTGTCTTGAGTAAGTTGAATCATTTCGATAAAATGTGACTTACAAGTGTAATTGAAGCAGTCTCTATGCATGAATATTGAACAAAACTCGACAACGATTATTATAGAATTGCAATGTCTGGACCTTCTTTTGGACCTTTTTTGGATCACCCTGCACTGTATTTTCTTGTATTGTTAAATATAAAAATTTAATTTTTAAATATTTAAAGGAAATATCTGACGTATTGCTTTCCGGAAAATTTATTCTCAACGCTGTGCTGTATCTAATCTGTAATGTTTTCGACTTTCCTAATTGTATTTAATCAAACTATTTTGTCGTTTCTATACATACTATAATAATAAAATGTTCATAGCTTACAAGGCTGATTATTGAATAATTTTAAGTCGAAAAAATCTATAAAGGGATTTACTCAGAATTTTCTTCGCAAATAGAAGTTTTGAAATTAACAATTTTGAAAATATCAAACAAAAACAAAAGGTGTTTATCCTGTATCTGTTTAGTCCAAAATACGTATATTTTTATCAAAATATTGCTTTTATGTAACTCCTACTTCATGGGTTAAAGCAAAAATAGGCGGAATTTTATTTTCTGAATATATTTGAAAGTATATTCGGTTTTGTGCCAGGTAGACATCTAATCTGCAGGAAAATATTGTCTTCCTCCAATAAATAGTTTTTGAGCTACACCACCAATAGACTGACATACAGGCGGACATCTGACAGACAGACGGATTTTGAGAAAACATGTTTTTGTTCTACTGCATCTAAAAGCTATCAATTTCGGCAGCGTTTCTTTTATACTAGTAACTTTTACTTTTCGGCAGTTAAAACCATAGCAAGAAAAACTAACAAGCATTGTCATTGGTTGAAATTAAAATAGACACTCCAATTTTGCGGTATGGTCATGACCTCCTCGACTTTCCCCGACTTTCTCGATTAAAATGTTATTTCATAATTAGAAAAAAACGCTTCCAAAGCAGTAGAATTAGTGATGGGCATAACCGGACAATTTTCATAACCGAATTATTTGCATTCGAATGATATTAATAACCGAATGATTATTTGAATAATCATTCGAATAAATGTTGGCTCTCGATTCGTTTCGATTAAGTCAGCCGGTTTGCCAGTTGGCGGTTCACTGTCATCTGCATCGACATCGGTTCACCGTCATCGGCATCGACATCGGTTCACCGTCATCTGCATCGACATCGTAACTTGCAGATAGCAGAGAAACCAAAACATAATAATATGTACTGTCGGCGCCTTAGAAATCGGGACACGTAATGTTCTTTTAGTCTTTGGAGTATTCTTGCTCCGGTTACTTCATTAATGTGAGATGGCATTTCATAATTGACAAACAATAAACAATCTGACGTAACAATTAAAACCATAATAACTGTAAAAACCCAGTTTATACACTTAAAAAATACATGCAAAATATATCATAATAGTACACACTATTATGATATATTAGTTACGCGATAACCAAATGGTGTTTTCAATACAACCTGCTTTGTTTATGAGTTATGACGTATTTATATTTACAGAATTTTGAGCACTGCGTAGGTCGCTAAGATACGGCACGTATACCTTTGAATAGAGGTTTTATATTCAAAGCGTAGTACGTATCAGCATGAGGTTATTTTTCATTCGAATACTTGGAACGAAAACCGAGTTACATAGGTTATTTCAATAACCGGATAACCGGTTATTTTTCATTCGAATAAGCCCATCACTAAGTAGAATGCAAAATTATGTATGTAACTTGCACGAAAGAGGACTTTTAGACTGGCTTTATTTATGTGCCTCGCTCCCTGCGCTTGCTTGGCCATAAACTGCGACTCGTCTACAAAGTCCTTAATTTCGTACTTGTATCATAAATAGCTATTTTTGTCATCTAGGAACCCTGAAACGTAAAGATCTAAAGAAATCTCGGAATGTGATTCTTCACGATTACATTTTACTTCCTACGTGTTTTAGACGAAAAAAGTAAAATTACTACAAATATGGGGAGATTTGCTATCGAGATATTTCCCTGATGATAATGGACTTTCTACTGACTACCTCGATGTTTTCTGGCGTTCGAATTGTACGCTTTCACTCGTACATCGATTTTATTCTCTTTTAATCTCGCTCTTCCAAAATTATTTACCCATATTCAAAAATGCATTATCGTTTGGAATTTACCCATGTCTTGTTACACTGAATTCATGCTGTAAGAGGAGCTTGATGATTTCCAGAGATAATTCTTTAAAGAACGTTTTTTTTCTGTGAAAACCTGCTAATTTATAGGAAATATGTTAATTTCTTATAAGGGTATCTTGTTTAATTAGGATTAAAAGTGACACTTCGTTTGACAACCAATAATTATATTTGCATTTGAAAGGCAAAGCGCAGCGTAGCCAAGCGAACGCAAAAATTGCAAGTCAAACAGAGTCACTTTTAATCCGAATGACATATTAGTATATTGTTTTATTAGGTTTAAAAGTGGCACTTTGTTTCATAAGCAATTATGTTTGCATTTACGAGGCGGAGCGCAGCGTACAAAGTATTCAACATTTTAAATGATTGATTGCTTTTGACATTTCTTATTTAAAAATCAGTATGGCAACTACATCCATAGACAACCAGTCAGAACTTACTTTTAGTACCTAGGAAGTAACAGTATATTGTAGACCTAGGTGGTAAAGTGATAATTTTCCAGGCTGAAAGAAGAAATGGGCAGGCGAGCTTTAGCGAGCCTGGACACTTCTTGAAGGCAAGGCGTTATTTACAGATAGCCAACTTTTGAATGTAAAAACCGTCCGCGAAATTTAAAATACACACCAGTGAAAGACAGAAGAAACGCCGCGAAACTTATATACGCACACGAGTAAAAAGCTATCGAAGCGAGCTTAAAATCGAGGGCTATAGATGATTCAAAATAAGGAAAAATAGATTCGCGAGTATAATTAATACGTGTAACCAATACCGAAAACCATATGAACAATAAAGTAATTTAAAAAGTGGTAGAGCAAGGACGAATAGTGTTCAAAGCGAAAAAGAACTGGTAAAGCGGAAAAGAGAAAAAGAAGACCCAGAAGACTTCGAAGTGGGAGCTGGAGCACATAAATGCTTAAAAAAGTGCGAAAGTAGTAAGAAGCCCCCAAAAACAAAAAATAGAAGAAACGCGAAAAGACTGAACAAAAGAAGAAGTAGAAGAGATGGAAGAGATTACGATAATTTTGGAGGAAATAAAGGAGGAGAAAAAAGTGATTGTAGTAAAAAACTGACGGAGATGAAGGATGAATTTACGGAGATGAAAGAAAAACTACAAAAGCTACCTAAAAATGGAATGGGAAGAAAAAGTAAAAGTTTAGCAGAAATAAAAGGAGAACTTGAAAGGAAGATTACCAAAATCAAGAGTAAACTAGAGAAGCAAAAGAGAGAAAAAAGGAAAAACAATATTGTAATTAATGGAAAGGATTTTTACGAAGAACAGACTGGAACGCAGGATTTAAAACAGACAGTTGCGAACTTTATACAAAACGAGATAGGAATGGCAATTAAGTTGGAATGCAGTTTTCATTTTAACACGACCATAGAAAAAAGCACTTTTTTTGCATAGTGATCGTGAATGTCGTTTTTTAACGAAAAATCGTATTGAAAGTTCCACTTTTTCTAATGCAAAAATCGCGAAAAAAGTATACTTTTTTAACTATTTTATTGAAATGTCAATTTTGACAGTTGTCAATTCCGAAGACCTTTTCCACTAAATTTCGACCAACAGATCACTATGCAAAAAAACTACGTGTACGACACGTTTTGAAAGTCCTTTTTTTCATTCATTTGCTTGATTAACTCGGGCTTCGGCTTCATTATCAAACTACAAATTCATGAAAAAAAGTACGACTTTCAAAACTAGTTGTACAAATTACTATTAATCCTAGAAACTAAAAGTGTTGCTTAGCAACATAAACTTTTTGTGTCAGAGAAACGTCAACTTCAATGACAGATTTCATAGTCATGCTATTTAAAATTGCTGAATGATTATTAATATTAACCATAAAAACAAACAATAATATTCAATGTATGTAGAACTTACGTATGAATTTAACCATCAATGTGAGTAAATGGAAGTAAAACTATAATTTAAGTTCCTCAAAGAAAATGTCAGTTTTTTGCAAAATGATGTAAGTAGCCAATTTTTGGCGTCAGTCAATAATTTATAAGGCTAAGGGTACGCCATCAAATTGGCCATGAATGCCAATACCTTCAGGCGCCAATAATTAGTTAATTATTGGTTTGCAATAAACGACATTAAAGAACAGATCTTTATACTCGTAACTATGTATCGTATATAGAAATTTTAGGCTTAACATTTTCTTGCCAATGATTAATTAGCAATTTTATTAAAGCTCGTAACAATTTTATTGCAATATAGAGCTGTCGAGCAGTCGTGCAGAAAGTGAAACTAACAATGCCTTGAAATTAATTATAAACAAACTGCAAACAATTTGCAAAAAGAACAAAATAAAGTAGCACTTAAGTGTTTCAAGGCTTATTAATAATCAAAACGTTTTATTGAAATGTGCATTATTTTGATAACAATGTTGGATTTGTACACAGTGGGCCAAAACAAAAACGGTACAGATTTTATAGCCTCGTAAGTCATTAATATTTTCAAATGACTATTGTATCATCGAAAAGCTCAATGTTTATAGATGGAAGTGAAGCACTTTTACTACAAAGTGACAGTGCTAATTCATAGTTGTGCGTGGTTAAACAAAGTTATACAAAAAAATCTATTGAAAATACCAGTATTTAAATATTGTACCGGGTTTTTTGGCCCACTGTGTATAAAATTGTCATAAAGCTCTTATGTAATTTAAATTTACATTCTGAAAGGTTAATTCACAACGATTAATAATTCACCTGAGGCAGTTCTGACCTATAATACATAACGTAGCGCTAATATTTAAATTTGAATCTACAAATATTTGTTATTAGATACTATAATGTTTATTATTAAGTTCTGGAAAGTGCAAATAAATACGTACATTACTAACTTACTGGAATATATATATATTCAGGGCATACTCTGGATTGTAGCAGTGACTTGAATATCAGGAGGTTTATATGAAAAATCTCAAAATTTATTGTATGTTCTCCACGTTCTTAAGATAAGAGAGTTATTAAAATTAAATGGGGTAAAACAAGTAATGTTAAACAATGGCCGCAATCATAAAGTACGGGGTGGAGTATTGCAATTAGTGTAATTTATTGTGAATTTGGTGACAATCGATGATGAGTTTACAAAATATTTTATAAAGAATATTTAAATCTGCTATTTTCGTATCCTTTCAAAACTTAATAGGTTTTTTCAATTTGATACAGATATTTTAATATATTTTTTCTGAATTCTATCTACTGTGTTTATATGTATAAACAGAATATTGTGGATTCCAAAAACTAGACGCGTAGTTGATAATGCTATTTTCAAGAAGGCAATACAAACACAAGTGTGGTTTGAAATATCTAAAAGGCTTGGCAGTTCTTTTAATAAAACTTTCACAGACTATTAGCTTTTTTGGTAATCTAATCAATATGGCTGTCATAAATTAGTTTACCATGAAGAATAACACCGATATCGTTTATTGTTTCGGCTCGGTGTCTTTATGTATGTGTTACTAAATTTGTATTAAAATTTTATAGGCATCCTATTTCGTGCAGAACTTATATAATGGAATTTACCATTATTTAATTTTCATTTATTTTCAAAATAGTAATTTTTTAATCTAAGTAAATTGTCTTGGACCTTTATTGAGCAATATATTGTAAAGTCGTCAGCATAAAATCGTGTTTTACAAAACTGAAAAATGGTTATTAATATTATTTGAATATATGTCGAATAACAAAGGGTCCAACTGTGATTCCTGTGGCATCTCAGATTTAACGGGAATTCATTCTGATATATACCCCTCGACTAACAGCTTGTGAACAATTTGAAATATATGAAATAAAACAACGAATGAAGTCCTTGTGTACACAAACGATAAGTAATTTTATCGAACACTTTGTTGAAATCGGTGTACACAGCATCCACCTGTTTTCTTTCATTCAAAGATTTGTGGATATATTTACTATATTCAACTAGGTTGGTAGTAACTGATCTTTCGCCATCAAAGTCAGGCTGTTGTATTGGTAAATATATTGTGGTGGTTGTATCTAAAGACAGATATTTGTTTGTGAAAGTTAATCCCTAGGGATGAGTTTATTTATAGATTAATAAAAATATTAAAACGTACAAGGATAAATTTATGCAGTAAAAGAACAACATGACTATTTCAGATTTTATTAATAAATAACAGATTGAATAGAAATCTTGTAAGCGAGGTTCTAACATATGGATTAAATAATGTCTGATTTAGTAAAGATACTTGTTTAGTAATATCAGAGTGCAAATCATAATTATTATTAAATGGCATCAGAATAAGCCATAACATAGTTTGAAGATGAAAGGCAAAGTTCAATAATTATTTGAAAAAAAAAATCACTTATAAAAAAAATTACAAATTAAAATAAACTGCATTGAAATGTAATTCAGAGTGTTAGTTTAAAAAATTTGTATAGATATTTATTGTTATGGTGAATTGGGATTTTCTATAACAACAAAAATTTTATTTTTTGAATGTACATGTAATTTTGATAAAAACAGAAATTTGAAAAATAAAACCCTTTAACAATATGATTTTTATTATCTAATTGGTATATTAAAGCGTCTCATTAATACGATTAAAGAGGTGAAGAGAGAAATGAATATTTAAAACAAACTGAAGAATAAGTGAAGATACAAATGGACTAGAGGAGAAGAATTGAGTAATGGTGGAACAGGACGAAGTTCGACGGCCACTATCTACAAATATATTAGAAATTGGTAACGTAAGATATGTAATTTTATATGAACATATACACCTGAATTGGATTAGCAGACACTACATTGAGCTTATTGTTGGTTGGTTATATCTGAATTAGATAAAATATATAGCAGTCACTGGTGGTGAATCTTATCGAGTTTGTTGGTGGAAGTGAGAAGTATCCTGTTGTATTTGGAAAATGGGCATTGCAATCACTGGTAGTTAATGATATCTGCACCTGAGTTGGACTTGAAGGCAGTTTTGGATTGCTGACAATTTGGTCGCTGTTACAAGTAGGGCGATTCCGGTGAACCAGGGGCTTGCAGTGTTGGTATCTACATAAGGAGCAATCAGTAACGGCAGCCGTTGCAGTTAATTGAGAAGCTGTATTTGCATGGGCGTTACAGGATATCGGTGAGCGGGTGACATATGCTTGGTTAGACTCGTAGGACTTCAGTGCGTTGAACAGGTATATGTTAAAAGATCGAAAAAGTAAATAAAGTTTTAAGAGTGGGTGAACAACATATTTGAAGGGACTATTATCATTGTAGATGTTTGAAATAATAATATGAGATATGTGTTCGACTGACTTTTTATTTTAATGGTTTTGACATTGACAGTTGTAGAACTGTATATTTATTTTGAAATAATTTTTCATTGTACAGATCAATTACCAAGAGTAATAATTATGATAATGCATGAACCTAACCTGATTTGAAGGTGGTGGTTCTACTAGAGCTAGCAAGGTTAATAAACTCAATAGTTAAAACTTTATATAAAAAGAGCATATATTTAATACATAAATTCATCTACACTTTTTTTTTTAATCTTAAAAGAATACCATACAAGCTTATATATAGTCTTTGTTCTACCTGAGCTAGTAAAGATTAAATAAACTAAACAGCGCAGTAGGGTGTATAGCAATATTTTTACATGATTGAATACAGTTTTATACACAGTGGATTTAAAAACTTTTGCGAGTGTTGAAAGTTCAAAACTTTCCACTTTACTAATTTCGTGGGATACAAAAATTCATAAAACCAGGGCCCTTTACCATTCCGAAAGAAAATTTTCTTCTTTAAGAGACAACCCTTACGCGGATTAAGTTTTTAATAGTATATTACTTTACAAGCGATGTAGGTAAGATTTACACTACCGAGGACCGTTTGATGCCTGAGTGAGCGAAGCGAACGAGGGTAGCAGTTCGAGGTAGTGTAAATCTTTCTACATCCTGTGTAAAGTACATACTTTTTTCACTACCAATATTTCCTTTTGTAAAGTAAATGGTAAGTAATAACATGGCGTAAAATTATGACATTTGCTAAATTATAGTAGCCTTACAGCGCTGTGACGTTTTGTTTGACAGTTATAAACGCACTGTGAAACATTCTTGGAAAAAATGCGTGAATACGATTGCAAATGCTGTTTTGTGAGCTTTGTGCTTGTACTCTGATTAAAAATGGATAATAGTACGAACGACATGACATCTTATCAGTTGTAATACATGCGGAATGCAAGTAATTCACTTCTCGTAAGTAAGTACATTGTCATGGAAACTGTAACAATTTTTGTAAATGTAGCTTACATCCCTCAAACTGTACAGTGTAAGGATCACTTATAAAGAAGGTAGTGAAAAAAATTTATTTACAATGTTTTCCTCCCTAATGCGGATAGAACGTATTCAGTTATTATTTGTGGAATAATTATTATAAGCAATATTGACAGCATCACCAATATCATCTGATTCAAATCAAAGCAAAGCAATTACGAAACAATTCACACACAGGTTGGCCGCCCGAGGCTGATATACCACCGAAATCCACTATGCCAGGGATATTTTAAGCACCTCTCTTGTTCTGTGCAAACTGCCTTAATACTTATTTTGGATGATCGTGTATATTCTGTTCAACTGAACCAGTGTATGATTTGTAATTCTGTTCAATAAGATGAGAGGTATTTATTGATTAAGCTCTTTTGTCATTACTTAGGTGTAACTGTTGTATTAACAGTATATTGTCCTTTCAGTAACCGCAGGCTATTTAACAAATATAATTAAACATTCATAAGACACATAATATATGAATTTTAAAAGAGAAAAATTTTTAAGGCAAAATTATAAAATACAAAATTTTAAGAAAAACCAGAGATGAAATAGTGTTATCAAAACAGTGTTATAAAAATAAAGACATTTTTCAGGTACTAAATCCCGATTTTTGTTGTTTTTTTATATGTGTATTTTATAATATGATTTGAAGTATAAAAGGGTTAATGGATTAATATTGGTAGTTTTTTAACGTAATCATTTTATCAATACGAAATTTATATGAAATAGGTGAAGAAGCTTCACAGTTGACTTGAAATTTGAAGTTACGCCACTGTTCCTACAGGTCAGTCGCACTTTAAAACTAAAATACAAGTTGTAAGATCAGATAATCTTTATTTACTGCGCGAATTCCACAATGAGCAGGTGCGAATTCTAAAAAGAGTAATAGAAAACCCCACAGGCGATGTCTGACTTGGTCTCGGTTTAGATAAGCCTTTTTGAACTGTGGTTTATACTTAGAAGATATTAATTTAGCAATATACATATTAGTTGTTAATGACTGGTTCAAAATACCAATATTAGCAGGTAGTGTAAATCAGAAATTCAGTTTTATGTTTTACACCAATTTCAATAGAAGAAGTTTGAGGGATTATATATAAATAAGATGGAGATACAAAGTTACAATTAACCAATAGCGGAACAGAGATCTCTTGGATATTCATCTGATATTGAATCTAAAATAACAAGAACATTATCAAGAAATTAAATATTATTTCTAATCTGGGGAATACGCTAGACTCTTCTAGAACTAGAAACGGAGACAATACTTTTTTATTTATAACACTATAATTTATACCGTTTACACCGACGCCGCTTATAATGGGTTTGCTTAGCATGTTTTTAGATATCGACATGACTAAATCGTGGACAAAAAGGCTACCTACCAATCAGAAGCTCTTTTTTTCCATGGACAATGACATTGAAAGACTATATTTCAATGATAATAATAACACTGTTGTTCTCCCAGAGTAGTGTATACATAATATACGTCCAAAAGCAAAATTAGACCTAGCCATTCTACTAGTAGTTTTCGAGTAACAGCCACAAAACAAAGACGTGCAAATTTTGTTCTTCGGCCATAAACGATGCACTGAAACGAATTTATAAATTATACACATACTTTCTTGTGGGGTTTCGTTATATAGAGTTGCATAGTAATCAAAATATTTGTATGACGTTTCGGTTATGCAACTAACTAACTATCATCAGGTTTATTTTTTCTTATGGGCGTACTGTTAGATTTATGGTCTTAGTAGTATAATATTTTTTACGCAGATTTTAATAGTGTATCATATAATATGTGTGTTTGATATTCAACTGTAGTAATTAACAAACATCTAGTCTGTCCCCACGCGTATCAAGGTAGATTTGTTTAAACAAAAGGTATTTTTTATTTAAAAAAAAACTGCAAACAGTGAAAGTTTTTAAGTAACTGAGGCTGTGCAGTACTTATATTTTATAGGCAAATTGTTGAAAGTTGAACAGTTTTAATAAAAACATTTATGGCGTTTAATAATTTTAACTTTTAAAGCTATTTGTAAAAAATTAAATATGCCTTCCATACAATAGAAAATACCGCCAATTGTTTGGGTTTTATGGGTTACTATGTAAATTAACTTAATTTGATATAATACTTAATAACTTAAAAATTAATAATGTTGGAGATAAAATATCTCTTTGATTTATTTTGAGGCCATGCTATGCTAAGTTAGCATTATTTATTAACTAATTGGCGCACAATCTGATTTAAGTTACTACTTTGAATTTATAGTCTTAATTAATTTTCTTATCTCTTTCTTTTCCTGTTCTTTGTTCATTTTTAATTACATTTATTTTAATAGTACTACTTCCTTAATTATAAATTTACCTTATGTATTATAAATTAAACTGGCGTATATCTATGCGTTTATTGTAATAAATATTTATGATATTTTGATATAAATAGTAATAATCATTGATTTTGATTCTAGAATTAATAATACTATAGTATGCGATAATGAACAAGTTACGAAACTGTTCGGTAAATGTGACAATCTTATAACGTTGGCACGGGACATTTCAAAGCCGCCGATTCTGCACCAACGATTCGGGGCAGTCCTTTTAGCGCGAAGACGTTTGAAATAGTATAATTTTGTTGTTTTACAATTATTTCGGTTTTTGAGTGTTAAGCGATGAAGACAAAATATATTACTTTTTATTTCACTTGTTTAAAAGACGAAGGAGGTATGGTAATCGCGAAAAAAATCACCTTCCGAGATTTCTTCAGATCTTCACGTTTCAGATGACGAAAAACAGGTTTTCTCAATTGTGCTTGTCTGTCGTGTAGTCTATGTGAAAATGAGACCCAACAGATACAGGGTAATGACGTAAAAGAGTCAAAAAGTTTCAACAGTAAGTCCGTTCTGTTAAATACAGCCGCGCATTACAAAGCCGAAAGAGGTCGTCGATAGGTGCGTGGATGAGACGGAGGATTTAAATTAGCGTTCTCAGGAGCTATAGTTCGAATCCCATTGCCGGTAATGTTGTTTTTATTTGAAATTGGTTTAATTCGTATTACCAGTGTTTCCTTTTATTATTTCACTATTATTAGGAACGTTGAGATGTTTTTACCCCGATTTTTCTTTTATTTTTAAAATTGTTTAGTGTCACAACGTCCAATTGCCAAGTAAGTTCTAAGTTCTAAAACCCTGAACAGATTTGCTTCACTAGTTATAAAAATAATTGTGAAAAACTACTGTTTCGGCCACACGTGGCGTTTCATACGTGTTGCCATATGACAGCGCTAGGGGCTTATACTACTGTAGTAGTACAAAAATTAATTAATTTTTAAGGCTAGGTTTTATTTTACATAATTTCGACGAAATTAACATTGAACCTCCCGAACCAGTTGTTTTGAAAGATAAAGATTTAGGGGATGGAGACGGCGAGGGTACTTTGAGAACCGAATTCCTCGAAATTGCCCATTGTCGACTAATACACTTATGGTAAGAGGTTGGAGGTGTTATGTATCGATAATTATTGACCGTAATGATTGCATTATATTTGTAAGCTGGGTAGAGAACGGGGTTATAACTTTTATCTCTATCTGCAATGGTGTCCATCAAAAGGGTAGCGTTCTTAGATATGACATTCTCAGGCAGAAAAGAAGGTAATTGCTGTACCCAGACCAAACAGTATAGGCAAATATAATGCTTTTATGGAGAAAGTCTATTCCATGGATGAAAACGATTGCACTGCATGGGTTGCCATGGGAGGCAAGAAATGGTAGTGGTGCATGTTCACATGGATCTTGGACGTTTGCATGCATAATGTATTGCAAATACATAAAAATAGGTGGATTAAACAATCAGATACAGTTTCGAAGAGATATTATTCAAGCATATCTTAGAGAATATAAAGTCTCGTGGAAGGGCATCGGCACCCAAAGACTCAACTAGCAGCGTTTTAGAATACATTAGGTAAGACAAAAAGAACCATTTAGTAGTCCACACTGCAGAAAACAAGAAAAAAGCGTTGCGCTGGAACTAATTCTAAGTCCCTTCTGTAAACTATGTGTGAAAAATGTAATGTAGTAATTGTTTTTTTCGTACTAGCATTGAAAGAGCTACTTTGCCGTACAATTTATAAATTAGAAAGTTACACTTTGCGGTATTCGTACTACAAAGTAGTACTTTGAGGTATTCGTACGGCAAAGTGCTATTTTTACTTTACCTTTACCTTACCTTTCCAATTAATAAATTTTACGGCAAATTCATATGAGGGGATAAATTTATTATTCAGTTTTGTATGCTAGTGTACGAAAAAATATTATAAGAAAGTCATATGAAAGTGGCTTTTCTATACTCGTCTCGAAATTCCGGACTCGGCCTAACGGCCTTTTCCGGAAACATCTCACTCGTACTGAGAAGCTCCACTTTCTATACTTGTAACGTAAATTACTATTCCAGCTTTCATAAAAAATAAATAGTATATTACATACCGAGGCGGAAAGGATTCCATTCCTGTCAAGAGAACTGTTAACCTCGAGGTAAACTGGTTCTCGAGACACAGGAATAGAATTTTTGCCGAGGTTTGTATACTAGTTTATTCGAAATCATCTAATTTTAAAAATAACTAGAATTGAATTCTGAATAATAAATATCCTGGTGTAGCAAATATTTTTGTTACGATAAAAAAAATAATAACTGTCACCTCACTCTTCAGGTATGTAATATTTTTCGGGGTATGAAATAATTTACCGGCTACTTTCAGTAATCATCAAGTTCCCAGCTATTGTCATGTCATGAAATTGATACATTATAATATGACTGCGAATAAAAAGTGTTAATTATTTGAAATAATCTATCTTTGTTTTTTCTTATTTGCAGTATGTGGTAGTGCAAGCGCCTAGCATTGCTATATGGTAACATTGTTTTTTGCTTAAACTACGAATGATAAAAATAACTGTTTGTGTTAGACACTTGACTTAAGTATGCTATTGAGAAAATGTATGTAAAATACAATTAAAAAAATGTTCGGCGTAATGGATTAAAATCAAGTAGCAATGAAACAGATCAATAATTTATTACTACATTAGAATTACAGTACTAGTTTGCTAATTTAACCGACTTAGTATCTCTAATAATAATTTATTGACGTATTGATGAATCATTAATTTATGTGTATTTCGTAAGCACCTTAAATCTTAAATCTTAAATCTTATATCGGAAATTACATAAGTTATGCTTGGAACGCCACGTGTACACGTCGCGTATTTAATATGGCCTTTGCCTCAATTAATTACATGTAAATATCAGAGATTCGTTTGGAGTTTGTAGTGCATTTACATCTAGATTATTCCAGGAATGGCTGTTAACGGACAAATGCGAGTTAAGGTTTTCATTACTGCGTCATGAATATCCTGATGTGAACTCATTATTTAGGAATTATGTAGGAAATCTTAATACCAAAATGCTGGATTTGTCTTCATGAGCCCTCAGGAGCGGTAGTTAACAAACCATTCGTTTTCAGGTAAAGTATCTTTTCTGTTCTAAATACATCAAATATCATGGAGAAAAGTTATTTAAAATGCAATATCATGCTCTCATGCAAAATTTCAGAAATATTAGCTTACTTTTATGAAACGGTTTTACCACATAAGTATTTCATCCTATATACACGGTTTCATAAAAGTAGGCTGATGCACTGAAATTTTGCATTTTGAATAACTTTCTTCAAGATATTTTGACGTATGTCGAACATAAAAGACGCTTTACCTGAAATGAAATGTTTTTTTGTACTCCCGGAACTAAACGACCTACTTTCGACGTCATTTTCAAAGACCAAAGTGCCATTTTTAATCCCTGGGGGATTAAAATTTTATTTAATCCCTCAGGGGATTTTTTACAGATTGATTCAATTCACCTTACTTTAATTATTTAACTGCCTTATTAGTCTTACTAGAAACGTTAAGATATTTTTACTTATTTTGTATATGATTATAATCACTGCGTCCCCGATTGGGATTACTTACATCTTCTTCATTCGGCTATCTCGTGCGTTAGTGGTTCGTCCTGCGGGGTTTCGACTCTGCGTCTCTTCTTTAGTTACTATTCAAGTTGAAAATTGCAGAAACTATTTTAATTAGAATAAGGGCAGTTATGTATGTGGTGGACTAAAAAGCTAATATAAAAAACATAAATGATTATATAACCTCGCACTTAAATACTTAAATAATACACTGAGAATATAATTCTTTGAATTTTGAGCCAATCATCATCTCTTAAATTTAAGACATTGGTGAATATCTTAAAATATACATAAAGAAAAAGTGTGTACAAATAAATTCAGCGGAATTGTCATGTTTATTTAATCTATCATGAAGTTAAGTTATCGATGTTACGCCAATGTACGCGCAACATGGCGAAATATAACCTATAATTTAGCAATGTCAAATGGTTAGTTATTGTTACCAACATTTAACAAAGAGAAAAGTATATGTCTTATTCATTAGTACTTTAGAGTGAAATGGGACAACGCTCTATTCGTACTCTGGTAAAGGATATACATATACGTCACATTGAGATCGAGGCAACCTAGTAGGCAGGGCTTCCAACAAGGAGTCTTTTTTGACAACGTAGTCTTTCTATTCTGGTTGTAGATAGTTACTTCCGGAGCATGCTTATAATATTTTTCTCCATGCCCAACAAAAATTTGAATAATTTTCATTATTATATATTTGTTTTAAAATTTACGGTTACACCCTAACCCTACTTATCTTAACAAGTTTTTACATTTCAAATAGATTAGAATCAGTTAAGTTCAAACTCGTTCAGATCACTTACAAAACTAAAATTACTGTAACAACACTTACTTCCCTTGGGGAGTAGGTTTTACCTTACTTCTTTAATATCCTGACAACCAGTAAACAAACAGTAAAATCAACTTACCTGCAATGGATATGTCAAAGTAGGTAAGTATAACTTACTAGATGGGCATGGAGAAAAAATATTTAATGTAGCCAGCTTTACTACGTCTTAAAATTAACACAGGTATCAGATTTAACAACCGAGGCGTGCGAATTCAAATATAACTCGGAGCTGAATTTTCTCTAGGGGACACAACGTAGACTGACTTCAAATTTAAGTTAAAAGTTGGTAAATCTGTATTATGAAGGCGAGGAAGTTGAAAGCTATTATTTCCATATGAACATTTAGCAGGATAAAAATAATCGATGATAAGTGTGGATAGAATTTACATATACATCTTTTAAAATAAAACTCAGATAAGCTGACTTAAATATCGAAGCAAATAACGAAGTAAATATTTTTTCAACTAAAAGTCCTCTCAGTTACATTCGAGTTCATCTTTTAAACATAAAGGTATTTTAGTTATACGGCGCGGGCGGCGTAAGTGGTCTGATTAGAACGAAAGAAAGAGCCGTATAAATCTGAAAAGCTCACGAACGTGCAGTTTAAGCGTTTATAGTTCGTTTTAGTAGGTTTCTTGTTACTTTTCAGCTCTTGTTATTTCTTATTCTTTGTTAAGTAGATATAAGACTGGGAATGTAGTATAGTTATTGAGTTTGTTGCAATAATTGTTTTTATTTCATTTTGGAGCCACAACTTTGTTTATGTACCATCGATCAATAATAGGCATTTTAGACCTCATTTTCGCTCTTGGGCGATAATTATTTATGTTCCAAGGGAATTATACAGATGTTTATGCCCTTTCGAGGGGGACAAGTTTACAAGTCTGAGAGGGCTATGAACATCAAGTAATGTCCGTGGTGCATACAACGTTTTATTTTCTACTTTGAATACGCACATAACTTGAAAAGCTTGCAGGGCAGTCCATAACGCGATAGGGCGTTATGAGCTGGGGTTATGTAAACACTCGTTCATTATGCCCTCTCGAGAGGGCATGAGGGGGCATAATGAGCGGACATAATCATTATACCCGCTCATAACGCCCTAGGGCGTTATGTCCTGCTTTATATACCTCCTATCAGGGATATAAATAATAAACTATAGATCAATGAAAAATAAAATTTATTTCTCTACGCTAAGATGACATCAGCGGTCGAAAAAGATTTTATCTCTCGTTGGCGTCATTCTAGTTATTATTTATAAAAACGTATTTATAAAAACCATAGTTACAAACGTACTATTCACCTACTATAATTGTAAGAATTGCCCTGTTTTTATCGGCAACGGTATTATATAATCTGGTTTTCCTTTTTACATTAATATTCCATCGTACATCAAGTTTTGCATGCACCTTAGGTGTAACCAGCGTCTTGTCGTGTTATACAAAGTTTCAGGCCGCGTACCAAAAATGCTTGTTTTACGCCCTTGATACACCCCCGAGGGTCTATAAAGTTGCTAAGCAGTATAATAAATACCAACAATGTAATATAGCAAACCCAAAAATCTGCAGAGAAATTTTAGCACTACAAAAATTCACAGTGCTAGCACAACAATGACGCAGTAGTCTGTAGTCAAAATACTGAATCCTTGAATTTTGTCCATTTCGAGAACCACAATAAAATAGAACGTCAAAATTTCAGTGACAGTAGTGAAATTGTATGTGAATAATTTTAATTATAATGAAATAATGCAGTGTTTTACCAAGCTTGTGCATACGAAATTTCAAGTACCTGGACATTATGTTAGGTTAAGTGGAAGAACTGCATTATTTGAACTTCCTCTTTTTTCTGTATCCGAGAAAATAAAGCCATTTATTATTATTATTATGTACCACGTGCATAATCACGATTATAGCATTTAATACATAAATAACTATTATTTTATAATTATGTATGAACTGAACATAGACACTATTCTGGTTACTTGCTGATGACCTTTCAAGATAAATCGAACTCGTTTGAATGGTTGCTATTGTAAATTTTCATTTGGATTTGTATGGCCATCCAAATACTTAATGAAAAGAAATGTAATTGACAGCGATTGTATATTTTATTGTTTATTGAGGTATATAATATGTCAATTTACTGACTTTTCATTATTGGAATTCTTTCCACACAAGTTTTTAAAAACAAATGTTTAGTGTGAAACTGCAAGAAAATATTACTCTAATATGAAGTTATCGGCAGTGTTAAAATCAGCACTAGGATTATTAAGATGTGCTTTATCATTGCAAGTATGGAACGGCTAGTGAAGAATAAGTATATGTTATTAGTCCTGGTTTGCAATAGTTAATTAAATGTATGAATTTCTGTTGTGTACAGTAATAGTCTTGTTACTTTCCATTAACACTTTATTAAAACGACTGCGACAACTGAACTGGTGGAAGGTGGAAGTCAATCCCTATTTCTCGTCAAACAATATAGAGGTAGGTCATCCGACTTCTCCTGTGCTACTTGTTGCACAAGAGCACTCTGTTCCCCTGGCAACGGAGCCCACAATGAAAAAGTGGAGAGCCTGCAATCAACGATCAATCTATGCAATGGACTGACTGTAATGAAGAGCCCCTTTATTTGGGAATAAAATTATTCGATTAAAAGCAGAACTTGAAACGCGTCAAACTGTTGACCGAAATTTAGGCGAATGTCAATATAAAGGAACGACACTGAAAAAATTGGGTCGGGTAGAAAATTACTCATAACTCCTTGTAATTAATTCAAATATTTGGTTTAGAAAATTCGGTGATTATTACAGTCGAGGTTCTTTATTTACTTTTAAGAATGCTTCAAGAGTGTTACAAATAAAATCTAATACAATTTTTTCGCCAAACGTTCATAATCTTGGCCATTTTATTTTCCTCTTTTCTTAATAGGAATGGTATGTATGCGTAACTATATCACAAAGATTAATAAAGAGTCCTATTTTTTTTATATTTTGCGTAGTAATATTTATTTGAACTATTTGATCTTTTATATTGCAATATTGCACTATAACAACGTCAACTAAGTGACTTACATTATACGGGTATATGGATAACAGAAGTCATCTCTATAGCCTAAATCCATTGATGCTCATGCTGTATAACATGCTGAATTCCTTTTTTGCAAGAAGAACGAAGTAGTGTCATGCAACTTTATATAAAGAGCAAGTAAGATGTTGATATGATAAGAGACTATGTTAAGGCCAGTTCCTTCCGCGGTTCCTTCCCGAATTCAGACCGCTCGGTTCCGTAGAGAGATTTTCAAATCCTGTGCCTACTTGCAACCGCTTCCCCGGGCGTCAATATAGCCTATTTCTGATCTTATGGCGGATCGTTGCTTAGCACAAAGGAGCTGCCCAAAAGCGGCGTTAGAATGAATCGGTGGTTTGAGTGGAAGAGAGAGAGCAAACGTACTTGCCTCACCCCCTTGCCGTTTATACAGACAGTTGACCACGTGTTCGTTCAGCTGTACATTTTTCGGCGCTCAAGCCCGGCGTGTCTTCAGTTTCACGAGAGTCTCATTTCCGCCTTCAAAGAGTCAAAAAGTGATATTGGGTGTGCGGTTTCCTAAACTCATCAGGGGCCCGCCCAATTAAGACTTCAGTTGTGATTGAACTTGTGAAACAGTTTGAAGTAGTTTTTCTCTGTATTTTAACCGGCAGTTTTCCATTGTATTGCATTGTGTTCGTCGCCTGTGACAATTTCTGCCTTTCTCGTCAAAATGGGTGCTCGTTTGTCAATATTCTAGTTATACGAGAGATGTTTGTGCAGTAATCATAGCCGAGAATTGGAATTGGAAATTGAATTCTCAATCGTGCTAGTTTTCCTTAACGGAGTGTCGTGTGTCGTAAAATTTGCCAGTTGTTTACGTACTTCGTTCTTTACCCCTTGGGAGGGATATAGATAAGTCCAAACCCTTGACAGATAGCAACCCCTGGTAGTGAAGGTTTCGTTTCCAAATTTCTTCAAGCAGCTTGTCAGTTGCTGGGGCATCGGCATCAGCGACTTTGTTGGACGTCAAGCAATGGTTGTTATAAACCCCTCAAAGGTACTTAGTCGTTTGTAGTAATTTTAAAGCGCACAATGGTGAAATGGCCATTTATAGGGCGAAGTGTCGTTGCGTAATTAATAATAGTAACCTCTCCCGTTTTATTTAAGTTAAAGTCAGACGTTTACATGCATATTTCCACGTTAATATATTTCATCTTAAATTAGTTGTGCTTTTCTTTATTATATTTATGACTATTGCATGCAAATTTGTATATTTTGATGTGTTTTTTTGTAAGGGGATTTAGATAAATATAAAGGAATTCAAACATAAGTTTACCGAGGTTGTACTCGGACCTTGGCCCGAGCATTGCCAAGGTTAGATTGAGAAATTGATTCACTGTTTCCACTTTTTCAGTGAGCCTACCTATATTTTCTCGATTAGAAGAGTGGTGTAGTCTAAGGCATTTAACATCGTTATTTCGTTTAATAGGCCGTTGCCCTGATTAATTTCGTAATGAACCACCCCATCTCCCTGAGTGTAGTCGACAAATTTTGTTACAGCCCATCGTGGCATAGTTGGGGCAACGGATATGTATATTTCTCTCGATCTGTGTCGTTTTTATCGTAACCAAACAGTTTAATATTTTGAATGTTAGATTCATATACTAAAATTGAGTTACTCCTGTAACGAACTGCCGTAAACGCTGTAAAATTTATGGAAAAAATAAAATGTATCTTGTACTATTTGTACTAGATAACTGGTGCATATTAAGTTACACTCAGATGTCAAATTCGGTCAATTTCCGAAATGGATTTGGCAAATGTGGTAGTTGAGAAAATTAATTCGGCAATTGCTCGAATTTAGGTTAGCAAGGAACGTTTTAACACTTCACACGACCTAATTCCGTTAATTTAAACCTTAATTGCAAAATTAATCAATTATTAGCTCTTATTTTAATATGTAAGCAACAATATTGCAGGATACACCTTATTTTACCCCTTTTACATACGTTTTATGCCATTCTGAATTACTGTATTTTGCCGTATTATCAATATTATCATCTATTAATATGGAAAACCTAGCTGTGGAATTGACAATGACCTATTCTGTATTTTTACTATTATTTCTTTACAGTGCATTCTTTCTAAATCCCGTGCTGTGAAGTATACATTTAAGATCAAAAGCATACCGGACTGCGATCACTTGATCCGCAAACGTAATCTAAGTAAACACTAATTAGGAAAAGGTCACATGGCCACAAGGTGGAGAACCTTTATAGACTACATTCATGATTTATTTATTTATTGGAAAACAAACAGGCGCAATGAGATCTTTTCTCTAAAAAACGAATATATTATTGCAAAATATACGGAAACTAGTCTAATACACGACTGTAGATATGTAAAAGAAATGAAATAAGAAAGATAGTGACGAACACATTTTTCCAACCATGCGTATTAAGTTTTTATAAGGCATTATATAAACGTAAATAAGGTAAACAATTCTTGTAGTAATAGTTCTTTGGCTACTGCGGTAAAAAACAATTACGGTTTTATCAAAAATTTAAGCTGTGGGGGCTTGTTGTATTCGCATAATGCGGTAGGAAATTTAGATTTCTTGAATAATGTTATATTCAATGGATTACTTGAGCATTTTGAAGAACAATTTTTAAATGTTCATAACAGATGAAATTTTATGTCGCAGCTGGTTTTAAAATTTCTTATAGAAGAGAGCTGCGTTCATCGTGCCCGAAGCCCACTCGTGCTACACTAGCCCCTCTTATAAAATTAGTATAATAATATGGTACTGTTACTTACAATGGGTTCGAGATTGGCTTTGAAATTGTTTTTTAAGTTTAGGATTTAAGACAAATGTTTTATATAAACGTACGGTAAACATAAATTGATACTTAAAAATATGCTAGACAGATTTTGCAAAATTAATGCATTAAGGGCAAGTATATAAAAGAGAATAAACATTTAGCCACTTAGAAATATGCCAGACCAATTTTACAATATTAAGATATTAAGATCTAGTATATAAAGAAAGCATAAGAATAATAGATATTTTAATAGTGCTTTAAATGCAAAAATTTTAAAATTGGTGTACATATACTACGTATCGTCAATTAACGACTATATTCAGTTCGATTGTTTTGTTGTACAATAAATGGTCATATACTCGTATTATAAGGACTCCATACAGGGTAATTCCAAAATGGCGTGTAATATTCCCACCAGGCAATTTTGTATCAAAAGCTGAGTAAACAATTATTAGTAGATTATGCAATGAGGGAGAGAAATGCGTTATTTTGCTGAGGTACAATTGCACTGAAGCAAAATAGCATTCTCTCCGAGGTGCATATACTATTTTTTTTCACGTTGCAGGAAGATTTAAAATGAAAACCCGTTTTTTTAAACGTCCTTTATTGACATTTTAGTTACAATTATTTTAAAATTAGTAGCCTTTGCTAAACTTTAAAGTTGGTGGCACTGTAAGTCATTATGACAAGAGCTCACAATTATGTCAAATTCGAGGTTAATAGATGAGGTTTTGCGTCAGTTTATGTCAAAACTGACGCGAAACCTAACCTGTTAACCCCGAATTTACCATAGATTACCATAGATACGGTAACATTTTTTACTTTAGTCCCTAGGGGCTAAAGTAATTACTTCTGTCCCTAGAGATAAAATGAGCTACTTTAGTCCCTGAAATAAGTGACTAAAGTGCCAACTTTAGTCCCGCAAGTGCAAAAATATCTATTGTAGGCCTACATCCCAGTTTTTGAAAAATTGTTAATTAAAGTTTTACAAACTTAGCAACACTGTGTGGTACTTCTACTACAACCTTAGTCACTTACGATGTCATGCAACTATATCAACACAATTGCTTTAATTTTAGCTTGAATATTTTGTGGTATTCTATTTTTAATATGTATTATTCTTAAATTAAATTTAAGTAAAAAAGTAAGAGTTGAACACTGAGTTTTAATTTTAATAAATTCTCAAAATGGCCACGTTTTCTTCAATGCCTTTTCTAGACTTACGAATTATACTGTTTTTAGATTTTGGAGTATTTTCTTTTTCTGAATCATTCTAATCACGACATTTGTTCGTTGCACAAATTGCTCGGGTTTATTAATTTCTTCCTGGTACACAAATGTTTTTTTCGACTACCATTTCCTAAAGCAGTCTATTATTTGACACTTTCCATACGTCAAAAGCATGTTGTTACTGCATACTATGCAATAATAGCTATTAACATATCTAGGAATGTTATGAGTATCATAACTGCCTCAGATGTATTGAAATCCGACCTCGCAGAGCGAGGATTTTAAAACACTATGAAATTCGAGGTTAGTAGGTTAGGCTTTGCGTCAGTCTGTGTAAAAATTGACGGAAAACCTAACCTGATAACCTCGAATTTGACATAGACTTAACAATGCCACCAAGATATTATTCATAAGTTTGAATTTCCACAGCCGCCTTTTTTAATGAACATGCATTGTAATGCTTTTATATAAATGTATGTTTATAAATATTAATACAAAATGCAAAAAAAATAGTATACACACTTCGTAAGAAAATCAGTTTTACTAAACGTATATAGCTCTTTAAGTTACTCGCACGCTTCGCTCGCTCGTACTCAATCAAGTTATATTCGTTTAGTAAAACTTTACTTTCCTAAACTTGTATAATATGCTATTAAATAAAATATTTACGGTGAAGTGACGCACTACGATGTAAATAGCAGTAATTTTATAGATTTTTTTTAACTGGCATGTATTACATGACAGAAAGCGTACACTGACAGAGTGTTCATTTACTGACCAAAACCAGTAATTTTTTGTTAAAGGTTGGAGCAGCCATGTTGCTAGATTGTGGTACGTCATTCCAAAGGTCGCTTTATAGGCCCATTCTTTAAACTATATTACGCGTGCAAAAAAGTGTCGCTTTAGCTACTCGTTGTATAATACGTAATTATTAAAGTTCCCACAAAAAAAAACCAAGACAACTCAAGTCCTTTTCTAGTAAGTTAATATTAAAGTGGCATAAGGCTCTATTGCCCGGTTTTTAATGCGGAATCGCGTGATGTGAATATTATCTTTCGTTTAGGATTCGCCCATTAACAAAATATAACAGCATACATTATGGTCAAACCGTATATTTTACTTAATTTTTTATACACTTTCCAAAAATACCATCGCACTGATTTCATCTGCCAAAAATAGTTGAAAATATATTGTTTATTTCGTTCTCGCAAATTAATTGGAATGTATTAAGCTTGCTCTATAATTTTAATAAAATTAAACAGAATAAACATGCCTTGAAGCATATTCCCTTCATATATGGAAGCCGATGCTACGTTATTGATTTACAACACGTTATTTCCTAAACAAAATCTTACGTCTATGTGGGAGTAACCCTCTTAATTTTTACCAGTTACATCATTTTTAAAGAAGAAACTAGAAATCGGAATACGAGTAGATAAGTTTAAAATCGTGCGGTGGTGGTCTCAAATTCCCCATTTGTGTTTAAGCATTGTGTGGTTTGTTGGGAAACAAAGAGATTTCGCTTCATCATGCAAAAAGACGCATTTTTCTATTGTTTTTCCTTGAATCGTGTTATGTAGTCTTCGTCAAGTATAATTTGGCATTAAAACTTGTTATTTATGGTCTCTTTTTTGCAGAGAGAAAGGATTCTTTCTCCGTCTCAACACAATAAAGACGGTAGCAATATATTATAATTTCCATAAAATATTTTTATAAATTGTAATTTGCAATAACAATACAAGCAAAACTAACTTTACAATCATATCAGTATACGAGAGCAACTGTTGTAGAAAGTTATTTTTTCCAAATTACATTAAAATGTTTCGGATTGTGATAATATCAACTGTTACTGTGTTCTTAGTCAAAAGAAAGATTATCAAAGCACTTGCAAATTTCTGTGCAAAGAGCATTTTTTATTTAAACATTTTGCATTCAAGTTTTGTCAAGTCAATCAAGCGGATCTCGTCTGATTGTATATATCGTATGAAAGATGCCTGTGGTATAAGTAAAAATTGGAGCATTATAGAAACGACAATGAAAAAATAATTTTATTTTACTGCTATAGTGATACATTATTATCATACGTTTTTCGTTTGAGTACACGTAACTATTTTAGTGAAGATAAAATGTCCGACTGTTAATACTTTTTACACTGCCTAAAGATGGTTGTTTTTTCAATAATAACAATAATAATTGCGGTAAGTCTGTATCTTAAATATTGTATATTCTAGGTTTAGCAAGAAGAACATTCTTAAATGGCAAATGAAACACACTGCTGCAATTTGTGTATGTACTTGGAAATCTGTAACCTATTGAAGTGTTTGTGCGGTTATCTCTTTACCATTTATATTTTAAAGTTTTTATATTACCTAACAATATTAGCTTGTCACAAATACATTATTTATAAAAATATTTACGTCAAAATACATCGACTGTAATTATAAAACTAATGATAACTTCACTGTCGCTGCGAGACAATGAATACAAAAATGTTTAAGTTATAGGAATGCAGTTGCATTTAAGAATAAAAAATATGTAAAAGGCTTTATCCAGAACTTCCCTCGTCGACATTGTGACAATAAATAATTTTAAAAATTAAATTAAGTTAGGAGTAAAAATATTTTCACGTTTCTAACAAATTAAATACATTTTCAAATAAAAAAAAAACGCTACCGGTGGTCGAACGGCTGGCGGACCGCGTGTGCAGCCCAAAATGTTTTGTAATGGACTGGGCAATTTCTTCTTGCGCCATGAAGCACCGACCTCTCGCGTCGCGTCGCAGCTATATTTAGTAACGCGCTAATTTGTGCCTCGTTTTTGTATCGTAAAAAAGGTATTCTGTATTTATTGGCTTCCATTTTTGGTAAGAATAAAGCCTGCACTATGTACAAATTATTACTTGTATCCATTACTAAGTTTAATGAAAAATAAACAAAATTTAATTTTTTCAAGGTGCTCACCCTGTATATATTTGTCTGAAATTTTCTCGGTTTCATTCCAGGTATATATATAAAATGTGTGTGCAAAATATCGTCTTCCTCCGACAAATATTTTTTGAGCTATACCGCTAACAGACAGACAGACAGATAAACGGAATTGAAAAAACCTGTTTTTCGTCAACTATTAGGGACCCTGAAACGTGAAGATGTGAAGAAATCCTCGGAAGGTGATTTTTTCGTGATTACAATACTTGCTTTGGCTTTCAGACGGAAGAACTAAAAATCTGTAAAGGGCTTTACTCATACCTTCTCTCGGAAATGGAATTTGTGACTGACAAAATTTATAAAAATCAAAGGAAATTAGGGGTAAAAATATCTTAACGTTTTCAATAATACTGAAACAATAGAAAAACACTTGGTAATGAGAAGTACATTCTCAAACTAAATAGCTGTTTGTATGATGAGCATAGAAAGTATAATTTACTGCACCGAGTGACTGTAGGGAGGGTTGCAAGAGCAGGAAGTCAGCAAATAACATTCTATGTCCATTATAAACACCATTTTGTCTACGAGTTTAATTAAATAAGTTTAAAAGCTGTTTAACAATACATAATTTAGTCACAAAACACCTAACGGACTCAGAAGCGACACTCGCGACTACTCTAACATCAAAGGCGCCACCGCCAGTGTTGCTTGTGAGTCCGTTAGGTGTTTATTATGTGATTTATTACTTCAAAAATAATCCAAAACAGGTAACGCGTAATTTTGTTGCTATGAATAAACTTGTTTTATCAAAATTATTAACTGTCAGTTTAACAAAGTGTTTAAGGTTGGCATTTGGCGTATGCTGAAATAACAGGGACAGATTGCTACATAGAAAACACTTATTATCCCGTTATACGCGTCGTGCGGACATAAACAATACTGCATTTCAAAGACAAATGTTGGCTGATTATCGTAATCTATTTTATAAATGGTAAAAGATTCGCTTGCCTTGTAAAATTGTATTTAAAGTATCGACGCTTTTGTAGCCATTTTCCATTTGTATTTCTGCCATTCAACAGTAAAATTTATTTGCGCAAAATAGAAAACGGAAACTTTAAAGCAGCTTACAAAAAGGTAAGATTTTTGATCTTTCATTTAAGACCTCATTGAGCTATTTCTGAAGTTTGCTTTTTGAGAATAAGTGTTTTCTAAAAAATTTCAAGCGGTTGTCATTTAGGGCGAAATTTCCAATGGCAAATGTTGGAGATACGTGCAGGTTTTGTAGACACCTGATACAATTTCCACACAAATAGCGCACATATAGATCAGGCATTGTAAGACAGATGTAGGTTATGAACATGGCTAGCAGGCTCTGATGGCTAGCAGAGCCAGTATATATAGGAGAGTACCGGCATTCTTTGATCTGAGAAAATTTCGCCATCGCCGCCATGTTTACTCACTCCCATCGGCAATAACTGATTGAGTTATGTCTAAACTTTTGAGCTTTGACATAGACTGACGCAAAACCTAACCTGCTAACCTCGAATTTAACATAGACTTACAGTCTTGCAAGTTTTAAGTAAAGTTTTGGATTGCCAACAAACGTCACGTTGGCGGAATTGTGCTTCAAACCTCAAAATGACGCATATGTCAGAGGAGTAAACATGCCGGACGTGGCGGTACTCTCCTATATAAACTGGCTATGATGGCTAGTACAGTGACTATAGCTAGCTTTGAATAACATGTAATGGGCACGAATGGCGAAAAATTTAAACTTTGAAAATGCGAAATTTATAATACGGTAAATCACGAATACGAGTGACAGTGGATGGTTATTATTAAAGCGCGGATTTCTAGGTCTTTTGATATACGCAATAATTAATAGCTGAACAGAAACATTTAGAACGAAATACGAATTATGAATAAAGCAATTGTTTAAGAATATTTATTTTTAGTTTGAAAAAGAATATTTTCCACAACCGTCTTAAAAGTTATTACTACTAAAATCTATCATTAAAGTAGACGTTTCTCTTACTGTTATAACATTTATATTATTTATTTTCCATAAAATTTGGTTTTTAAATGAAGTTAGTGCATTAAGGAAACCCATTATTGTCTTCTTTCGACAATTTTAGGGTATTCGGGCCTCACTGAATATCGATGGGAGGTATTTTTGAGAAAAAACATATTTTCGACATTAAGAAAAATTTATTTGTAATTCTTTCGACATTTTGTAGGTTATTTGGGGCCTCTCCGAAAATCATTTGAAGTAATTTTTGAGAAAAATTTTGTTTGTCATTTTTTCGACAATTTGTTTTTATAGATGTTTTATAAGAATCAGCTAAATAATTTAATTATCGCGTTCAACACAAAACTGTTTTATAAGAAGCCATTTTGAAAGGCTAGTGTTCAAAAATGTAAATATGACAAAATATGACATTTTTTAAAATAATTTGTTTGATAGTATCTTGTAGCACTTATAATGATTAAATTAATCCATTCAAAAGTAGTCATCTGATTTCCAATGTGTTAATATTTGAATGAACTAGTTTTAGGGATAAAAATTCAATTTGGTTCAATTTACATTTTGGTTTATATTGCGATGGTCTTTAGCTCTGTACTCGGCTCTGGTTGCAATACAGAAAATACAAAATACAGTCACAAAGGCACAAAGTCGAGGCAATGCAAATAACTGGGAAAAGTCAGGTAATTTTATTAAATCAGAATAATACTGGTAGAATGGACGATTAACTTTAAAAGCATTCAAATGAGTATACAAATAGGGGAACTCAATTTCAAATGTTGGAGTTAATAAAAGATTTTCAATTATAATTTCAAAAGTTTGGCAATGTAGAAGCCAGACATGAATTAGTTAAAATTGACACAAGAATTCAAATTGTGCAGAACTTGAGATGAAGAGTTAGTTAGTACAGTAATTAAAGAAAAACTGACGTGAGCTTATTTGATTAAGGTAAGAAAGGATTTACGAATTGGATAATGCAAGCAAGATTAGCATAAAAGAGATTTTGGCAAAAAGGACACAGTTAGTTATTTTTGAAGAAAATGAAACAGTAAACAGGAAATAGACAAGTTTAGTGCTATTAGTGAGTCAATGAAGTGATGTGAGCAAAAATACATTTGTTATAAACAATTTAATGGACAAGAAGATAGGTTATAAACAATTTACTTTGAAAGACAATAATTTTAGTATTAAGAGTTCTAGTTAAATGTTTGTAAAATATGAACTTAATGTTAAATGTTGTTAATTTGTACTAAGCTGATTTCCTTGTATTTGATTTTTGATGTTCATTTGTTTTTAGAAGCTTGGATATTCAATTATTATTAAACGTTGACACCAGCAGCATCTGCCTTTTACTCTGCAATTAATTAAAGTTTGTATATGGTTAAAATAAAGATACAGAGTTGAAACTTTACCAAAGTGTGCAGTTTTATGTGTGTAACCAGTGGTGTTAAAAGGGGCGATCCATCTTGAAAGAGAAAAAAAAATTCACGCCTTCTTCGACGAACCAGCAACGGCAGGCACCCGAGGAGATTGCAATCGAGATCCCAGCGTTCAGGAGGGCTACGAACGGGTCCAGAAGGTGGAGACAGGCTGGCCGAGGGTCCCAGCAGCGATACCGGCATCAAAGGGCGACCGCAGGTACCGCAGGCACCAGGGAAGGCTTTCCGCAACAGCTACCGATGCAAGAGCGAGGTTAGTGTGGGAATTTTCATTAATCGACCGTAAGGGCGTGAAACATATGAGCCTACCTGTGTCTCGTGAGCTTCACAACCGAGGGCCAGCATTAGTTTCTGTCCAGGCAACGATAATCAGCCAAAAATCTCAATTTAATCCAAATTTGGAGGTTAGAATGCAAGAAACAAAAGAGTAGGCGCAAACAACGAAGATCCGGTTTTCCTAGAACAAAAGAATGTAGAGACGCTACCACAAAGGCGCGAAAATCAATCTATAACTCACCTGATTTTTAATTTGCTCATAATTTGATTTTACTAGTCATTTCACAACGCAGAAAGTCGCACAAACTGAAATTTATGTAGGTCAAAGTTAACTGTCAACTCCAGCACCGGCGCAGTGCAGTTTTGATATTATTTCCCAGTGGCGTGCTGCCATTTTCAAATAAATTTAAGGAACCCGACACCTGAGAGCTGAGTTTTCATGTTCTTAATTTTGGAGCTAGCAAATATTATCAATAACGGTTATATGCAATGTTTAAGAGGGCAAAATACCATAGATATTACTAGTTAATTTGGTGAACCCAAGATTAGTAAGTTTAATGTAACATTTACCGATCTTTGAAAAATAATTGGTATGGTAGACAATTTTAATTTAATTTATTTTTTGCACTACTAGTCTCAGAACGCACCGTTATTGGCCTATTTTTAGGTCGTGAAGTTGATTTTCTCCACCAAGGGAGAGAAAGTAAAATAAACAATTTTCACCGTGGTAACTAATAAATTGCTAAGTTACCAAATATGACTATTTTAATTTTGACGTTTTAAAGAGCTGTATTGTCCGGTTGACAAATAAAATATTTTCGAAATTTGTTGGAAATTTAGGTATTAAGCCGTTTGGTAGTGCAAAAAATAGTATATACACCACGGTAGCGAATCCTCTTATAACCTTCGCTCAGGTTATAATACTGGGCTTCGCTACCTTGATGTATAATATACTATTATTCTATAATAATAAAAACACACATATCATATCATAGCAATATGTATCATGCAACTGCGTAGTATACAGCAGGCTGGTTGAGGAAGAAAACTTATAACCCCCAATAGGCAGGATACCTGGCCTTCGCTCAGGAGGCTCGGGTTCGATTCGAAATTGAATTGTAGTGTATATCTTCACGTACAATTATTACAAATAAATATATTATTATTACAAATAATAATGTAACAGATTAATTTTGTATGTACTTTCTTGCTTAATTTATTATAGATTCAGCATTTGGCTAGAATCAGTTAAATATCATTTGGTTCCTGTTTATTCTATACGAGTATGTATATGCCTGAAATTTCACAGATTTTTCTGTTTAATTATAGTGACTGAAAGGCCAAGAAGCTTATTTTACTTAAAATTATCTGCACCGACAAAAAACATCTGTCTGTGGCGTTGACGCACACCTGCATAGAACACCTGTTTAGCAGAGAAACAAACCGTTGCATAAGTTGAAAAGCTGAGGTAGAAATTTTTACAATGGAAACTTCTAGTTTGTCTTTGCTAATGTAGATAGCAGCATCCCGCAGTACAATAAAAAGAGAGGAACAATTTTGGGTTGGTTCTTATTTAAGATGCCAGCCTTAAGGACGAACATAAACTGCTTTTACTTTCTGTGCCTCGATTAGAAACGACGAACCTAAAGTATTTTCAGCATTTCCATAGCAATGATCCTTACATAAAAAAAATGTAACATTTTCTAAGCTTCTAAATGTTATAAAAAAGCCAACTTTCCATTAGCGAGTAGGAAAAAACATTGCATGACGTAGGATTTGAACTCACGATTTTAGCTTTTTGGCATCAGTCCGGGTGCAACTCGCGTTTTTACCGTTGCCAACTAACCCTCTGCAGCGCATATTCCACCCGACAACTACTGATCGTCAGATATACAAACCCTATACTAATGATGATTGGTAATATAGGGCTCAAAATAAAAACAAATGCACACGTGATTATTATTTTTTAATGGAATTTTATTTCAGCTACATAATAATATTTAATATACTAATTTTATACTGTTTATTAAAATCCAGTACGTTATTGTTATGATAAATATTATTTAAGTGAACTAAAAGTTATCTAAAAGGCACTTCTTATTATTTGTAAACAAATGTGAATCAGCATCTTCAACAATTTCAAGAGTTAATTTGACCAAACTGATATCATTAGCTGATAGGTTAGGTGCCGTCGTGTACGGCGCGCACATTTCTGTTCCTTGCGTTGACTGAGTTCGCCGGCAATCGCTACATCTTTCCGTTGCACTGACTGCAGTCCGCAATAATCGTTTATCTGCTTTCCTTTTTACGATATTCACCCTGTATATGTTGAGTTTCATTTTTATCAAAGATAAAAACTTGAGCTATTTGAAAATTACTAGTTTTATCCATTTCTGCGTTAAAGAAAAAATAGACAACATTATATTTTTTTAAGGTGCTCACCCTGTATATATTTGACCGGAAGTATATTCAGTTTTGTGCTAGGTAGACATCTATTCAGCATCCAAATATCGTCTTCCTGCAACACTTAGTAGATAGACAGCGAGACAGAATCGAGAAAACATTTTTTTGTCGTCTAGGAAGCCTGAAACGTAAAGATCTGAAGACATTTTGGGAGGTAATTTTTTCACTATTACAATACTTCTTTCGTCTTTTAGACGAGGAAAGTAAAAAGATTGCAATTTTGTTTGCATTTTTCAACTACGGGAATTTTAATAACATATGTCTGATTCACGCAACAAATTCCCGAATCATTACAGTATTTCCTAAAAAAGTAGCATTTTCTGGTATACACCCAATGTTATAGTTTTTTGAGCTCTTTAAACGCCATAAATACATTATTAATACAGACTTTGATAAATAATTTAAATATATGTGTTGCAAAAACTATTCGAAAAAGTAAAATATGTTTATGTAATCTATAAACCTGTTCAGAAAAACCAATAAAAAAGAAATATATATAAATGTTGGGTAGTCGTTCTAACCTTTAATTATTTATAACCGATTTAGAATAATGATGTTGCTTGTTAATATTCGTACTCTATTATTATTAACTCTTTTTTATTAGTAAATGTATTCTTATAAAGATTTACGTTTCAAGAAAATTTTAATTAAATATTACCAGCGCAATTATATTTAAAAAATCAGGATGCTTGTAATATATTTAAATTTATTTGTATCGTACAGATTTGTATTTCTATGTGTGCCACAACATTATTGCATTAAACAATTAATAAAAATCAAAAGTGGACTCAGTCACACTCACACTAAGATTGTCGGTTTTATAATGAACATAATGAGAATACTATTCACATAAAATATTGTAAGTGAAACTTAAACTAAACATCTAATGTATTAGATCATCTAATACCTACATAATATGTTTAATATGTATAGTTTATATTATAGAACATAGTAATTAATAAACTAAACTTCTACTTATAATAAATATCTAAAATATACAGGTATAACTACACGCATATATCTTTGAATTTCTGAAATTCATTGCCTAATACACCCACTGGCTTTAGATTTAGAATACTTGCAATTATTGCACCTTTAAATTTCGTTGGGTAATGTAAAACATAATCTGTTAAACTTGAACTAAACATATAAAATTAATGTTCTTATGATTCATAAATGTATTTTCTAATATAATATATCAGTGGGTAATACCGCAGAGCTTATTTTTCGTTTAACCCACTTTTTGTTCTCACAGTTTCGAAGTGCACATGATTGCCCTCCGAGTTTTATGTATATTATTATGTTTTACCAAGTCCACATTAGTTTTTATTTCAGAATGAATATTTTTATAGATAAATGTCACATTATTTAAAAACACAACGTCATTTAGCTGCAAAATTGTTCGTATATGTGTGCTGTTGATATCTTGTTGTAGAAGTTATTGGGTACCTTTATTGCTTTGTTCATTAATCTCGCTTCTATAGTTTTATTTGCAGTACTACATTGTGACCACGTCGTAATGCAGAAGATTGTGTGTGTTGCGACAGCCTACAACAATAAAGCGCTTACAGCTGAAAACAGCTTGCACACGTTGTTGCAGAATATTTAAAGACGTAATCCGATTTGTTCTCAAAATATTGGAGGTGTCATTATCATATTCATGGTTTAAACCTTATAGGTTTTTTCCGTTCTTATGCAAACTGGCCTTTCCACCGTTTCTTTGGCCTGATATTTTTTCTTCCTATAGACCGATAGTATAATAATTATTGTTTAGGTATACGGCAATCGTTCAGCTTATTCTGTATTATGCTAGGATACTAGACTTAATTTATGATTGATGGATGGATATTAAAAATAGCTGACTTCGGGTTTCACCAAAAATGACACCAACTTTGGTTTTTAAACTAAATTACCTTGTATATTTTGTTTTTCGGAATCTAAAAGTCAAATTACATATAATAGTCTTGCCAAATTAACATGTTTTTAAACACAAAAATATTTTTAAAAAATTTTACTTTTTAAAAAAGACCGTGACTGAGAAAATCTGTTATAATTAACTCTAGCAACTGATTATAAAAGCAATTTTACTAATTACGTCAATAACAAACCCTTAATGAAAGAATAAAGTTTGCCAAACATGTTTTTTCAGACGTTGCTTTTTTAAATGATGCTATTAAGTGCCATCTTGCCATTATAGAGAAAATTTAATTACCAATCTAACGATATGAATCATTTACTACTCGATCGTTATCTAAAACTGGAAAATAATTAATTAATTAATAAATTAAATATTTTTGTATAATACCTAAGCAAATTTGGTAACATTGTATATAATTTGAGTCGCAGATTCCAAAAAGAAAAACACAAAATATACAAGGTAATTTATTTAAAAAATTAAATTTAGTGTTATTTCCAGTGAAATCGGAAGTCGACCATTTTGATTGCATTTCCGCCTCTATCAGAAATTAGGTCTAGTATCGTTGTTTCAAATTTCGTACGAATTCATTCCTAAGTAAAGGAGATAAAGACATGGCCCTGGTCTCATTGTCACCCAGTATATCTCTGCCAGTGGCGTATGAAACATTAAAACCTAAAATATTGAAAGTGTGCTCTATGATTTTGTTTTCTGTAATGTTTGTTCGAACTGGTTGGTTTCCTTTGTAGGCTAATACTTTTGTTTTCGCTGAATATATTTCTAAAGAATGATTCCTGAACACCATTTAACGTATACAGTGCTATTTGCAAGTTGTCTTCAGAGTTTGCTATTACTGTTTGATCGTCGGATAATACTGTGTTTATTATAGAGGCGTTAATTTTAAAATTATTGTTTAATAGCTTCTGTCATTCTTGGATGACGTGATCAATGTAAATATTATATAATGAAGGTGACAAAGGGCACCCTTGGTTGACTCCGCAATCCATAGTTTCGGTTTTATGTTTTTTATGGCCCTGTTCGTATCTAACACGATTTTATTATCTGCATAAAGGCTTCGTGTTAGTTTTATTAGGTAATTTTCCAGAGTTTGTTCCTGTTTATTTTGTCAAATGCCTTTTGATAATCAATAAAGGCTATATAAGTAGAAAGATTAAATTATGTTCTTTTTTCGATGAGCTGTGGTATCTATAGTAAAGATGCAATCGAAACAAGATATGCTTTTTCGGAATCCATGCTGAGATTTTGAAATCATGATTTGTGCGATTATATTTAGCCTTAGAGTCAGTATATCTGTATATATTTTGTAATAGGTATTCAGCAGACTAATTCCTCTATAGCTATTGAAGTCGAAGCGGTCCCATTTTTAAACATAGATTTTATTTTTGCCATCTTCTATTCATTAGGAATATGTCCCAATTGCCAATAGATGTTTATAAGGTTTATCCACAACTCACATAATATAGAGGCATAATTACACTGATATCACCTGTATTATGTAGGCCATAAACCACTACAGTTTTATAGCCATAAAACCCTAAGGTTTAAAGTTTAAAGTGCCATTATTAACTCCATAACAACCTTCATAAACAGTCTATGATTCACAAGTGAAATAAAAGTGCTTTAATACAGTAGAAAATTAAGGAAGTTTTATTCACTAGAGAATTAAAAAAGTTTCAATGAAGAACAACATATTTTTATTATTTATACAAATTTTTACATTCAATTATACTTTCTCTTTGTAGTGTGTAATATATAATTACTAAAATTTAGATCAAATCGACGATGAATGGACAAATTTATAGCTTAATTTGAATATTTAAATTTTTATTAAAAATTTCGTTAAAATTGAATAAAAACATATATACGTCACGTGAATTAAACATTTATTAACTCAAAGATATGATCTCACTCGCACTACGTGCTCGTGAGCTCAACATAAATAAACATATGTTTAATTCACTTGATGTTTAATATTTATTAAAACACTGTCGAGTTCTAGATTTGCACGTTTAGTTTTGGGTCAGTCTGTATCAATTAACAACAAATAACAAACAAAACCTAACCTATTAACCTTGAATTTCACATAGACTGACAATACACTTCAGTGCTGCCTAACGTATAACACAAATCACAGGCGACTGAAATTATAAATTTACTTGATGAGGGGGTATCTTCTAAATTGTCACTATGACTTTTTTTTGTATGTGTGTGTCATTGTTTCGTGTATTGAAAATGTTCCGAATAAGAGTCTCTGGATAGCCATTATCTTGTAAAACATTAATAATAAATTATTTCTCTTTTTTTGAAAATGTCATCATTAGAGCAAACAACTTTGGCTTTGTCGTAGAGACTTTTTACAACACCTGTCTTTATGTTTTTGTGATGGTTGGAGTTAATGGCTATCCAGAGACTCTTGTTAGAAACATTTTCAATTAAGCATATAGCATGAAAAATAACTATGTAGATACTAGTTTTTTAAAATCTTATCAACTTAATACATCAGGTGGGTTTTTAAAATGTCTGTGTCTGTTTTCGCCACGAACTTAAC